>OX638279.1:3912200-4257200 GCA_951806755.1 Brenthis hecate | reverse complement strand
CTCTGCCTTAAATGTATTCACTGAAATTGAGCTTTTGCAAATATTATTACATAGGTACATACATATGTATTTAGTTATCAGCGAGTAATTTTGATTGATTGTAGTAATAGTTAATATTGAAAAGAAATATCTAAGAATAAAACTTAAACATACACACAATAATAATACATATATTATAATTTATAGGTATTTTAACATCAACTTTAAATTATAAAAAAAATATATTATTAATTTAAAATAATAAAAATAAGTTCCTACATAATTCATTTATACACCTCCAGGTAATTTTTTTAGAAATTAATTAAATTTCTAAGAAATCTATTATTAACTGTAACGCCGGCGTGTCCGCGGTCGTGGAGCGATGAATGTTTTTATCTGCACGTTCCGGAACCAATAAACACGAGTAGAGCTTTGAATAGAAAAGTGCAGACGCTGAGGTTGTACCTCTTCTAGATTAATTCTAGATTAATCGAATTAAACGAAAGCTATGTTTTTATTACCAGTCATATAATTTAATGACCAATACAAATTCAATTAAAGTGGTATTAATCAAGAATCAAATATTTAACCAACTTCAAAATATAAGAAGTTAGTATAAGAGGTTTTTTTATTAATGATAATGTAGTATCAGCACATATTATGCATATACCTATCGATATCACTCCATCTTAACCATATCCGGACATATTATGTACGACGCATATATCCTATAGGTTTCTGAACAACACAAAAATTCACACCATGTGGGAATCGAAACTGCGACTTCATGCCAACGTACTAAGTCACAGTAGTCGATAATTTAAGGAAAATACTATAAAAATCTATACATATAATAAAATTGTAACTAAGCCGAATCTGTACATTAAATATTTTTTGGAAAATCTGATTGAAATAGACATTATTATCGATACGGAGGCCGAATCTATAGTTTTTAGAATTTTTGTCTGTCTGTCTGTCTGTTACCGCATCACAGAAAAACTACTGGAGGGATTTTGATGAAATTTGGTATGGCGATTGCTGGTTATCCGGGTCAACATATAGGATACTTTTTGCCGCGAGAAAATATCTCATTTCTGAGAAAAAATTCAAAAACTGCAATGTAAGAGCATACTAATATGTAAAACCTAAGAATTTGGTTTTTGGCTATCTGAATGCGGGCGGAGCCGCAGGCAATGCTAGTTACAAATAAAAATTATAAATTAGTTTTTGCATCTGATTCCGTTAATCTTTTATGACATTTTAGCCGTTAGTAAAACTACTTACTGCGTCGTAGTGAAAGCCTTATTAAAATCGTTCGAGCTATCCTACAGTTCTATAACTAATATAAGTATCTTATAAAAACCATAACTGTAATATGTATGAGTCATGAATTTTAAAGCCACAGAATCTTAATTTTTTTCAGTCTACGAAAGATACTGACCTGTTTCTATTCCTTCGGTGAGCTTCTGTTCTGACATTCCGCATAAATTAGCCCAAAGCGATCATACTTAAAATTTGCGTGTTGCTAACTATCGACAGCCGACTTCTGAATTCTTTGTTAATGGAACATTCAACAGATGAAATTGTTTGTGATCCAAACACTTTTGTCGAAAGTTTCATTTTCGTGACAGCTTCTGAGTCATATAAATATAAACAATGCCATAAGAAATAATCCGAAAAGATAGTATTATTTAGAATGCCATATTAGATTAGAAAGAGAAATCAGTTTATTTTTTCTTTTTTATATACCTACATATCTTCAAGAAGTGCGCGTCAAACAGACAGATAATGTCCGATAATTTTGATTCTACATATTACTTATATTTACCGTAAAATTTTAAGACAAAGGCGATCGTGTGAAAGTGAGTGGTACATATTTCGGTAGGCGTGGTAGGATATCGTGACCTTTCATCGGATGATTGTAGGCCGACAGTTGATACTTAAGGCTACATCTTCATAATCTTTTTTTTTTATATAAAAAATATATGACATTTTTGTAATGATGAATCTTAAACTGCAAAATAAATTCTTTAATTACACACGACAGTTATAATATGCATGAGTTTGCTCTCAATACACGAATTATCTATACTAATATTATAAAGAGGTAGAGTTTGTGACGTTGTAGGGGGTAATCTCTGGATCTACTGAACCGATTTAAATGAAGTTTGGTAAGAAGATAGTTTGAGACCCTGGGAAGGACAAAGGATAGTTTTTATCTCGCAAATCATCCCTTAAAGGGATGGAAATGAGGGTGAAAGTTTGAATGGGGAAGCAATCTAGGGACGATCCCGAGTGAAGCGAGGGTGAGTCGCTAGTTATCTATATCTTATTATATATGATTTTATTATGTACATGTACTAGTTTCGCGCTTTTTTGCTTTAATACAGTGTAAAAATTTTAATAGTCACAAGTAAATGACAAAAATTACCTTCTCATTTAAGGAAATTATTAGTTAAGGTTGTAAACCGACTGAGTCGTTATTTGAATGAACATACGCGTAATGTTGTTGTAATTTAAAAATTACTAAGCGGTTTATTTAATTACAAGCACTAAAATTTTAATTTTACTGCATTTTTAAAACTAAAATATGGATAGGCACATTATAAAAAAATTGTAATTGTATGTATTGCAAGTAAAGTAGTATTGTAAAGTTTAATTTTTGTAATTTTACAAGCGGGTTAATAAAGAGAGAGCGCTGCTAAGAGGTGTTCTGCCTTCTGTATTCTACCGATGTTATATTAATATAATAACTAATGTGTTCCTGATAATTGTATGTATGTATGTATTCAGCCCTTTTTAAGGTCCCATTGTTGGGGGTGGGCCTCCCTTCAATACGAGGGGGATCAGGCCATAGTCCACCACGCTGGCCAAGTGCGTGTTGGCGGACTGCACATGTCTTTCGAAAACTTGCTAGATTCTCTCAGAAATGCAGGTTTCCTCACGTTTTCCTTCACCGTAAGATAAGTGATAGTGATATGGAAATGATAATTATATTATTTAAATTTAAGTTTTGTTAATATAAGACTATTAAGTTTAATTTAGTTAAGAAATTTTCTACGGAAGAGCGGGACATCCTAGCATAGGTGTATATTTACTTTAAAAGGAGTTCAAACTGGAACAAATGGTGTATTTGAAAAGCTCTTGTTTTTTTTATTTTCAATTATACAGCCATGATGGTCAATCTAAGCGGGACATACTGGGCACTTTATGCGTAAACACAATTGCATTATCTTATCTCACACACATCGGGATGACTCGTTGTTTGGAGGAATTTGACGGAGAAATAGCTAGGTGTACGACGTAACGTTTATGTTAATCTGTAGTTGGGAGGTGAACCACCAGCAATGTCTCCATTCAGGCCTACTAAGAAGCTCTTGTTGGAAAAAAAACTCAATAATCGTTTTGATTCGACCCTGAGCTCAAATCGAGGATCTCATAATCTGCAGTCACTACACTAAAGAGACAGTTCAAGTCTAAATACCAGATATTAAGTAATTTCTGTACATATCAAGATTGATTCTTAGAACTAAATACATATAATATGTCTTTTTATGAAATGATTGTAAGAAAACCTACATACAATTTATCAACTAAACGGATATCGTGTGTAAGCAGCTTTATTATTATCATCTCACGGTCTGTAACATTTCACACTGATATAATCGAATGTTGAATCGGTATTTTTCGCAGTATAATCGATGTATAAAAATTGGTATAATGTCTTAGAGGATAAACTAAGTGCAATTTAAATCTATATAATATTATGTACAGGTATATAAAACAAAGTAAGGTTTGTTACACCATTTATAACTCAAGAACGGCTGGACCGATTTTTATGATCTTTAATTTATTGGATGTCTCCGCCCCGAAAAGCAGAATAACTATAAAAACATCGGCAAAAAATCAAGAAAAAATATAATTACATAGCTAACGCTGGGTGATAACTATTTATATCTATTTAAAACGTACCTAAGTCGCTAGTAAAAATAAAAATAAATATATCTGCAGATTTTATTAATGGGACTAAGTTAATTACGCCTGATCTTAGCGGAATTTAGCAAGAGGGTGTCACTGGAAACGTTTTTGGACATAAATTGATTAGAGGGGATTGAAAAGTGGCGGAAAGAGGTGCAACGTTAGCCGTAAACATTTTGTATTGTAAGATTAGATTTTTTTGTTATGGCTTTCAGAATAGGTCCCTAGTTCGATTCTCGCTCGGAGTGAGTAATGTTTATCCCGATGTGCTTAATTTATAATGTGAGCTGTCTCTCAAAGAAAGAAAAGATTGAAGTAGGTACCTTTTAAAAGTTGTGTGAAATTCAGTATAATATAAATAAATATATGATTAGTACATACAATCTTTAAAAAAGATATGGCCGAACGATACGACTTTGCATATACTTAATAATTATTGAATTACATTATTTTCAACTTCTCAACTACAGCATTTAAAGTAAAGCCATAAAACCCATTCAACTTGTTATTTTGCGACTTCTTAGTTTATTTACCTCTAATCGTTCAATAAAAGGGACCTGTCAAAACACGGGCTTATGCCAAACCTTTCGGCTCTTTTGTATTTAGCAGGTGCAAATTATAAAAAAAAATCACAAAAGATTGAGAAAAAAAGGTTTTATGACGGCGCTTGCAATTCAAGTGTGACTGGCCATTAATAATTTCTCTGGCGCCGCTTAAGTCATTAAAACATTAGTTGATTGTTTTATTTTAATCTGTGCTTGTAGTGAAATAATAAAATGTTTCGAAATTAAAACAATAGCTTTAGCTTTAATTGTAAATTGGACTCGTTCATTTTATTCTTTAATCAATTCTACCCTTTCGAAATGTATTGAAGTGATTAATAGTTCTGGGTAAATTTATTTTTATATAACAAATAAGGTTTCGTAGCTAAATTTCTGTGCACAGTTCTGTGTTTAGCGAGGCCTATTTAGCTTATTTGCCTTTCTATAAGCGAAAGTCTACTTTGAATCAGTTGTACCACTTCCAAAACAATTTTTAATCTGTACGTACAGAAATCTTGTACATCTAAGTATAATATGAATTATTTAACAATAATAAAAGTAAAAGACCCTACGCTTTTCATATTGTTTTTCGTGTAATAAAATATGCCGCGTCCTGCTGTTACGCCGCACCCCAGACGCCATGTCGCTAATAATTTGCTTTGCTAAGTATATTTATTTTGAAATATTTTTATTTTCTTTTTTAATATCTTTTATTCTACATAAAATAAAAGACACTGTTTCTTATCAGTATCATACATCAGTTGTTTTCTTAATTAATTGCTTTTACACAATTATTTTACTGACGTAACAAAAAGTACGTTTTATTAATTACATTTCAAATTTTAGTATAGATTTCTCAGAGATGAGATATTTTCCCGCAGTAAAAAGTATCCTATATTGAAACAGCTCTGAAGGATTTTCCAGGAAAACAAATATTTAGCAATTAACAATTTTATTTATTGCTTTTTCTGAATACTCATTTTACATTTCACATTGCGAATCCCCGACTGTCCACTTGACACATCAAAGATCTACTGTCAAATCCACAAACTGGTAGCAGCAGTAAGAATCTTTTTATATGTATAGACTAGCGACTCACCCTCGCTCCGCTCGGGTTAGTCCCTACTTACATTTTAACGTTTAGTATTAATGATTTCTCAGAGATGAGATATTTTCGCGTAGTAAAAAGTATCCTATATGGTGACCCGGATAATCAGCTATTATCATACCAAATTTCATCAAAATCCCTCTACTGGTTTATCCGTGATGCGGTAACAGACAGACAGACAGACAGATTTTCGCGTAGTAAAAAGTATCCTATATGGTGACCCGGATAATCAGCTATTATCATACCAAATTTCATCAAAATCCCTCTACTGGTTTATCCGTGATGCGGTAACAGACAGACAGACAGACAGAAAGAAAGACAGACAGACAGACATAGAGACAAAAATTCTAAAAACTATAGATTCGGCCTCTGTATCGATAATAATGTCTATTTCAATAAGATTTTCCAAAAAATATTTAATGTACAGATTCGACTTAGAATTTTATTATATGTATAGATTTATATATAATTGTTTTTTTACATATTTTATGAATTTACTATTACATATGATGCGCTATTAAGTTACATTCAACCTATTTTCAATATAAATGCCGTTGACACTAACAGGCGTTACATTAGAACCGTTATAATTGTATTTTTTATCATCGGGGGTGGAAAGGAGGTTGCCCCTTGCACCTGCAAATATTGAAACCTTTAGTTAGGATCGAAAAAATAATAATTGAGTAAACATATATCGAAAGTAATTTAACTTGTATTTCGTAAAGATACTACTCGTATTTTATTACATATTTTAATAAGTTATATCAGATGATTTTAAATCAAACAAGATTATTAACCAAATTCAATCGGTTTTATTCTTTTTTTTTTAATAAGTGCAGTATAACATCTATCAGCTGTAAAATTAATTTTAAATATTAATACATAGCATCGAAGTAAAAATAATACCCAATATTTCGTTATTACTATGATATCATAAGAATATAAAATATGTGATTTATTACAACAAACCCTATTTCAAAAAAAATATTATTAGGTCTATGGCTATAAGTCTGAAACATAAAAGATCCGTCAATGTCACTGTCAGGTTGCATGGATGCGCGCGCGCACGTCGAATTGTTCTAGAAGCTTTGATTGAAGCCGCCGCTACCTGTGCTTTTATGTATAACAAATGTTAGAATATGGCTTCTGTAATTAAATAATATTTTTTTAATATGAAAACAAACTAGATCAGAATTTGTAATAAAAAATCATTTCGAATAATACAATCGACAGCAGGTACCTACTCATAAAAATTAATTAAGTAGTATAAAAAACCTTAATTAAAATTAAAATAATTATGTAAATATTTAACGATAGATATAGTTTTGCGGTGGACAGATTTATTCTTATTATCCATCTATTATTTAATCTGTCTGTATATATTTATTCACCAAAAGTTTTTTTGCTATTTTCCATATTCATCTACAGGTAATTTCAGTGCATTATCATTATTTTCAAATTAATGATTGTATGCTAGTATGTACTTTTCCTTATATGTATTTATGTAAAGCCTGGGTGGCTTGTGATATACTATAAAACGTTTTAGGTATGTTACCAAAATCTTTTGACAAGTTTAAAGTCCCGGACAAACATCTTAAGATAGTTGTTTGCGGATGGCTCATATCAATGGACCTTTGTTGCGCCGTTTAGAGCTGCGCTAAGAGAAATAGAATGTAATTGATCATTTCCTTTTCCTGCTCCTGTGTTTATCATCTACGCTGCTAAGACACTTTTTATGTAGTAAATGAAAAAGTTCATAAAGGTAAAATTAAGTATTTACAGTTTTTTATACTTATTTTGTACACAATATTTTTTAAATTCGAGTGAACGGAAAGTTAATTAATTTAAACATTTAACGATTATATTTAGTAAATGTGTGCTCTTATTCCATTTGCAAGCTACAACTTTTTTATACATACAGGTCATGTAGAGACTCGCTGACTAGAAATGTTCTATCCACTAAAACTCAACGAAACTTTTCCCGTTTTTACTCCACTCAACCACGATGTCTCGACGGCTGTTCTACTGAGGCAGACCACATCGAGGGTTGTTCCCACATAGTATACCGCAACCCGCATGGAACACCTCATGAGGCCCACCGAGGTGGGTCGCCACACAAGTGCATCTATTCGTTTCACACCCAGCTGGAATGCCGGACGTAAGTCGTCCCCAAAAGTTCGCTTGCTTCGTTGTTAAGCTAAAGAAAATCAGTCATGGCGTGTAGTTTTCGTACAGTGCAGAAACTTTTTTTCTATGCTGCGGAAACTTTTTGTTTTATTAGGAGTTGTATTCTATATATAAATAATCCTGGTGCATTTCATTGTTTATATAGTTTCTATGCCCTTTTATTAATTTTTTTTCGGGAAATCGCATTGAGTTTTTCTTGTCTGTAAATTGGTACGAACCAGACAAACACTAGTCTTTTTTAAGGTTCCGCACCCGGGTGCCAACTTAACCCTAATACTAAGCCTGCTGTCCGTCCGTCCGTCCGTTTGTCAGAGGGCTGTATCTCATGAACCGCAATAGGTAAAAAGTTGAAATTTTCACAGTCTTTTTTAACAACAAATAATAAAAATAAAAAATAAAAATACAAGAAAAATTTTTTTAACGTTCGGAATCGGTCATCGAAGTTAATATACTCGTACTACATAAATAGAGTAAAAGTCATATTAATAAAAAGTTTATATACGTACATGAACCTTCGTGTGCGAATTCGAATCGCACTTGACTGATTTTATAATATTAGTAAGAATTATGTTAGGCCATGTCTCCAATAACATTGATTTTTTATTAACGATTTAGATACATATGTGTCTCTACAAAATTGTAAATAATTGACTTCAGAAAATACACGAGATCTGTAATTTTTTATGTGTGTATTTTTGTCTGTTGAGAACCGATTATAATTTTTTTTTAAATGAATGGTACCTATATACCTAATACGTGTATACACGTATGAGTATACAAATCGCAATGAAAAATTAAATCCGTGACGGTGAAATATTTACTTTAAAGGTAATTTTAAAGTATGTATCCATATATAAAAATCAAAAGTTATAAAATGCATATTTATCATGTAAAATAATAATTCATAGTATATAAAACATTATAACCTATTGTATTGAGAATATACCGTTATGTAATTATATTTGGAATATTATATATATATATATATATATATATATATATATATATGTATATATATATATGTATATATATATAATATATACAATATAATATAATAGCTATATTTGGAGTTTAATTTACTGTAAAATTAATTTAGCTAACGTTATATTTCAACTATCTATTCGACATATGCCATCTTACAAAATACATTTAGAATTATAAAGTGTTCACTCAAAATAATCGTACCACGAGAAAGCTTAACTTTGGAAATCCGAGATTCGAAACTTGATGCAACAATCTTTATTTACCGAAACTTCGTATGGAACAAGATCAAAGTATCAAAAGTGAAGCTTCAAATTCGCACTTACGCAAACTTTGAACGAGCTGTTGTTTGTTCGACGTGTTGCCAATTAACAAAACTGAATTTAGACGATTATGCAAATTAGCTTTAGTGAAAGGGCAACACTAAAAGTAGCTTATTAGTAACTAAGTATATAACATTATAAGTTGTGATTTTATACCTATTTGGTAAAACTATTCGTTGTATTAAAAAGTGCGAGTCGGACTCGCCCACCGAGAGTTCAGTTTTATAGGAAATCTGTTTAACTTTAATTTTCAACTTTTATTATTTCTTGGATTTTTTCCTTTGTTTGTGCTGTAAGATCTTGCTTTTTGGCAAATTTCGTGATTCTAGATCAACGAGACCTACCATATAGGTTTTCGATCCAAAACCTATAGGGTACTTTCGGGTGACCCAGAATTGTTAATTTTAGTTTAAAGTAAGGTCAAACAGCACAAGTAAAGAGAAAATTCTGAAAAATAAAAAATGTTGAAAAACAAGTTTTCGCGAAAATCTAAATTTGCGCATTTCTTTTTATCGTGTTGATTCAGGACCATGATTTTATACACCCAATAGGGACTATAGATCTCAGTATCTGGTATAAATTTTAACTTGTTAGGTCTACCCGTTCCTGAGAAAATCGGTGGTGACACACGGACAGACAGACGGACAGACGGACAAGAGAGTGATCTTATAAGGGTTCCGTTTTTTACCTTTTGAGGTAGGAAACCCTAAAAATGGTCGATAATCGTTCATATTTTATTTTGCTCATATTTTATTCCCGTAATCTGTTTTATTAAGTTCTGCATTTTTATTACACAGGAGTTATTTCATAAAATATTTCGATAGCAAAATAATAAACAACAGAATTCACGTTAAATAATCGACGTTGTTAAATTTATATAAACTTTATACAATTTCATTAAAATTCATTAAAATATATTACATAAATACCTACATGTTAAATAAAACATTAATTGAAAGGGCTAGGTTATTAATAACATCACTACTGTTTTTGAATAATTTATTATAAGTACATACTGCATTTTTATTACAATCAGATGCCTTAAAAGTAATGGTAAGGTAATAACTCTTACATCCGTTAAATGTGAAACTACCAACGATATTTTATATTACTGTCCCTAGTAACACCTTTTATAATAGCAACAAAAAAATTAAATTGAACAAATAATTACCCTGACTGATAGCTACTCCAACGCAAATTATTGCAAAAAATCGGTCACGTGCGATTTGGACTCGCACACGAAGGGTTCCGTACTATAATCGATTTTATTTTAAGTACCTGAGCCACCGAGCTTAGCTCGGAGTTTTTGGTTAAAAAGTACAATTTTTCTTTAAAAAAAAACGATAAACTAGAATAAATACAAAACAAAAAACAAAAATAAATTATGCCTTTATATCCGACCGAGATTCGAACACGGACACCTATGATTATCAATCTTGCGTCTTTTTTAAAAAAAAAACTAAAACTTGAATAAATATAAAAAAAATAAAAGAAAAAACTTTATATGCGGCCGAGATTCGAACCTGTGAGTATTGATCTTGCACCTTGGCCGCTTGAACACGATGCTTATACACGAGCGTGCAAATTACCGACCATATTTTGCGTGAATTAATGCAAAAGAACACTGCATGAAAACTCGAAAATATGCGTTTTCTCAGACATAAGACTAATCTAGATTTAGAGATCGATTTACCGTCCCCGAAACACCCTGTGTACTAATTTTCCTTAACCTTTGATGAAAATCATTGGAGCCGTTATCCGGAGTCCGTACGGAATCCTAAAAATTATATATAGGTCAGGCTATAAATACTCGCGGTCCTTTTCAGATGTACTAAGTATTTATATTTATAATGTTTTCACATATAAATAATTAAGAGTACTTAAAATGGCTTGTGACTTCGGCTGCATATTAAAGAGAGGTATAAAGAAAGTCATGTTACTCGTGCAATGTGAGAATATTTATGAAGTATAAAGTACTCTACAGTACTCAGGGCATATTAATACTAATATTATAAATGGTAAATATGTTTGTAGGTTCGTCCTTATTTCAAGCGAAAAACGGCCAGTGATTTTACAGATGACATGGAGGTAGTAAGTATTTGATCTGAAGTGCTTTATCGTCTCCTTTTCCCGTGGGATATGAATTAAAATTACAATTTACCTGGTCCAGTTTGGGTCTGAGTGAAGTGGAGGCTAGACAACACTTAGATAGTCCATAAATAAAAGTTTTAAAAAAAAAAACTGGATTTCTGGAGTATTGCCCCGTATATTAAGTAGGTATTTATTATGTTAACTTTTGAATTTATGATAGTGTAATTTCCGAAGTTGTCTATGGCAGAAATCAGCTTGTGTGAAAGATAGTTATGACAACTGACATCTGTCAATATTACCTACATATAAAGTTAAGTTTTTAAATATATAGGTACATAAATTGTAGTAATTAGTTCGGTATTATATTAATATTCATGGTTAACCTAATGTTGTGTTTAAGTACATTTGACCATTTTTGAAAATAATTACTATACTTATCTATTAATTCTTTAAAGGTTAGTGCAAGCCTCCCCTTATATGATATATTTAAATTGCAATAAATATATACAATTTTCAGTACTTCTTTAAAAAAAAGTATGAGAAATTCTACACTCGAATAAATATGAGAAATAAATAAACCACTTTTACAATTATTATAAGTGTGGTCGCAAGTTGCCATTAGTATCTTATATGTAGAGTCGTTATCACGTCAAAATAATAAACGTCCCTCTCGACAAAATGACAATATTTGTCCCACAGTCCTGTCGGTGGCACGCGCCTCGTTACGCGTATAAACGTAATCCGCATTATTCCCGAATAGCCGATCGTTCAGCTGCTAACGGCACAGATGTCCCGAGCAAATTAATTGGAAATGTCAAGTGCACGAGAGCCGACGCCATCTTGTCCCCCTATTCTTAATTTTTTTTCACGCGCACGTGGCTCTTATTGCCAGCCAGCTGGGTCAGAATTTTTTAGCATGGCAACTATAACTGACGTTTGACATTTACATTTGCAGTCTAAGATCGGTACAGATAATGCAAAAATAAGTGACCTATTTAGTTTTTAATTAAAATACCGTCTGTTTCCGGCTATTAGATGATCAGTGTTGAATTTCGTCCTATATATTTTATTCCGCACACCTTTTCGATTGAATTTTGAACACCTGATTCGTTAGCAGCTGATGATGATAGACTTGGCGCACCTTGTCTTTTCGTTACGGAATTTCCTTTACGTAATTACACACTATTTAGAGAGACCAAATGCGGCAAAATGGCATCGATATCGTTTCGGTGGGTTGTTATGAATCATCCGTCAAAGTTCACCGCATATAATTATAAGCATTTGCTTAAATTGTACTACGGTTTCGTCGAGCCTTAATAATATACACTTGTTTATCAGATATTTTTTTCAAGAGTAAAATAAGAAGAACCGGAAGACCAAAGGTATCCAACTTTAATGTTATTCGTAGCTACATAAAATAAATTTTCGACAATGATTAATGAATGGCGAAGAACAGATAAATTTAAGATTAAATTATTAACAACCACAAAATATATCTGTCCCAATATGGATATAAAACGTACAGTATCTATTGATTTAATGTGAATCATTTCTGCGCGGGCGTAGGCATTAAGTTTTGTTAAACGTAAAAGTCATTACCCTCTGGGTATCTATAATTGACTAAGCCAATAATTTTCTTAAAAGGTGTCAATTACTGCTTTACATTGATATAGCGTTATAAATGGAGATATCATTGCAAAATCTATTATATAATTTAATAAAAGCTTTGTTAATATGTTATTTTTATTAAACAAAAAAACCGTAGAAGATTTAAATTTTATACAATTTTCTTTTTAAATAATTGAAAATGTAAGTTTGACTTCTTTCAAAACACATTGAGTTGGCGTTTATGTTTCAGATATCTACCTTATGCGATTTTTTATCGATAAATTTATATTTCTCACTATATAATAAATGTTCATTATATATGTTAACTAACGACTCGGCCTCGCTCCGCTCGGGTTCGTCCCTAGTTTCATTTCAATGTTTAGTGTAAAGTTCTCAGAGATGAGATATTTTCCCGCAGTAAAATGTATCCTACATGTTGACCTGGATAACCAGCTATCATCATACCAAATATCAACAAAATTTATCCGGTGGTTTTCTCGTGATGCGTTCTCAGAGAGACAGACAGATAGACAAAAATTCTAAAAACTATATATTAGGCCTCTGTATCGATAATAATGACTTGTTCAATAAGATTTTCAAAAAAAATTTAATGTACAGATTCGGCTTAGTTACAATTTTATTATATGTATAGATATTGCAATTTGTTAGGCATAACTATAATACTATTTTTTGCTCTTCGCAAACAAACGATCTTTTCATTCGATCATCTCACATGAACAGATCGCTAAGTAAAAAACAAACAGTGTTAGTGATATCATCCGGCCATATGCTCATTGTTTGCGAGTTTGTAAACACCTGAGCGCATTTAATAGCCATTGCTACCATCTGAAGTCAATATGATTTGAATATTAAAAAAAATAATCCATATATAACCATTTCACAGTTTCTAAATTGCACTTAACCATACCTATATGTAGGTATGCTTCTGACACTCATCGCAATTTGTTTTTTTTTTAATTTTATATGAAAAGATCTGCAGTACAAATTCTTTTAAGTTACTAATTAAAACGTAATAGTTATTGTTTTAGAATATCTTGTAAATACCGCTCATTGCTCAATGCAGTAGATAAAATATCATTATTTAGACCTTGCCAGCGAGGGGTGGCGGATTCGATCATGCGTTAGACATTTATTTATTATTTTAAACACCTATTCTCCAAAAATAAAATAATAAATAATGATGGAAACTCAATATTCCCAACATAGAGCAATATAAATATTTGGTCTCGATCGGCTCTCGAAGCTAACACGTCTAGTATACAGAGAGACTCATACCGCTGCGCCAGATGATTATAATCAATTAATTAAATATAATTCATACTACGAGTAATATCCTGTAAAATAATTTGATTTTTTCATTGGTCTGGTATAAATGGGAAAGTTTGTATGTGTATGTATGTTTGTTACTTCTTTACGTTAAAACGGCTGGACCGATTTGGATGTGATTTAGTACACAGATAGTATATACTTGGAGTAAGATTTATGGATATGTATTAGAACAAGGCAAGGTTAAATCACTAGTTAAATTATAAGCTTTAACAACCTCTCATCTCATCTCTATTTTTAAATAATCGTGGTAGCGATGATATTGCCGCAGATAAGATACCGCAAACATCTGGTCGTTTATCTGTACGTTATTCTGTTTGTCTTGGATGCTTAGATATTATCATAGCCTGGATATCTATACATATAATAAAACTGTAACCAAGCCGAATCTGTACATTAAATATTTTTTTGGAAAATCTTATTGAAATAAACATTATTATCGATACAGAGGCCGAATCTATAGTTTTTAGAATTTTTGTCTGTCTGTCTGTCTGTCTGTCTGTCTGTCTGTTACCGTATCACAGAAAAACCACTGGAGGGATTTTAATGAAATTTGGTATGGTGATAGCTGGTTATCCGAGTCAACATATTATAGGATACTTTTTACCGCGGGAAAATATCTCAATTAAGAGAAAAAATACAAAAACTGCAATGTAAGAGTATACTAATATTATGTAAAACCTAAGAATTTAATTTTTGGTCATCTGAACGCGAGCGGAGTCGCGGGCAATGCTAGTATAATACAACTGTAGTTATTATTTTAAAATTCATATTGTATTTTTATTATTTAATCTAAATTTTATTTATGTATATTGTACAGTAAATATTATATTTGTCTAATCATATAATAATTAATTATATAACATGATAGCGTGTTAGATAAAAGAAGTTAGAATTACTGTACGAGTATGTAAATAAAATGCATGCTTTAAAACTACTTAAACCGGTTGAAACAATGTCATCTACACGGATAAATAAAATTGATGTGTTTGTTTGTAATGTCAAAATAACAGCTTTTTACTAAATGCATATGGAATTATACACGATACTTATAAGAAAAACATATTTTTCAACCGACTTCAAAAAGGAGGAGGTTCTCAATTCGACTGTAATTTTTTTTTATTTTTTTTTATGTTTGTTACCTCAGAACTCCGTCATTTATTAACCAATTTGGACAATTTTTGTGTTGTTTGAAAGGGTATACTTCCAGATTGGTCCCATTTAAATTTCAAAAAAAATACCACGCCTAAGGGTGGAAAAATAGCTAATGATGAATTTAACCTACTTCTAAGTGTCATATTGACTTGAAACTTTGCAAGTGTTTTTATTTCCGTTGATAGTACAGTGGTTCGGTATTGTTGACCTGATCTGATGGTAAGGCCAGAAGGTGGATAGGTGGAACTCTTCAACGGCTAATAGTAGATACTTTGAGTTTGGGCTTATTTTGTTTGATTTGACAAGCCTATCACGTTAGAATTCTTACTTTGCTACTACTGTCTACACTAAAAAGGGAAAAATAAAAACTTTTTAACAAAAAAAATTAAAACCGACTTCAAACAAAAGCACTAAAAAGTAAAAAATAACTGATTGGTAGTTTTAATTTACTATACATACCTAATCAAATATTTTCGAAGTCGGTGTGCTTTGGCTAAGTAATTAAAGCCTACCTATTAAATACATACCTAATCAAATATTTTCGAAATCGGTGCCAGGCCATACAAAGCAAAGCACACCGACTTCGAAAACATTTGATTAGGTATGTATAGTAAATGAAAACTACCAATCAGTTATTTTTTACTTTTTAGTGCTTTTCTTTGAAGTCGGTTTTTATTTTTTTGTTAAAAAGTTTTTATTAAAATTTTTGTCTGTCTGTTTGTTCCGGATAATCCTCGAAATGGCTGGACCGATTTTGACGGGACTTTCACTGGCAGATAGTTGATGTTATGAGGAGTAACTAAGGCTACTTTTATTTTAGAGAAATAATTGGGGTGCCGCTCAAAAATATTAAAACCGACCTACCTACCCAGGGACGCACCCGGGCGAAGTGAGGGTAAATCGCTAGTTTATACCTAATATATGTAACTAAGATAATTTTAAGTCAGTATCGCAATCCAATATTAAAAGACTCAAACATGGCTGCCAGGGCAATACGTGTTCACGATATTTCTCTTGTAGGGTGGAAAGGGAAGTAAAAAGTTTGTGATAGTCACCCTCAGACTCGAGAATTATTTAGTGGAAGTCCACTGAAATAAATTTCAAAGCCAAAAATAGTAGCGTGATTTTCCTGTTCATGCTACTATTCTCAATTTTGCCATACGTATGTATGTATGTACATACCTATGTTATTTTAAAATATTATTATTTGGCTTCATGTTTAGTTTTATGACACTCTATCTATAATATTCTTGAGTCTGAGTTTTTACCTACATTTTCGCTTTTCGCTTATCTAATATGATGATGTTCTCCTGACCGATTCCGGCCACGGCGGCCAATCTCATTGAGACTAGCCAACTGCGCAGGAGATATTATAGTGCTCAAGTGTACGCGCAGACACAAGTGCACTCTCTATTCCTGTCACTCTCATACTCTGGTGGGACTATATATCTATTATATATAAAAATCTCGTGTCACGGTGTTTGTGGTCGCACTCCTCCGAAACGGCTCGACCGATTTTAATGATTGTATATTTGGTAGATATGATCCTATGAGAATAGTTCGTAAAGTATTATTCATTCCCTCCTACCCCCACCCCCCCATTTTTTAATCACGATTTTAGTATTTTTGTATGAACAATATTATATAAATACATTATGCTTTATACTGCCGTATAAAGCCTAAGAGTTTTTTATAGATTAAACGCGGGTGTAGCCGCGGGTTCTGCTAGTATATAGTTGATATATTTGGATTATTACCCTAGTCGGAACAGCATCGTCATCTACAGTTAATGAAAAAATAGGGAAAAAAATGGGAAAAAATAGGTGTCTATTTTTTTCACCTAGGCTTAGGTGTCAGATCGAATGACAGAGTTTTATATACGAGTAGTATTCTCGTTCGGTCGCTCTAAAACTCATCCCCTATTTTACCCCCTTATGGGATGAATTTCGAAAAATTATAACCCATATATTTATTTAATTGTATTGAAGAGCATTAATACCAAATGTGAAGTAATTCTGATGATAAATAATTTTTTGGGTTGTATTATAACGTGTTTCCCCGTGGGAATGAAGTAATCTCCCGCAGTAAAAAAGTGAGTATGTCACTCTCCTGCCCTCAAACTATATCCACACAAAAAATCACGCCAATCCGTCAATCCCTTTCGACGTGAGACAAAGACAAACAAACAAACACACTTTCACATTTATAATATTAGTATGAATTAGTAGTTAAAAAATATTGCCTGCACAGATATCGAACCCGTAATCTCTCATACAAAAAGAAATATATAATGTTCTATTACTTTAATATTTTTGGAAAACGGCCAATTCAAACGGTGCTATTGTTTCCTTTTATCTAAATTCAAGTTTAGTACGTCACTACGTAGTGATAGATGAACGCTTTAACAATTCACCTGACTACGTTGCATAAGCAATCGTATCCCATTTTAATATTGAACTGAGTTCAAAATGTTTATCTATACATATAATAAAATTGTAACTAAGCCGAATCTGTACACTAAACATTTTTTGGAAAATATTATTGAAATAAACATTATTATCGAAACAGAGGCCAAATCTATAGTTTTTAGAATTTTTGTGTCTATCTGTTACCGCATCACAGAAAAACCACTGCAGGGATTTTGATGAAATTTGATATGATATGCAGGTCAACATATAAGATACTTTTTACCGCGGGAAAATATCTCATTTCTGAGAAAAAATACAAAAACTGCACTGTAAGAGTATACTAATATGTAAAACCTAAGAATTTGGTTTTTGGTCATCTGAACGCGGGCGGAGCAGCGGGCAATGCTAGTGTTGTATAAATTTATTATTTTTATCTATAGCTTTGGCCCACGGTTGGGAAGTTTATTTTTGTAAAAATTGCTAATTTATTAATACCTACTATAATATATTTTTGTCCTTCATCATTATTATTAGAGGAAGGCTCATAGAATGTAAAAAAAAAATATTTATATCTAACTGGTAGTTGCAGATATTAATTCATTATTTATTTCTTTACTTTACATTATTCGTTTATTTATTTACTTTTATTTCACGCAGAATGGTTTTTGCATAAAAATTGCCCGGACGCTAGACATAAGCTACTTTTTCCGAGTAGGTAAATTAAGTGAGATATAATATACATTAATATATTATTTATACTAATATTATAAAGAGGCAGAGTTTGTTTGTTTGTTTGTTCGTTTGTTTGTTTGAACGCGCTAATCTCATGAACTACTAATCCGATTTAAAAAATTCTTTTTGCATTAGGTAGCCCGTAGCCCGTTTATTGAGGAAAGCTACTTAAGGGAGCGGAGTAGTAATAATATTATAATTTATAGTCTATCTATTCCATACTAACGTTAAAACGTAACAAAAGACGAACCCGAGTGAAGTGAGGGTGAGCCGCTAGTCTATGGTAAACGTCTGGTGTGAAAGTATACTAAGAGATGTCAAAGAGAAGCAAGGGTCTGTTAGATCTCTTGTTGATCTGTGATGTCATACATTTTTAAAACACGAATAAAGTGACCGGATATCAAACACAATCGTATGCATCAGGCATAGATTTCGAAGTATTTGAGTTAGAATTTAGATTTACATTGTACACGTGTTATCAATTGACTCAAATTAGAAAATTATGTGAAGTCCATCTCCTCGTCTGTGTTATATATGTTTTTGCACATTGGTTATTTATTCGTGTCAATTTTGTTTTGTATCCTCATGTGTTACTTGTACAAGTGCACATATATTTTGAAAGATTGATACATTTCGAGTTCTCTATTAACTTTCCGCTTGCAAATCATAGTTTTAACATTATTATTTTGATACATATTTTATTTTATGTCAAGACAGTTGAATTAATTGAAAGTGACCTGTAGAGTGATAACATATTTTTTAATCCGAGCTGTTAGGATTAAATAACAATGGCTTAACCCATTTTGATGGGACTTTTACAGTCGAGGTAAAGTATGAGTAATATAGAGTAATTTTGATATTGTAATTAAGAATATATTTTTTATGCTTTTACCCTTTATTCTATTAGATGAGCTATAAATCTTTCTTCATTTAATTATAATTTCATTTTGCTTTTAAAATATTTCATTTACGCCCTTTTACCCTTCACTTTCTACCCTCTCGAAAGAAACGAAGCGAAAAAAATGAGTTATAGGACCCTTTCATTATAAATTTAGATAATAGATGTTGCCCCTGCGGAGGTCAGAGTGTGACTGACAATAACTGTCGTGCGGCTCGCGCGTGGCATACACGTGGCGACATCTTTTGTGAACCCTTGTTATTTTTAAAGGGTTAAAATAAAATATATAATCTATACATATAATAAAACTGTAGAGGTAGAATATGTGTACATAGAAAAAAAAGCTAAAAACCGAGTCAGGGGGATGTTTTAGAAGTGAAATTAAAGAAATCCAGATTTTTTCAAATTTTTTGTTTCTCTGTTTGTAAGTTTGTCTGTTTGTACGGACTAAGCTCTGAAACTGTTGGACCGATTTAAATGAAATTTTGCATGGTGGTACCTTATATCGCCGGTATACTTTTCATCTCGGAAAATTAAAGAGTTGCCGTGGGATAGTTTAAAAACTATAGTTCATACGTCAGAATAACCAATAGGCAACTTTTTATCCCGAAAAAATGTATGGTTCCGTAGGATAGGTTTGTTTTTGTTTGTGTATTGAATAAATATTTTGATACCCGATATGTGGGGCATATAAATATAGATATATGCGGGTCCGTTACGTTGACGTGCGTAATATCAATAACATCAAAATGAAGGTCAGTCCTGATTCAGAAATTTTTGCGAAGTGGAACTAGCGCGCGTGGTCTACATAATTAATTTTTGAATTTGTATTTTTCCGTCTAATTGTTTTTAGTCATATTTCCTTGCATGGTGAAAGAATTAGCATAAATTTAAAATAGTCCAAGAGCAACACTAAGTTCTTTTTATAATCTTTTTCGGTATGGCGCACTGCTTTGGAGCAAACTCCCGAAAGACATTCAATTAAGTCCCTCTATAACTGCCTTGTGCTCTACTAGCACGCTTTGAAGGCATTAACAAGAGAATTGAATTGAATTGAAGATTAGTGAATAATAAGCAAAAACCATTCACTCTAAAAATAAAATAACGAAGTATTAACAAAACTACCTTGTATAGTACTATAAATATTTAGGAACACATAAGTGTAAACTAAGTTGCATTGTTTAACAATAAGTTAAATATTTTACTTAATAACGTGGCTCGATATAAACATAGACGGTATAAGTACATAAATAGATACTTACACCAGATGGCCGAGGATATCCTGGACGCAACAGATTGCCGTAATTACGTGCGCGTGCGCACCCGGTAGTGATAAGGGCTGGCTTTAGGAAGTTTTTAAATTAAAAAAAAACAATTAGGTACATAATAAAAAAAAATATTTTAAGCAACTTCTAAAATAGATTACTTAGGTATGGAGTTATTATTTCAACAATGGCACATTGTTCATAGTTTGATTTTCTGTCCTTCCCATGCCTAATAGACGTATGAATATTATATGTGCATTATTTAAAATATTTTTTTATCCATGGTATTTAAAAAGTTTAAAAATAGATAATCTCACGTAAATGAGTAGTAAATGTATTTTTTATTATTCATGAAGGAGATAGACTAGTAGAGTTATGACTCTTCATAATATATTGCCATAAATGTATTCAACAAAATTTTACAACAAATTAAAATAAAACTTTGTACAATTAGTTAATAATAAGTTTTATGATGCTGTCTGAAACACCTACATAATGACCTATTAACAAGAGAATTTAATTGAATTGACCTTTGAGATGTCTAAAACCTCAGTCTCTCCTGTGATCCTGATTGCTGTGAAGCATTCGAAACGTGGAGATTCACAAATCAAAATAAATCAAATCAAATCAAAAATTGAAAATGTCAAATATTCGCGTAAATCTAGGAAAGTATTTATGTTAAGTATGAGTGACTTATAAAAGAAATGAAATTTGAAATAATATTATATTGAAAATTTTGTGTTAGTTTAAAAGTGTAACAATATGAACGAGTCCTAAATTTAACACGAACAAATTCGGATCTCGCGTGTGGCTTCCGTTGCCCGCTATTACACCAAGCGCAGCGGAGTTGTCAACTCATTTCAAAAAAGTTTTTACTGACATTTTAAATACCTGCTAAACTATTTAAATAAAAGTATTAGCTAATCTATACTAATATTATAAAGAGGTAAAGTTGATGAGTTTGTGAGTTTGTGACGTTGTATGGGGTAATCTCATTAAAGGCGTGAAAGTGGGAAAAAAGTTTTCATTGGGAAGCAAGCTAGGTATGAACCGAAGCAAGGGTGAGTCGCTAGTTTAAAATATTTGTTTAAAAAAAAAGTTTCAAATAAGAACAGATACGGTGAATATGAAGTATGTACATATGTATAAGTAAAAGAGAGAACAATGGCAAATCTATTGGTATATTCTATTATATTAAAATATTAGTTTTTGACTGTAGCTTTACCTGTGTTTATTTTCGGTTCAGCTCATGACCATGAAATGGTTCATGGTCATTCATGGAACTAAACTTCATGACAAATAGACATGGCTAGCTTTACGACGCGGACGGGGAGCTTGATGTCTACAGTTTTTATTTGTGTTAAAATGTTATTTTACTTTCGTATATTCCCTGTGCCTGTGCCGCTTTCGAGGTTTCCAACAAATTAAATAAAAAAACTCACAAAATGTGTATGTATTGACATTATGGCATGTAAAATTTAAAATATTTATAAATATATTTTTTTTCAGATTCTAACGTGATTTTATTTTTATTTTGATTTCAGATTGATGCTTTGAATGCTTTACGTACAGCAAAAAATAAGGACAAACGTTTTTATTTTAACAAAAATAAATAGTTTACATAAAAAGTTAAATGTTCGCGTAAATCCAAGAAAGTATTGCATATATGAAACTATAATTTAAAAAAAATATAATTAAAATATTAATATAAAATGGCTAACCAAATGTTACTTACACCTACCGCTAACTTCAGGATGTCGAACTTCCGAAACAACTGTTCAAGTTTACAAGACAATGAATGATGTCGGTTTATTTATGTTAAGAACGCTTCACGTAAATAAATCCGTTTTAACATGAGTCAAAGTTTGTTCAAGCGGCAATGTATTAAGATCATTTGTTTTGAACTCCAAAGGTGAAGTTACGGTAAAAAATTCGACAGTTGTAGGTCGAAACTGCTTGATCTTACGCTATGAAAGAAAGAGAGGGTGATTATTTCATTTTATAAAGACAAAAATATGTATGATAGTCCTTCTTTTATGCAACTTAAATGCAATGAATGAAATTAATTTCTTGCATATAGTAATTTTAACAGTTGGTGGGTTACATAGGTTATTTTTTTCATTCGTCCAGATATAGAATCATCAAATGTCGAGTTCTCCACCGGTTCTTCTCAGCAGAACTGCGTTCCAAACTAACTTAAAATTAAACTGACGATTCAAAAGTGCTTGTAAAAGTCTCATTCATTCATATTATTTACATTACATAAGCTTAATTTATACCTATATATGTACATATATATGTACATATATATATATATATATATATATATATATATATATATATATATATATATATATATATACTAGCGGTTCACCCCCGCTTCGCTCGGGTTCGTTCCTATATACGTTTTAACTGTGAGTATGGAATAGATAGACTATGTATATAGTATATATACATCGGCATGATGAGTTGTTGTGGGTTGTATTATAATGTGTTTTCCCGTGGGAATGAGGAATCTTCCGCACGTTTTTCCGCGGAATATTAACCTATATCATTCTCCAGCCTTTTAACTATCTGCACACAAACTATCTCCAAAAATTACGCCAATCAGTCACTCTGTTCCGACGTGAAAGAAGGACAAACAAACACACTTTCACATTTATAATGTTATGTATGGATGTTGCGAGACTTGACTGACGTACGGACGGTAGTAAAAACTAGTTAAATCTTAAGCGAAGCGAGAGCGAGTCACTTGTATTTAAGTTATTCACTGAGTGATTAAATTATCAAGAACCGATCATGACGTATTAAAGCAAAGGGAAAAATACATAACAGTAATTCTACAACTGTATTTCAACAACATATGTGATACCTTAAGGTAAAAAAAAAAAGCGGTGCCAATTTGGCAATAACATGACAAGACTTGAATTGCGAAAAATAGCAATGTGAATTTAACCTTAATATGATATGTATGTATTCAATCCTTTTTATTTAACATCCCACTTGCTGGGCACGGGCCTCCCTTCAATACGAGGGCGATCAGGCCATAGTCCACCACGGTGGCCAAGTGCGGGTTGCTAGACTTCACATGTCTTTCGAAAACTTGCTAGGTTCTCTCAGACATACAGGTTTCGTTACGATGTTTTCCTTTACCGTAGGGCAAGTGATAATCATGTTAGAAATTCACACGTATAAATATCAGAGACACGAAACCCGGAATTTGAACCCGCTTCACTCGGTTTCTCAAGCAAGCGCGTTACCACTGGGCTACCACTGCCCTACATTATGATAATATATAGTACAAATATTAAAATTTGTGAGTATGATTATGTTTACACACACTAAAACTCGTATATTATATTATTATTTATTATACTTGTAGATTATAAAATAATACATAGTATCTTAGTTATTTTCCTTTTTTTGTGTTATCAATAAGAAATTTTGGAAACAGTTTTTTTCGAATTTGACCACTTTAAAAATGTTGTAAATATGTATGAATAAATTGTATTTTGTTTTATTATATTTAGGTTTAAGATTAGTTGATAGAAACACGTAGGTACATGGTTATTTTATTTTAAGCTATAGACGATATTATATATCATCTATACATATAATAAAATTCTAACTGTGTCGAATCTGTACCTACATTGAATATTTTTTGAAAAATCTCGTTGAAATAGTCATTATTATCGATACAGAGGCCGAATCTATAGTTTTTAGAATTTTTGTCTGTCTGTCTGAGAACGCATCACGAGAAAACCACTGGACAGATTTTGATGAAATTTGGTATGATACTAGCTGGTTATTCGGGTCAGCATATAGGATAATTTTTACTGCTGGAAAATATCTCATCTCTAAGAAATCTATACTAAACCTTAAAACGTAAGTAGGGACGAACCAGCGCGGGGCGAGGGTGAGTGGCTAGTTAATATTATAATTATGAAAGTTACTATATCTGTCTATTTATTACCTTTTTACGATTTGAACACTAAATCAATTTCGATAAAATATGATAAAGACATACATACATATGTAGATTACATCATGGGGTCTAACATAAGCTCTTATTTCCATTGTTAGGTACATGGATTAACAAGTTAAGCCATATTATAATTTATTTTAATGAAACGTACCAACTAATAAAGATATGGTACGTTTAAAAAGTGTCATTCCCATACAAATTTAGCTGTCAATTAAATAAGTTTGAAATGTGTCAGTAAAAATTATACAACAGTTCAATTTATTCCAAAACTAATTTCAAATTAACAACTTTACTACCAATATAGTTATCAAAAGTTATGATGATTGAAGATAATTTAAAAATTTATGACAAGACTAAGCCGAAATTTTTTTAAAGCCCGTAAAATGTGAACAATTTTAAACTAATTAAAGCCGGCATCCGGCTCATTGGTTGTCAAATTTTTCTTTACCAACTTTTTCACTGTTCGCGTCGCGTCGGTGTAAACAGATATGTTACAGCTTAGTGAACACTCGTCAGATTAGCTGCATTGTTATGGTGGATAAGACTTCCAGTATACGTATTTTATAATATGATTTATTCAATACTTACCTTTATTGGAACCCTAAATATTTTTCTAAAATAAAAGTAGCCTTAGTTACTCCTTATAGCATCAACTATCTGCCAGTGAAACTCCTGTCAAAATCAGTCTAGCCGTTTCGGAGATTAGTCGGAACAAATAGACGGACGTAAATTTTAAAAATTGTGTTTTCTTATAAGTACCGTATACGAGTAGTATTTCTTATGCATTTAGTAGAAAGCTGTAATTTTGATATTACAAACAGACACTTCAATTTTATTTATTTGTATTTTATTTATTTACTTGTGTAGATTTTAAAATGTAGCCATTTTATGGTATGTAAGGTAAAAATTAAAAAGAATACAAAAAACCATACTTTGAAAATTTAGGGGTAGAAATACTGCTCTACCATTCTTAAATTATATACTATTAAATATTAATATAATATTGGTTACATAATATATTTTATCTAGGTATATATTTTATCTGTTGTCATTAAGGATATTTAAAAAGAATAACATTTATCAATCGGCTAAGGCATGTCTCTACTAAATCGTCGCACTATTTCGCACCGGAAACCCAAGTCGTTATACAACGATGACATGTGCGTGTGTCGGAAGGAATTCGGCGAGAAATTGACGAGATCATTAGTCTAATGGGTGGGTTTTTGTCTAATTTGGACCTCACAGGATCTTCCATTTCAGGAGCGGTCACCACTTGTGTTCTGCCACACACAAACAAGTATTTTTTCGGACTTGCAAATATTTATGAGTTTTCAAATTGAAAATATGTATTTATATGGCAGGATATAAATTGGATGTTTTACATTTATTCTATACGTACGCATAAATAAAATTGAAGTGTGTGTTTGTTTTTTTTAAATTATTGTGTGTTATATGATCATACCATTTTCTATTTTTATACCTTGTATATACGTTCTTACCCAAGTTATAATTATGGCAATTATTCGAGTATGCGCAGTGTAGAGCAATTTTATGAATGGACAAGCGACTCAACCTTGCTTCGCTTGGGTTCGTCCCTAAGTACGTTTTAACGGTTAGTATATAATAGATAGACTATATATTATATGATATATATCCTGTAGCCTTTAACTTCAATTTCATTAAAATCAACCTGTGCATACAAACAGAAAAATGTTGAATGGACATTTTGTCTATTATGAAATTACAACCATAATAGAGTCAAGCGGATAGAGGATAGAGCTCCTTTTGACTCTATTTTCTAAATCAAATCTGCAGCAAATCTCTTTCTATTTGAAGAATATACTGATATTATCTCATTCTATTTCGTATAAATATAAATATTTTGGGACATTAACACACAGCACCATCTAGTTCCATGGTAAGCTACAAGGCCTGTGTTATGGATACCAGACAGTTGATGATGTAGGGGCGGGAAGCCAGGGCTAGTCGCTAGTTAAAATATAGAATGACGATTTGTATGTAAAGCACTTCTAATAAATTGTCCTTCTTCTTATAAAACATTTTTAAATAACATCTGGCTTTGCTTCATCATCTTTTTAGTGACATAATTCATTAAAAATTCATAGTATAAGGTAGTTAAGTGATTTGTGTTCTAAAAACTAACCTAATCTGCCTCGGAATCACATCTTTGTTAGAAAAAATTATAATATCGACCTTCACACAGCCCGATAAACGAACCTTACAATAGTGTAGATATGGCAACATTAGGCATCATAATCAATATAAATTTAATTTAGTACTTGACTAATAGATGAAAAAAACTTATAAGTAAAGCATGCATTAGAATCTAATATTACGTAAATAAATACAAACATTTTTCTAAAAAAAAAACGTAAGTTTACCTTAAAACTTAATCTGAATTTAAAAGAAAAAAAACCTGGTATTATTACAAAAGCAACATACTTTTAAAAAATAACGGAAAAACCAAACCTATTTGGCAATAAGGATAATAATTTAATTAAACATATAAATAATATCCTGTCTGAATATTTATAGATCTATATTGCACAATAGCACAGCGAGCGCAGGTGTGGGGGGCACAAAAAACGAAAGGATTTTACGCAGGTGTGGATCAGGTGCCGGGATGTAGGTTACTTTCGTGGCTTATTAGAAAAAACTGCCTAATAAATGTATCAGGTGAGTCTTTATGTACGTGTTTTTGCTTTCGTCCTTAATAAAATGCACGAGATAGATTATGTTAGAATATTTTATAAAATCTTTGTTTAGTACTCCCAAATGTTCTTGGCAATATTAATATGTTGGTACTTATTTAAAAATTACTATGTTTATACATAATGTTAGTTATGTACATATTATAAATGTTAATACTGGATATATTGGACCAAAATAAAATTAATATAATAAAATTAAACTGCTTCCGTACTTTTCTCTTCATATAAATAATAGGTAAATAACCGTAATATATACAGATAAATAAAATTGAAGTTTGTTATGTCAAAATAGCAGCTTTTTAATAAAATCATATGAAAGTATATACGGTAGTTACTTATAGGAAAAAAACATTTTTTTTAATTTTTGTTTGTCTATCTATTTGTTCCGGCTAATCTCCGAAACGGCTGGACCGATTTTGGCGGGACTTTCACTGGCAGATAGCTGATGTTATAAGGAGTAGCTTAAGATACTTTTGTTTTAGAAAAAGAATCAGGGTTCTGTGAAACAATAATAAAACTCATGAAATTGTGAACGAAATCGTACTCGGGGACGCACCCGAGCGAAACGAGGGTAAGTTGATAATAATCAAATAAAAAGAGACTGGAAATTATATCAACTTGTATTAATGTCAAGAAAAAATACGAGTATCATATTTAGATCAAGTTACCTCCTAACAGTACTATAGAACGATACAATCTCGATACTCGTTATCCAAAATCAAAAAAATAATATACATAGTAAAAAGGAACCGAAATCAGCGCTGGCGCATCCCCCGTCAACTTGTGACTGACAGCACGACAGGTAGTCTTTTGTTATACATACTTTGTACAGTGGGCCAAGAACTTCTATATAGATTAATAATAGCATGGTGTAACACTTACGAATAAATATTAAAGGGATTGTTATGAAAATTTAAAAATATTGCCTTCACCTTAAATTTTGCGTGTTCAAGAGCGTACTAGAAGGATGAAATATAACTTTTTGCTAGAAAAATACACCGACTTCAAAATCAAGTTCTTTTTTATATTTATTAGTAAAAAAAAGACATTTATGTAGGACTATTCTTGAAGTGAGGTAAACATAAGTTAGTCTTATAATAATATTTTATAACTAGCGGTTCACCCTCGCTTCGCTCGGGCTCGCTTCTAGAAAAACACTAGTAAAGATCTATTAGTTCCCACGGAAACCGTTCATTTTTCCGGGATGAAAAGTAACCTGTTGTTTGACCGGCAATATATCAGAATGTTAAATTTTACTAAATTAGGTGCATAAGTTGTTGTGTACTCAGCTGTATAAGATACTATAGTTTTTTAACTATCCCACGGGAACTATTTAATTTTCTGGGATGAAAAGTATCTAAAATGTTGCCCGGGGACATAAGGTACCACCATGCAAAATTTAATTTAAATCGGTCCAGTAGATTCGGAGATTAGCCCGTACAAACAGACAAACAGACAGAGAAACAAAAAAATTGAAAAAATTCTGGATTTGTTCTATTTGTCTTCTTACATCCTCCTGACTCGGTTTTTAGCATTTTTTTGCTATGTACAGACATCCGACCTCTACTGTTTTATTATAGTATAGATTATACTAGCGACTCTTCCTCGCTTCGCTCGGGTTCGTCTTAGTTAGTTTTAACGTTTAGGTAGTATACATTTTGCTGAGATGAGATATTTACCCGCAGTAAAAGGTATCCTATATGTTGACCCGGATAAGCAGCTATCATCATACCAAATTTCATCAAAATCTGTCCTGTGGTTTCCATGTGATGCGATCACAGACAGACAGGCAGACAGATAGACAGACGGATAAAAATATTAAAAACTATAGATTCGGCCTGTGTATCGATAATAATTACTATTTCAATAAGATTTTTCAAAAAATAGTTAATGTACAGATTCGACTCAGTTAGAATTTTACTATAGGTACATATGTAGTACATATGTACCTAGATAGATAACTTAGTTTTGTCAAATCATTCATGAAAATCGGTTCAAAACTGGCAAGGATTTCAAGATCATAGACACTGAAAATGCAACCGAATTTAGTACCTTCTTTTTTCATCTTGGTTAATAAAAATATTTTAATATAATATCTCAATAATTTTTATTTATAGAATTAAAGGCATGAATTGATACAATAGATTGGTTTCGATTTGGACCTACGAAAGATGACCTCACGTCAAAACGGTTCTATCGTTAGTAACAATCTAAAATTTGATTGTTTAACTAAAAAGTTATATGGACTCAATAAAAATTTCAGAATAAATTGTTATCGGGTTTTTTATAAGTATACAAGACTTACTTTGAGTTATAACTTATAACCTATTCATTTAAACAAGAATGATTAAAATCGGTTTGCAGTGTGCGAAGATATCGCGTGGTACGAGTATATGTAGTATGTTGTATGAGCAATGTGCATAGTACCTACCCTTTTAAAGTTTTTCAAAATGTATCATAAATAACTATTAAAATAATATTCGGCGACAGCGGCCAATCTCATTGAGAGCCATCTGCTCAGGAGATATTATAGTGCACAAGTGTTCGCTCAGACACAAGTGCGCTCTCTATTCCTGTCACTCTTATACTCCGGTAGGACGACTACTCGACACGAACAGTGAGATTTAAGGCGCAGGACCGACGGCGAAACACCGCCATTTTCGAACTCTGGGCTGCTGTAGTAAACAGAAAGACTCAATAACTAAACTTGAGTCGACACGGGACTCAACATCAGGACCTTTGGATGTGCAGCCGTATATGCTAGCTACTACACCACCGAGGCAGTTAAATAACTATTATGTTATATAGAAAAGGCACAAGTTCACTTTTCTATAATGTATAGGTACCTGGCATACATTGTAACTAGATCTGTATCTACGAGTATATACGGGTTTAGTATGCAGATTATTTTTGTCACAAATTATTATCATACAATGTAAAGGCGCAGATGTGGCTTTCAGAAAAGGTATTGTAGATCGTAAAAATCTGCAAGTTGCAAACACATAACTACGATGTTAAAGCTTAATAGTAACTTAAGTTACTTAGATTCGTCTATATTCGCATTAAGCTCAAAAGCATCTTTGATAATAATATGTAGGTATTATAAAATACGTGTTTGTTGGTATAACTTACTTCTTCTTTCAAATAAAGTCGTGAAAGTTCGAAGTAATTTTCAACCGACTTTCAATAAACGAGCCGTTCAATTCATTCGTTTGTTTACTTATATGTATGTTACGCAATATCTACGCCAATTGAGAATCGCTTTTCATAATTTTTCTAATGAATCGATAATTCTGTTATTTTTGTATATTTAAAAAAATCTTGCCTAAGAGTAGAATAGATTGACATAACTGATAACACATAAGGTGCTTTCTATATCTTCTTACATTTATATTTATAGAGGAAGAGCCCGTGAACGCCAGACCTTCGTCATTTTATAAAAAAATTCGTCATGAAAAATGTTCCAAACAAGTTGGGAGGCATTTTTAAGAAAATGTTGCAAATGGTCACCAAAATTTGAAGCGCTAAGAATTGACTTTATTTTTGATGGTGTGTAATAAATGCTATGCTAGCAGTCTTATAAATCATCTAATTATTACCCAAGTATTATATATAAAAATCAGCTTTTATACTATAACGTAAGTAGAATTATGATTTCATGAAAAGGGTGTATGGCAAGGGTTTGCCACGATGTTAAGTGTCTGGCATTGAATGACGTGATATTTAATAATATTCTGAAGGTAATACCAAAAAATCACACTTTATTATTTGAAGAATTTAGATCGGTATTTTACACACCTTTAGTACCGTGTACCTGCCAAAGCCACCATAGCCTGAACTTCATAATGGTCCATCGTTCTTATCTGTGTTGGGAGCATGTGCCATTGCGCTGACAAACTTTCAGCCTTTATAAAATAACGAAGGTCTGGCGTTCACAGGCTCTTATGCCATTAGTGAGGTGACTGAATAATGCTAAATAAATAAATACTGTAAGATGAAATATGTAACATTTTTGCAAGTGAAATGAGGTCAGTCTTCTTCTCTTTAGTCCATACTTATTATATAATGTATATATTGGTCATTACATTATTATTATTATTTATAATATACAAACTAAGTCACTAATTAGGTAAACAATATTGCTTATAGGATAAATTATCTATCTATACTAATATTATATAGAGGTAAAGTTTGTGAGTTTGTGACGTTGTAGGGGGTATTTTTTTGGATCTACTGAACCGATTTAGATGAAATTTGGTAAGAAGATAGTTTGAGACCCTGGAAAGGACATAGGATACTTTTTATCCTAGAAATCATTCCTAAAGGGGGTGAAAATGGGGACGAAAGTTTGTATTGGGAAGCAAGCTAGGAACGAACTCGAGCGAAGCGAGGGTGAGTCACTAGTATTATAATAAAATTCTTACATAATTTTCTTTGTTCAATTTATTTTCTTAATGTACTAGACGTGAGAAAAAAATTGCATTTAATTAGTAAGTATTATAAGAAATTATTTAAATTATACTGCAACAAAATTTTAAGAATTTCATTTAAAATATATAAATAAAATGTTTGTATTTTTGTTTGTTGATCTAGAACTAACTTAAAACAGTTTTCTTCTTCAAATCAAATAAGCAACTAGGTATTTATATACGCGAGTAAAGCCGCTAGCATATGTTAGTTTAATAAATAAAAATTATCGTATATTATGTTATAGATAAACCACAATATTGTGAATTTTATATGTCGAGGTAGTTGTGCTATATATCGCTATTGCAGAAACAAATATCACAAATTAATGATTACAAGGTTGGTACAAGCGCAGATGTGGCTTTGAAATGGGAATGTTGGTCATAAAATTTCAATTTACATATTACAAAGAAAAAAGGAATTAGAAATTATTATGGTACTTGACCCCGATTTTAACTTTCAAGACTTAGAAATAGCAGCATAAAATAAAGCTATGCATACAATATTAATAGTTAATTTGTTAATAAATAGGTATTATGTATACTAAAGTTTATGAGTTGATAAGTTTGTTACTTCCTCACATTGTTACTGTTTTACCGTTTAGAAACTATGTAATAGAACTACCACGCGATCGGAGACGCTAGAAAAGACTAGTTTAAAAAAATATAAAAGTTTTGGCAAGCTTTTCTATTCTTTTAATCAATGGCTCCTAGGAGTGTCATTTGGGCACAATTTACTTGAAAATCTTTTAGAACTATTTTCATAAAAACTAGTTAAAACCATAAAATACGTAAATAATCTAATGCGTGCCTAACAGTAGCTTATGTGTTACTCCAAATCACAACGTATCCGTGTGGCGTGTACTAAATTTCATCAAAATCCGTTCAGCCCTTTTAGCGTGAAGAGTAACAAACACTTAACACACACACATACACACTTTCGCTTTTAGAATAGTACTTACTCCGATTATTTGCTTAGGTTACTTTAATTTTTACTGTGATAAACAAACATAATAGAATCTTGCAAATAATATCATCTTCGTTTTTTGGAGATAGACAGCAATAAGCTTGAAGTATTAATAAGCTACAACTAATTATTTTAATGCAATCGATAGTTAATTTGTCTTACTAGCAAAACCCGCGCCTTTGCTTGCGCTAAAACTCTAAAAAAGTAGGTAGGTTTCATACAAACTTTCATCCCCTATTTTATCCCCTTATGGGATGAATTTCGAAAAATGCTAAAACACGTGTTTATTTAATTGTATTGAAGAGCATAAATACCCAGTTTCAAGTAATATTGATCATACATATTTTTGTGTAGTATCATATCGTGTTTCCCCGTTGGAATGAGATAATCTCCCGCGGTAAAAAAGTAGCTTATATAGCATCTCCAGCTATCTCCACACAAAAAATCACGTTAATCCATCATTCCTTTTCGACATGAAAGAAGTACCTACAAACAAACAAACAAACAAACACACACTTTAACACTTATAATATTAGTATGGATATGGATTTAATGTCGTGTCATTCAACAATATGTAACTTCAATTAATCATCGTTATCGATTATTAATCAATATTAATTCAGAGTCGATTTTTAAGTTGATTGTCAACATAATTCTCATGCCTTAAATATACCGAGGCGTACTGAATGCACATCTGGGAGTAATGATATCATTGCGTATACAAAACGATATAAGAATATAAGTTATATTTCTGTTATGTATTTTATGTAGTTAAAATAGAGTTTAAAATCCATTGATATATGAAAAACTATCTTGACTTCGAACACCTGTTTCAACCACAGCGTTATTTATTTTTCATTTACGCAGATTTCGGCTTTATTTTGAATCGAATAAGGTATATTTTCATATATTTGCAAACATTGCATTCTTGTTAGGGATGTTCGCATAAATTATCGATGCTTGCTTCGGTAGGAGTGTAGTGTATGTCCGTCTCGCTCTAAACACTTGTTTTTGTTTCACGGTTCGTAGAATGTTTGAGACAAGTGCCGACCGAGGTTTCCCAATAATACTGATACATTCGTTCTCATGTTCGCTGATTTGACCAAATTAATTATTCTTTATACAATTTAGCGATACCATGGCGTGCTCATTTAACTTTTTGATTTAATATTTTTATACAAGTTGAGATAAATGGCCATATGTTTATGTTGATGTTAAAATTATTTGAAATAAAAGTCACATAATAAAAATACTTTGTATAAAAACTATAAAATAATTCTTTGATGATCGATATTTATTATTCAGTTTTATTCTATTCGTTTTGAAACATAAGTTGATACAATTTAATTATTTCTCATGTTACATAATGTATAAGCAATTCCTTATAAGTCCAATTGCCTGGAAACTTACTTGGTTCATTTGCTGAGTCAAGTAGTAGTTGATCGACGCCAGGTCACGAGGCTAGTTCATAATACACGAGGTGTCGGCGGCCAGCCGGCGCCACGGCGGTAAACGCGGCGCCTTCTATCCTGCAAGCTAAATTTCTTATTCAATAAGCAAAATTCAACTCTATTACATATACAGGAAAGTTATTTTTTAGTATAAGAACGATATATCAGCTGTAATAATTGACTGCAATGAATTTTAAATCTTGTACCTTCATAAATAAAATACAATTTAGATTACAGGATATCTTTGTATTGAATTCATTTCTTGATTTTGAATTCCGAACGCCAAGAAAAAGAAAGCTACTTTTTAGGAAGCGTGAGGTTTTCGTATTATATTAAATTTATCTGTAATGAAAAGTTATCTAAGCTTGATCTGAATTATAAAAGATCAAAGTCATGCACAAATTTACTGTTTTGAAGATTGATTTAATCTAAAGGGCTATAAGGTTACAACTTGTTTAAAAAAGATGAAAGTTAAGACAAATAATCAACAGTTTGACATGACACTAACGTATCTATTATAAACTATGATGAGTTTATTTGATGCTATATACGATAGGCTACCTGGACCTATTTATCTTAGTGTAACTCTATCAATTCACTTCAGCAATGATATACTTTGTTTTGTAATGTGAAAAGTTAGCATTAACATAAAAAAATCTTAGTTTTAATTTTCAGTTACCTACACTGTTTGTATACCTTTCAACAATAGCGTTAATTGAAGAATGGTGTAAGTAAATAATAAAATTTCATTCACCTTATTACTGAGAGGCCGAGATTTCTTCGAGGGATTCATTAAATATCCAAAAAACTACATGTTAAACATAGCGCGCCGATATTCACGCCATTCGGTCAGAGCTAGGTGTCAAAAGCCTTACCTGACCGTTTCACGCCTACACAGGACAAGTTTATACTGGACCGAATATTTACTATCTCAGGCATATTATGTTTGGGAGTTATCCCTTCACACCTCGCAATGAGGCCGCTACTCAAATTTCTGTTTCAATATTGTGGGATTAATTCTCGAGATTGACACGTATGAGTCGTTTATAAAAAATAAGCTTTATTTAAGAAGACCAATTTAATTGAGGATCATGAAATAAGAGTGCAAAGCAATAAATACACTATTTCATGATTACTTATAAGTTAATCTTTTTACTGAAACGTCGCACTTTTTATTCATGTTATTATTTAAAATTTAGGTTTATGTCACTGGAAAGTTCAAGTAATAGAAATTTAAATGAATGATATACTGTCATGTCATTGAAATTGGTCAAATGAAAGAAGTATATTTATTTTCGTTACGCTTATGATTCGATTTAATGTTGTTACCCTGTTTGAGCCCATAAAAATTCATGACAAAACCTGTATAAGCGGCTGGAGGCGAAATTTGGTTTTTTTGCAAGCCGTTCCTCGAATCTGAGGAAATGTCCGAACAAAAAGTCGACGGAACAGGATTTCGTATCAGCGTTGCCAAATCTGGACGCGTTAAGAGATGTTAAAGGGGATGCCGCCACCGCACGACTGCAAATCTGGCGCTGGAAAAATCACGGACATGCTGGGAAAAAAATTATGCCCTACCATAAGAGAAAGACGTTTTAACACATCCTATTATTTACTTCAAAATATATCAGTTACATAATTAATTTATACAGTTTTTTATTGTTTCTAAAATAAAAATTTAGCTGAAGTGTATTTTTATAATTGATTGTAACATACAGATAAGTGACTTGCATATATTATCTTCATCGAATGTTAATATGTTACTTTTAAATATTATGACGAAGTCTACAATTATTGTTTTACTCTTTTATCTATATTTAATTGTATTATAGTAATTATGTATAATTCCCTAATCATACATATAGACATAATTAATATATATGCATAATTGGAATTAAGCTAATAACAGTTGAAGGAATTTTTGTTTTTATGTATGGTTATTTAAATTTTAAGTTATAAATATTCAAAATCGTTAATCTAAGTTATACGCATAAACCTAGTTAGCATTATAAAAAATATTATACTCAGTTTTTATTGACACGCTACTAACAATATATTTATAATCATAGCATGCATTCTAAATAACAAAAAAAAAAAGAAGCTAAGAATATTCTATAAACATAAAATATTTCAAATAAAATTAGGGCTACTATTATTATATTATCACTTTATTTATGAAAGATATTAATTTTTGTTATTTAATAATTGATATATTTATTTAAGGATAATATGTCATCTATGTAAAAAAAATATTTGCATGTGTGAGTGTATAATGTCATTATACATATTTCAGAAATTAAAGGCTATTTTATTTTATTTATAATTCACTAGCAACAATTTTTCACACCATTTATTGTCCTTTATCGTCCTTCTATAAATTTTGAAAATCCTATGACCTATGACATACAGTATCTATACTATAATACAAATAAGTCACACGAGAATTTTATACCTATATCATTTACCTGTAACAGAAAAAAATTATAATTGGATCTGGATTCCGGATTTTTCCTTCTTGAACACAAACTTACCAAACTGTTTCTGTACCTGTAATTATAGTGTAGATAAAAACAATAAGGAAAATGATAAAGTCAAGAAATAATCACTGTAATAACACGCGTATTATTTCATAATAATAATTCTTTCAATAAACCTTGGCAATAGCATAACGCATTCATTACATCCAACATTAATATGTGAGAGCACAACAATTAGATGGGCATTAAATTCTAATTCGAACCAAATGCGGGAGCGTTGTCGTTACGCGGTGCGAATAAACGATCGTAAAGTATCGTAATGCGTTTGTGCGTGAGTCACGGACTTGCACATGTGGACATGGAAATAGCTGCAAGTTGGAACAAATGTTAGCATCAGAGCTATCCTCGAGTCGCCGCCCCGCCGGCCAGAGTATGCGACCGGCTGGCGCGCCAGTGTTGCGATTTATCGATAAAAGAATGAATTACTCATTAATTTTTAAGATTATTTAAAATAACATTTGGTCGAATGCTTAAAGAGATTTGTATATGAGATATTTAAACCACATTAGGCTGCTACCCGAGACACTTATAACATAGTAAAATATGAAATAATTTTTTTTATATAATATGTGGGAATTTATTAATTCTTGTAAAATTTAGTAAAAATTATAATAGTCAACCGAACAAACAATTTGGAAATTTTCTGTTCTGGTATAAAAAAAATCTGAAATCTTATTTTTAAATTTTGCAATTTAACGTTATAATATGCATTCTATTTTCGATTATTCGATACATTCCGAGAAATCGAGTGCATCTCTAAGGGCGAGACTGGGTTGGCGCCGCGCTTTTTTACCCCGCCTCGTCCAAGAGTTCCTGGCGCTAGTCGAGTGCAGACCATCGATGACGGAGGTTGTGTTTCCTCACGCTATGATGACATTCGTGTGTTTTGAATGAAACTGTGAAATCGTGCCAGTGTTATTCTTAAGGATTATTAACTTGGATTTGAATGAAAAATGTCAACAAATACATTTGTTAATACAGAAAACTCGGCAAACGTGAAAGGTAAAAGTTTTGTTCAATTTTTAACGTTTTTGATTATTTTGCTTTTATGCATTTTTATATAACTTTTATATTAGTCATATTATTGCATATTAAAATATATTCTCAAACTGTTATAACGAATAAATTTTAAATTATTTATCAATTAATTAAAAAGTAAAAACAAACTTTTATCCGAGTTAGGTACGTACTATATAATATGTATTATCTAATATTACTTTTATTTACTTACTACCGCAATTATTTCTTTAAAATGTGACACAATACTTATATATTCACATAATAGGTAATAGGTATAATTGTATTACATAAAATCATGAAATAGATAGTTACAATTTTGATTAAATTTATTACTCAGATCAATCTATTATTTAATTTGTAAAATTAGAATTATTATATTCTAAAGCTATATGTAATTATATCTGTATTACATTTTTATAGAATATAAATGTTTAATTAGGTACCCTAGTATTATAAATGAGTACTAAATAAGTTCAAACTATATTTGACTTACTAGCGACTTAACCTTGCTTCGCTCGAGTCCGTTCTTAGGGTTCACACCCTATGTGCTACTCCAGGTCATACCCTGTATACTTACTACATTTCATCTAAATCTGTCCAGGCGTTGCAGCGTGAACAAGTAACAAACGTACACACAAATCGCAATTATAATAATATATAGAAGTCAAATAATTTACAGTCTTACAATACAACATACCTTTATAACAATCCAAACACAGTATGAAATTACATCTTAGATCCTCGATATAGAATTAAGCTATTAGAAGTCAAGTACGATATTCATAAGTGGGTGTAATATTCTGTAATTTGTACGCCGGAAGCCGATATGTTCAGGAGTGACTAATTCATTCCCTATTAGGCACCTCGTAAATAAACATTGCTGTAAAAGGACTCGCTTTATTTCTATAGCAAATTATATTACACCTACATCAGTTAGTAAAGATAAAAAAAATTAAAACTTTGCTACAAAATAAATTTAAGTTTAAGAATAAATATAACATTTACTGTACTGATCATTATTGTTCTTTTAGAAGAGGCAATGATCATAATAATATTCCATTTGCCTCTAGTCTCTTCTTTTAGGTTAATATTACCTAAAAACAAATCTATCCCGCAAGAAACGTACATTTTTCCGGGATAAAAAGTAACCTGTGTTATTTCAGACTATTATAATCTATCTCTGTGCTATATTTCAGCCAGATCTGTTCAGCCGTTCTGGCGTAATTGAGTAACAAACATCCATCCATCCATCGTCACAAACTTGCACATTTATAATATTTAATTATTAAAACTTTAAAAAATATTAGCTTGTAAAAGATTTTTTATTGTGTAAGTGTTTACAGTAAAAAAATCCAACTAATTAGCTTAAGAATTATAATAAAAACATAGTAAAGACATAACCGTTAAAATATTAATCGATAACAATTTATTTATCACGCTAAAATAGAAGGGGTGTTACAAAAAATCCTATGCACATGTTGCGAGGGTGAAAACCCCATTGAGTAAAACAAGTGTATTTCACTACTAATTTATACTCATTACTAAACTCACAATAATGGTTTCTATTGCAAAGAGGTAGAGTCGTTTTAGTTTTAAAAGATAATTTGTTTGTTCACATGTCGCATAGCGGGGGTCGTGTGAGATTTGAAGTCAAAGTTTATTTTTTTTTTGAAATAGGTCGTTAGTGTAGCCAACTGTTCCGCAAACACAAATATAGAATAAAGAAATAGTTTATGTGGTGTTATGTAGTCTGTAGGAGTTAAAATATAGATTTAATTTTGTAAAATATTTAAAAAAAATCCCACAAGTCTTACCACAAGTTAAATAATAAAAATGGTTGTTCGATAAAGATCACTATCATCGCGTTCTTGTAATTTGTACCAACGTAAAAAAATATGTCCGTATTGTACATTATATTTTTTAATCTATGACATAGATCTTATCTCCAATCAGACTTTTAGAATCAAAATAGTCACATGTTTACCTGTAACGCCTATAATTGTACTACACAAACAATAATATTAGGTATATCATATTTTTTCTATAAACGCTTACCTGACAAGTAGATCATTAAAGACTTAAAAAAATATCGTTCAATCATATTTCGGAGGCACAGAAGTCACCCTTTACTTTTTACAAGTCGATACAGATGTCAAACAGACAGTGCAACTATTATGAGTTGCCGACATCTGGCGGTTCCACATCTGTGGACCAAGCGTTGACGTCATGACATGTGGCTGTACAGTTTAATGCTGGATGATTATTGTAATTGTTTTTTTTTTGGTACATTTTTGTAATAATTGCAAGGCTGTTAAGTTTATGGTCTTCGCCTGTAAAAAAATTGCATTGCTGCACTTTTTAAAAATTCTAATATTTGTTCATACTTATATTATTCAGTACTTAGTAGCGCCACTAACCCGAATTATTGCAAATATTAATTACTTTTTTTGTAAATTTTGAATAATTTTATTTGTTACAAATAAAATAATCCAAAATTAAATGTTTAATTACACTTAGCTAATTTATAATTAGTTAAAAAAGTTTCGAGGTTCATTGTAATGAAGTAATTTGATTGTAACAGAAAATAAAGTTTATTTATTTATATGATAAATAATAATTCCAATTGCACATATTCTAAACAAAAAAATCAGAATCTCATTTATGGTAGACGAATATGTGGGATTTCCCAGTGGCGTAATGCTTCAAGCATCGCGACAGAAAAAAGCGAAGACAGACATTAATGTGTAGTTACATACTGATTTACGTTTAATACCGCAATTCCATATTAAATTCACGAGTTTAAAAGTCAGAGGTTGAAATAATTAAATATCTATTTAATAATGGCTAAAAGACCACAGTCCAACATAGTTTCAGTGGCAATAAAGAAAGACAGTGAGTCTTTAGGTACATCCTCTGTGAATATCACATACGGGATATCAATTCTTTAATATTATAAATGTGAAAGTGTGTTTATTTGCTTGTTTGTTTGTTTGTTTGTTTGTTTCTTTGTCTATCCTTCTTTCACGTCGAAACAGAGGGACGGAATGGCGTGTTTTTTTGTATGGATATAGTTGGAGGGTTGGAGAGTGACATAGGCTACTTTTTACCACGGGAGATTATCTCATTATCACCGGAAATCACGATATAATATAACCTACAACCACTCATCAAACCTATGTATATAAAATTTAGTCTATTTCATACTAACTAAAACATCTAAAAAAAGCAAGCGAAGCGAGGGTGAGACGCTACTATTATATAAATGTTTATTTATAAATATGTACATATGTATTTGATATTAATTTTAAATTTTATGTTGATAATATTATACTATTTTCATGCATCCGGGATGTTTGATCCATAAATGTGTATAATTTATTTTATTTTGCATACCTACCTTCGATTCGGTATTACGTCGGATATAGGAAATTGAACGGTAATATTTGTTTTATTGAATTACTGCATTTAGGCATTAAAATAAAAATTGTCAATAAATAGCGTGGTAACTGGACAATGTTCTTGATTCTAAGTAGAATTCTCTTCTTTTTTTAGTTTTTTTTTTTAAATTAATTTCAGTACTTAATGAAGATGCAGGTAGATGTTAAATAACCTTTTTGGATAAAAAGCTTCAAATTTTTTTTTCCTTGTGATTAGGTCTTAAGAAGAACCTATCGTTTGAAGATGTGTAATGTTTCAATATGAAGTATCTATAGCTTATTCTATAATTAAAAGTAATATTCTTCAAAGATCACGTTACATTATCCGTCGGACGTAACACGTGTTTGACTCCACGTGAGTGTTTCAAAATATCGCGTGAAAATGCAATAAAACGGATATAATTCATAAACAACTGCATTTTTCTCGACAAAGCAACGCTAAGTAACTTGTGGTATAATTTGGATATCTATACTCATATTGTAAATCTTCTACGTTTTAAGTTATTATTTGTTTGTTTAAACGCGGTAATCTCACGGCCAATTTGATTTTTTTTCTCAATTTATTATAGCTTATTTATTGAGAAAAGACATAACGGAGAAGGCTTTACACCCGAGCTTTAGGCGCGAGCGGAGCCGTGGGCATAATTTAGTGTAGGTACTTATGTTTTGCTTAACTTAAAAAGTACTTCAAAGCAAATTTCAAAGCTACATTGTAAAACACAACAAATTTAATAAAAAGCTCCTGTACGTTTTACTACAAGGTATTCGTATCTATGTCGTTAAGATTATGTTCAATTTCATTGACTATTTAAATGACAGAGCTAATGACTTTAATCAATTTATCAGCTACCTCAAAGGCATCGAAGACATTAAATAACAAATATATTTATAATCCCTGTAAGATAAACTTTTTATTGGTAAATTATATGCCCAGACTTTCTAATACGAGATAAGATTGTTTAGTTGTTATTTTCTTATAACTGAGTTTCTTTCTCTGATATTATTTTAACACCTGAAATTATTTTACATATTAGTAACGTAATAAAGTCATCGATGTACTATTATTTTATGTATGTATTTTCAAGACTTAGGAATCAAGTGATCACCTCCAGACTACTTCAACATTATAGAATTATTGTAAACTAGCAGAACCCACCGCTTCGCTCGCGCTAAACTACAAAAAATCTCTAAAAAGGTAGTTTCATATAAATTTTCATCCCCTATTTTACCCCCTTATAGGATGAATTTCGATAAATGCACGTATTTATTTAATTTTATCGAAGAGCAATAAATACCAAGTTGCAAGTAATTCTGATCATAAATATTTATTTGGATTGTATTATAACGTGTTTTCCCGAGGGAATTAGATAATCTCCCGCGGTAAAAAGTAGCCTATGTCACTCTCCAGCCCTCCAACTATTTCCAAACAAAAAATCACGCCAATCCGCCAAGCAATTTCGTGACGTGAAAGAAAGACAAACAAACACACTTTCACATTTATAATATTAATATGGATTATAACTTAACTTACAAAAAAGATAGGTAAAGTAATAATTATATTAGTCCCGCTGAGTTTCTTTCGCCAATTCTTCTCAGGTCTGAGGCTTTTTCTTTCCGAACTAGTGGTAGACTCATGACGTCCAGTAAACAATTTTAATAATTTACTGCTGAATAAAATATTTTGAATTTGAATTAAAATAAATTGTATGAAAATAAGTAGTTAATTCTCACATAAAATTATATTTTTTTTGGCAATTTTAACATGGTTCTACTTTTTCTTTGAATTATTAAGTATTTTATAATAATATTCATTACTCTGTGTATTTAATGCGGGGCTGGAAATAAAGTCAGATTAAACATTTACATAATCTATGGTAAATGTTTTGTTGTAACAAAACAAAATGTAGCAGATGTCAAGCATCGAGCGTAAAACAATGCTAGTGTCATAAGGCTGACAGATGTACTTATTAAAATCGACAGTAAAGCACACATGTGGCCAAGCTTTACTATTTCATGAACCGACTTCAATTAAATAAGGTTCTCTACATTAACTTAAAAAAACTAAACTCTTAAGTATTCCCAAAATTTAAAAATAAATCCGCCAAGTCCTATAAGATAGTTTCAATTAAAATGTTAAATATTAGCGAAAATATAATTAAGTATTATTTTTCAATACATTTTAATGACTTTTTTTTAAATAACGAGCTAAGTTTAACTGATTAACAGATAAATAATATATCGATTTTACAAACGATTAACGAATTCGTCTTCCTATTACAAACATATATAGATGTCCCTAAATTATTTGAGTGACGGGGTAGGAATCAAGGTACTAAATTTGCATATGCATTAATATTGAAGGGGTGACGGGAAACACGGAATTCATCGAAAAAGACAAAGGGAGGAAGTGAGCGGGTGGTCAGGCAAAAAACAAAAGATCTCATCCTTCCCTTGATGAAAGACCATAGACAAAAAGTGCTGACTTTTTTTTATGGAATACTTAGGAGTGTCCAAGATATTATAATATATAAGGACGTAGATGCCTACTAACTGTTGCTGAGATATAAATTCATGTATAAAAATAATATATTTTCCTATGAACCTTTCCAACCAAACTGTATGAGGTTTTTAATTAAATTGTTTATGTAAATAAGATTATTTAACTCTAAGTTATAATCTATTGTTTAATAAACAACCTCTGTTAATAAATCAATCGAACCATTTTGTTCGAATTGAAAGATTTCTGCATGCTTAGTAAATTTTTAACGCAAACTTTATATTTTGACTGTGCACTGTATAAATATTTCTTTAAACGTAATATATCAGCTCATCCTGAAAACTTTAGATTGTAAAATTCTTTTTTTAATGTATTTCCGTACATATAAAACATGTGAATTCTGTTGCATAAGTTTGTAAGATGAGAACAAGATTCGCTAAAATAATAGCACGGATATATTAGAGACTTAATCTTTTCATATTATGTATAACTTCAATTTTGATATTCACAAAGACATTACAAAATTTACAAAAAGTAAAGAGATTTAATAGTTCCTTAGATTTACGCGAATATTTGACACGTTTTTGTTACGTTTTAACGTTTACTATAGATTTCTCAGAGATGAGATATTTTCATTTTTCCCGTACTAAAAAGTATCCTATACGTTGATCCGGATATCCAACTATCATAGTATCGTCATACCAATTTTCATCAAAATCTGTTTAGTGGTTTTCTCGTGATGCGGTCACAGACAGACAAACATTCTAAAAGCTAAAACAAACTACAAACTCGGGAACCGTATTTTTTTCCGTGATAGAAAGTAGCTTATGTGTTATTCCAGACTATAATCTATCTCTGTGCCAAATTTCATCCAGATTCGTTTAGCCGTTCTGGCGTGAAAGAATAACAAACATCCAAACTCACAAACTCTCACATTAATAATATTTATACAGATATAATACTTAAATTGACTTCAAAGTGGCTTCTTGAAGCTGTGTATTATCTGAACATACACAAAATCTAGTTGTAAATCGTGTGAGATTTCTGCTACCATTTCCTGAGGAAACGACTTTTTTATGTGACTGCGATAAGAATTTCGCAACCGATATAAGATTTGGCATGCACGTTTTTCTCAAGCACATGCTTCAATTATTATTTCTCTATATATAATGTTTTTGATATGTAAAGCTGTGTCAACCAAATTAAACATTGTTACATCGAATATGAAAATTGAGCATTCACTATGGTAACGCAATTCTAAACTAGTGGTATCTATCATTTCTTAATTGCAACATGCTTGTAATCTATAGTAATATTATAAAAAGAGAGTTCGTTCGTTTGTTTGTTTATTTATTTGTTTGTTTGTTTGTTTGTTTGTTTGTTTGTTTGTTTGTTTGTTTGTTTGTTTGTTTGAACGCCCTCATCTCAGGAATTAGTATTCCGATTTGAAAATCTTTTTGCATTAGATAGCCCGTTTATTGTGGAAGGCCTTAGACTATATATTACCTATATAATATACAGTCTATCTATTCCATACTAACCATTAAAACGTAGTGTAAACATAATTTGTTATATCTCTTAGTTTTGCTATATGCTGCGTGAGAATATTGTTATCAGGTAGGTACATGTTTTAAGTATTTATGTTTTATAATTGGTCAGTGGCTAATATTAGTATAATAATATAGAGAAAGATTTTCAAAAAGATAACATGGAACATTGCTCTAATTTCTTGGAAATTAGACAATAGTGGAGTCTTTATCTGCTTTCCATTTCCTTTATATAATAAAACATTCAGATCGAATGGTAACTAACTTTACTTAACATTATTTAGTTATTCCATCTAATTCGTACCTACCTCATTCTCACGGTATGAAAAAAAAACCCAGTAAAGATCTTCTTTTAAACAAATTTTCGAAACGATTTCATTAAAAGAAAATAATAAAAACGTGTTACCTTTTTTCTACCTTGCATTACCGTTTTACTTATGTGTTATAAGCTATAACATACTCTACATTTTATCCCACGGACGAGTGATCGTGGGCAAATGCTAGTAAGTAATTAAAAAAAAAATCAAATTGTTGCATCGTATCAAACGCATCGCTTAATAAGGCGTGGACCGGCGTGAACGACACTACGTGGCCTTGTTAGGTCGTCCGATCTCGTTTATTTATTTTTTATACTCGAGCGCTTCCATAGCGTTCGTTATATAAATGATAATATTGTTATGTTATGAATAATAATAAATGCGCGGGTTATATAGCTGTCTTTAAAAGTATTGATAATCGATTTTTAACTATTATTTTTAATCGATTTAAGTACGTAATAAATAGAATAAACTTTTCCTAAAATAAACATAACTATTTACTAATCAATATTCTTAATTTTTTGCGAGTTTTTAAAGCAATTGTTTACTTAAAAATGTATGAGGGAGTAAAGTAAGGCATTACGATATCCGCTCGCGGCATCCAAGATATTTGCATTAATTTTCAAACTGGTACGAAAGAATTCAACAACAACATAAAGCTTGCTAAAGATATATCGCCGCTCAATTTAAATGGCGCTGGCGCTAACTAGTTCGGTTCTTAATACATCCGGGAAAAAGATGATAATAATATTATGTTTATGTATTTATAATTTTACACCACAACCTTAAAACACCACAATCTTAAAAGCTAAGAAAGTATACATTATTAAATTATGTTTTTTTTATATAATTGTTAAAGTTAGACAAACCGAAAATAATCGATTCAAGCTCAAAAAACTGATTATTCAACTCTTAGAGGACGTTTTTTTTCCGCGCCCTTGAACCTATTACATATTCATTGAACACGGAAATTATTCACTTCCTTTTTGAAGTCAATAATTCTTAATAAGTCCTAAACTCTTTATAAAACCTTCATTTACCTAACAGGTGCGAGAAATAATAGGCCGTGGGTAAAATTAAAAAATAGCACTGATAAAAGTTACAATTACATTTTCCTTGCCAGATGGTGCTAAAACACCGGGATCCGCCATCTGGTGGAACTTAGCCGCATGCGAAATTAACTTTTTATATTATGTGATTTATTTTATCGACGTCGGGACGCCAGAACAAGGCCATACCGTACGCTCTTCTCAATTGTCAATATGAATATTAGTATGTAATTGCCAACATTAAACGCTATTATAGATGTTTTTTTTATATACTATATTGATAATATGAGTAACTAACCAATTGAGCGGTAGTACACCATCAGGCTTGTTGGTAATGTGCTTGCTTTCTAGGTCAATTGAAGCGGGTTCAAACCTGGGTTTTGCACGTCAGAGATATTCACGAGATATTGACGTTCCATTTAATATAACATATGGCAATGTCGAATTTAAGAACACAGTTGATCTTAAATATAAATATGAAATTTGTTTACCTTAAAAAAGAACAGTCGCTGAGCAACAATGATTATTTAAACGAAATATCATAAACATGCTGTCAATAGCAAAACAAGTTGTAAATTACCGATTTTACTTAAGAAATCATTACTCAAATTATTACCATACGCTTGCCCCCGGATGCATAAAATAAGTAGGTACACTCAGTGTTGAAATTTATTCAGGTTTCTATCAATCAAAATCTGTTGTAGAATATATGCAGCTGTGTTTCCATAAAATGTCAATATTTTTTTAATCTGTCTAGTTTGTGGAGCTCAGATTCGCATAATGGTAGAATCTACTTACAGAAATCTACGTTTAAGTCTAGGTTTTATTTAAATGTGGGCTGTTAGAGATCTGTAACTAATGTCTCCTGACAAAATGTCACAGAGATGCAATATTTTTCTTTCAACCAGGTGCTTATATCCATTATACATTGTATAGGCGATGAGCAGAAAAAAAAACAAATTTTAAAGTATTTTTTTAGGTCTAAAGACTTGTTTTTGATTTTGGTAAAACTAGCTAAGATAGGTATAATGTTATTCAAGTTATTTCAGTAAAGTTTTATTGCAAATCGCAAATATAGACGAGTATTTATAGCATACTAGTTTTTGCCCGCGGGTTTGTTCGTGTAATAAGGATCAATTGTAGCCTTTCCGATCCCGGGATGTAATCTATGTACTTGCCAAGATACATTCACATTTATAATTTTAGTCTGGATATGGATTCGTATGGAGTGTACTATGTACCGAACGGGACTTGAACCCGGGACTTTAGACGACGATATACAAACAATTACTTATTATACTTTTCATTTCTTTCTTGTTGAAATAAGCACGTGTCGTCCAGGTGTCTCACTGTTGAGACTACCGATATAAGACGATAGAGTATTTTGACTACATCAGACATGGTGGGTGTAAAGTTTGTATAGGTAGTTATTTGACAAGCGCTTTGTTTGGACAGTCTTTAAATTTTATGAAACAACTTGTGTAAATTATTATAAAATTCATGAAATAAGAATAAATATAGTCTATGTTATTTTAAGGTTTTTTATATTCTTGTGTAGAATTCGAAAATAACATATTTTTAGGGTTCCGTACCTCAAAAGGCAAAAAAAGTAACCCTCATAAGATTACTTTCTGGTCCGTCTGTCCGTCTGTCTGCCCGTGTGTCACCACCGATTTTACATTTATAGGTACCAGATAATGAGGTCTACACTCTATAGTCCCTATTAGGTGTATAAAAATCAAGGACCTGAGTCAACACGATAAAAAGATATGAATAAATTTAAATTTTCGCGAACTAAACTAAGTAAAAAAATTTACCTTAATTTTCAACTTTTTTTATTTTTCGGTATTTTCCTTGTAAATTAAAGTTAAACAGATTTCATATGTACGGAACCCTCGGTGGGCGAGTCCGATTCCCAATTGTCTGTAATTTTTGTGAGAAAGTTTATAATATCTAAGGCAAACCACCAACCACTGTTAGGCGTTAAAAGCAGATCGATGTTGCACCTGAATACCAAGAAATAGTCGTATTCTGAACTTTTTATGACTTGGTTCATAATGAATAATAAAAAATGTTTTGATGTTATTTATACATGCCACTGGTTTATGGGCTTTGTTTTTTTTACACTTGAAGAAAAAAAATTGTTGATTTGATCTTTAAATATAATCATCAAAAACAAATCTATCCCACGGGAACCGTACGTTTTTCCGGAACAAAAAGTAGCCCATGTGCTATAATTCCAGACTATAATCTATCTGTGCCTTTCAACCAGATCCGTTCAGCCGTTCTGGCGTGATTGAGTAACAAACATCCAAACATCTAAACTCTCACATTTATAATATTCGCAAGATAATGTAGAAGTATTTTATTTAGATATATTTTAAAGGCCATATATTCACAAATCATCATATAACCATTGAAACCGCGATAAAGCCGCCTTATTTTAACAATTTACTAACAATTCATGTACCATTTTTTTCTATTTAATTCAATACATTGGAACACATTCAATTGATAATTACAGGCCTTATGTAACAGCGATTAACGCAAGGAATAATAAAAGGCATTCCATATAAGATATTGTTTAGTTACTTAGCAAGCGACCGCATGGCGCCAAAGCGTCGCCGTAGTGGCGCGCGCCACATAAATGACTAATCGTATCCCGGACTGCGGGATTCTATCCCACCTACGTCCTATACAATAGCAATGGCTGTTTTTGATATGGGGAAAATGGAAATTGTATGGAAGAAAGTTTAAAATAAATTATTTTTATTTATATTGGAAATTCAATATTTCTTTTTCTTTATTTTAAACTGCACATGCAATTTTATGTTGTTTTAGTTTTGTTTAGTAATTTAGTTAAATTTAAATAATTTGTAAACTAAAAACTAACATCTTTGGGAATATTATTTAAATGACGAGCGCATTAATTTGAATGTAGAAAAGTCTTCGTTACGCCGATTTCTATACGATTTATCTTAATGTTTTCTATAATATATAAATATTATTTAATATTTTGACTGCAAAATGACCAATGAAGGCAAAGCAAGATAAGTATTGTACGTTAAAACGTTGGCGCCATCAGTAATGTCTCGGTGAAAGTTCTAGCACGACTTCTCATACATTAGCCAAGACCGTGCGAATGTATAACCGCTGGTGATATTCTAAATTATTTTTATAATCTGTGTCATCATTTTCCCATTTCCTTTAGATATTTCGGTAGCCACACAAATGTATCTGTACTTAATTGCCGACAAAATTTTTTTTTACGAATTTCTCTTTAAAAGATTAAGTAAGTATATTTTAACCTTTTCAAACACTGGATTCGCTATTACAGAAACAAACGGAAGTTATACAAATTCTAACTTCCATATTCATACAGTATTGATTTACCATTATTAAAAAAAATTGCTAGCAATTCATATTTTGTAATAAAATAAATATATTGTTTAGACAAGGAATATTCAGGTTTATCCACAGAGAAACACTTGACCCGTGCTTGGATAAAAAAGATGGAAGGCGAGAGCCTTGTTTGAATAGGCTACTTTTTTTAAGGACACGTTTTGTTTCTGTGAAATTTGGCGCCAGATTGGTATCACCCTTTAAGCTTGAGGTTTTATCTAGTGGTAAGATCGACACCATTCAACCTTTTGAGAGGCCCATAGCGCCGGCTCTTTTGAATCCATTCAGGATAATTTAACTCAAAAAGGTTTCTTATACTATATTATTTAAGGTTGATAATCGCATTCCTGATTCCAGTATACTCTTTGTTTTAACACGTCAACGTGAATCGACGTAATGAGCAACGTAGTCCTATTTTATTGTAGGCAACAACAACCCGTGATATATTACGGACCCGGATTTCTGTTAGACAGTCATTAATCTTTTCGAATTAAACTTTTTATTACGTTCGTAAAGTAATCATTTTAGTAGAAAATTAAATTGACCGCCTCGGCTTAGTGGCGGCAAAACCGCTTACACGCTTAATTTACTTGTTTGTGATTCCTGTCTGGGAAAAAAGTAAAGAAGTAGAACTATCTAATATAAATGAAAATGGCCTAATTGAAGAAAGCGTGGGGTATCGTCATTCCCTTTCTACCTTAAAAGGCTTGAACTTGAACCTTTAATTAAAATACATAAATTAAAGCTATTTATTAGCACTAATAGAATTAATTATAAAGACGTATATTAGTATCAGTGTTAGGAAATGGTGAAATATATTCTAAAGCAATTAAAACCTCAATCGAACGTAGGCGGAGTCAGAACGGTGTTCTATTGAACAGAGAAAAAAAACACCTGTAGTGTGAGAAGGAACGTGAAGTCGAAACTCGGCAACATTATTTTGAACATCGTGTTATAAATATACATATCTTATTTAATTGTAATAAGATATAAATTTGCTTGTAAATTAGTTTTAGTGTTTTATGTTATGCTTGCCTAATTGGAACGCCTTCGCGGCGCCACGTTCGCTCGATTATGAGCCATAAACCAATTCCGGTAGCTCAACTCTTACGGACTTACGATTTATATTGTACTAGCAGAACCGGCGGCTTCGCTCGCGCTAAAACTACAAAAAAAAACTCTTCGGATTGATGCTATTAGTAATAAATAATAACTAATAATGTATGGAAGTCTGCCTGATTTGTTGACATTTATGATTACTGCGCCGTTCCTTTGGGTAGTAGCATGATGGTATGTAGCCTATAGCCTTCCTCAATAAACGGGCTATCTAAGGCAAAAAGATTTTTTTAAAATCGGATTAGTAGTTTCTGAGATTGGCACGTTCAAATAAACAAAATCTTCCTCTTTATAATATTTTATATTAATATAGATTAATCGCATGTATTCACTGTTTTTTTTAAATTAATTATTATAATTCATATGTAAGTAAAATTATTATTTTATTATTTCATTCCGTCCTCTCATTTAGTACTTAACGGAAGTTGAGATATGATTTTTTGTGATTATTTCAACTGTCATTGTTTTTTTTAAATTATAGTTACTTTAAAATAAATAATAATATAATTTGCTTTTTTATTACGAATTTATATTATTATGAAGATACCGAAGTAAGTGGCTGGAGGTGTAAAAAAATTGACAGACGTTAAAACTTGTAGGTTAGGTTATTAAAAAATACATGACCATATAAGGCGTTTCCGGGCGACAGTCAATTAGACTGTAAAAGGAAGTGAAATTAGCTTTATTAATACTATTCAAACATTGTTTTTATATCCGGCACCGTATCCTTGTTACTGTATTATACAGCGTACTGTCAACTACCGTTGGGGTCGACCGCATCTTTATTCAGACGACATTTTACATCGGTTAAGTTATACCTATCTAGATATTTACTGGTAACACTGACATTGTGTTACTGAGATCACCATTTTTGTATTAGAAACTTTATTTTGTACAAATATGATTTGAATTATGTTAAAAGAAATAGCATGTTTATTGCACATATTATGAAAAATTATAAAAAGTGACGTTTAAATTAGATTTGGATATATTTATATTATAATAACTTATGATTATATATTTGGATTTTTAACTGCATGCCAACTGATTAGATTGTGAGATTACACATGTAAAAAACCCGAATTAACCAATTATCTCTATGGCAACAAAAAGCAGTGGAATGCGGACAAGCTCTTGTTCTAGAAGAAAAATATTAATAAATAACAAAGACGCGCCATATGCCGAACCGGTTGGGAATCAAACCTGTACACTTCATTACATTGCACAAGTATGAGATTTATCAGCAGAATTTTATGTAAATAATTTCTCCAAAATTAGCTTGTAAATATATAATATTTGTCTTGATATAATTGATTAAATATTATTTATTAGATAGATTCAACGTGGATACGGAAAATGATTGTTTAATTATTCTAATGAAATTACCATTTTATATTAATTCATTAAAAATTTAAAATGCAAAATTAAATTTTGAACTAGCACATACAAAACTATAAAAGCACTAGATAGTAGATACAGTCAAAGAAATAATGTTATCTTATATTCAAAAATATTAAATTAGATATTATACTAGGTAGCTAGATAAAAAAATATCCTTTTGATTTTTAACTTAAAAGTTAATTAATTTCAAAAAGAGCAAAAAATTGTTACCTAAAATAATTATTATTTTATACTCAAGAAAAAAAACAGCAAGAAACAATACATATTTATTAAAAAAAAAAAAATAACAGCATTCCTAACTTCGCATTCAAGTACGGCAACTTTAAACCCATCTCATGTATAGCGTGACGTCATGGCGCCGGCGCTAAGCTCCGTCCGCGTTATAAAAATGTTTGAATTAATGAGAAATTATTGCAAACTTAACAACAAATGTATTAAAATACTGTTATGTAATCTTAATAATGAATTCATTTTCTCTGAACCGAGTACTGATATTATTTACATATACTATAGTAAATTTTATTTTATCTAGATTATTAAAATGTGGACCTAAATTTTTTAGTCTAGCGATTTAGAAATTTTACACTTTCTGATGCTAGTCTGTTAACCGAAGCGTTATATAATAAATAATTTGTATATACATATAATAAAATTCTGAGTCGAATATGTACTTGTATTTAAAATATTTATTGTAAAATCTTATTGAAATATTCATTATTATCGATACAGAGGCCGAATCTATAGTTTTTAAAATGTTTGTCTGTCTGTGACCGCATCACGAGAAAACCACTGGACAGATTTTGATGAAATTTGTTATGATGATAGTTGGTTTACCGGGCCAACATAAGGACACTTTTTACCGAGGGAAAATATCTCATCTCTTAGAAATCTATTCTAAAAGTTAAAAAGTAACGAGGTGCAAACCCGAGCGGAGCGAGGGTGAGTCGCTAGTGACTTCCTATATAATTCAATACAGCAAATTGGCATGTATTGTACAAGTAAATTAATGTAAACACAAATTCACAGATTATTTACTTATTTTTAATTATGTTCGATAGGAATTTAGTCCATTATATTTGGCCAGCTTTATTTATTCAGAGGTTTCTATAACAAGCGTGCCATTTTTTATGTTGGCTCGTGTTGTCTGTGGTTTTCACGAACCGGAATATCTTTTGGCGCCTTGTAATTTAATACTATTGCTTGATGTGTTCAATATGTATTTTGTATAATATAAAGCTTAGGAATTTTTCCGCGTATTTGCCTACAAACAACTTTCAAATTAGTTATTATATAAGAATGAGATCTTAAACGCTTAGAATAATTCAGCGCTGCAGGAGACAAATTAAAATGATATCCAATATTATAAACCATAACATTATTGTATATTACATACATATAAAGTAGATCGTAGCTGTAGTTCTGTAAATATTTAATTATATATTTACATAGCAATGATTTTATTATGTATTTTTTTAAAACAGATTTTTTACTTTTTTCTTAAATTATATCATGTGGCTTAAGGAGTATAATCCATACTAATATTTTAAATGTGAAAGTGTTTGTTTGTTTATTTGTCCTTCTTTAACATCGAAACAGATCGACAGATTAGCATGATTTTTTGTGTGAAGATAGTTGGAGGACTGGAGAGTGACATAGGCTACTTTTTATCGCTGGAGCTTATTCCCATGGGAAAATACGTTATAATACAATCCAAAAAAATATTTATGATCGGAATTACATGAAACTTGGTACTCTTCAATAGAATTAAATAAATATGTAGGTATATGAGCACTTCTCGAAATTCATCTTATAAGGGGGTAAAATAATCAGGGATCAAATTTTCTATGAAACCTACCTTTTTAGAGTTTTTTATAGTCTTAGCGCGAGCGAACAATATATATCTTTCATTTTAAATTTATTGCTCAATTATATAGCTGTACCTAATGGAATTTAAAGGGACAGTTTTCGAGCACGTAAGAGTATTTAATTGTTGTCTATTGCTGCTGATACGCGCACATAACGTCTAAACATCCATTGTTGCTAGAGGATGTGAGTGTTGAGTGCGGGCACGAAACGAGCGGAGATGGTTGGTTAATTTTATTAAAACTCGGTTCAAATTTAATTTATGTGACAATTTAATTAAAAGATAATAATTTGTTCGTGGTTGATATTTTTTTGTAAATTCACATAAATGACATTAGAGTCATATTGATATCTTACGATATCTAGCTCTTACCGAAGATTTTTTTTTCTTTAATGTTATTTATTAAGTACACATTATCACAAATATCTATATCTAAATATATGTATAAGTGTTCTATTACTGACATTACAACGTATTTGAAATTTTAATGTTTTTAATTTATATGTTATACTTTTGCCCTAAACACTAAACAGTATCTTTCTAAATCGTCAGTTTCATGACCATCACTACACATTAAGTAGGCGAGTTGCGTCCGCGTCCTATAACGAGCGGCGTCGTTTGAACGTTTATCTGTCTTTTTGTTTCCTTCGGCGATAGGAAGGCGCCGATTCACGACCGCCTGTTGGAAATTCACACGTTCTCATATATATTTAACAGCGTAAAATCTTTTATATTTTAACTTACTTTTCTAAGGAAAAATTCAGTACATGTACTAACAATATTGTCTATTTGTTACAGATCGTATCATAGAACGCGACGCAGGCTTCGTGTCTGGCGGTGAAGATGACGACTCATGTTCGGGACCCGCGCATTCCGATGACTCCGGAGTCAGACTTATCGAGTCCGACTCGCGAGTCAAACGGGCGAGAACACCGACGCGACTCGGCCCACCAAAAAAACGTATCCGCCCAAGTTCTAGGGAAGAGCTAGAAAGTCCAGAAAGTGAACCGTCTACTAGTCCCTTCAGACCGTGGTCTTTCGCAGAAGAACCGCAACAAGAACCTCTATCGTTAGTCAAGAAAAGTGAAACTAGTCTATTACGGCAAAGGCGAAGGCCGTTAGAACCACCACCACCTATCACACCAATACCGGAAGTAAGTCCTGGACCTCCACGCGTACCTCCTCATCCAGGAGTTGTGGAGCCATTCTCAGAAAAATCAAAACCTAGAGAGCAAAGAAACTACAAAAACATGACAAGGGAAAGGCGGATAGAAGCGAACGCGAGAGAACGGACAAGAGTTCACACAATAAGTGCCGCTTTCGACACTCTTCGCAAATCCATCCCATCATATAGTCATAACCAGAAGTTGTCAAAACTATCCGTTTTGCGGATAGCGTGCGCGTACATCGCTGCTTTATCGGCGGCGATAGAACCAGACGCGGACATAACAGATGCCGTGGAGAAAGTCACGCAAACTATACACACTGAAGGCAAATTAAGAAAAAAGAAAGATGATCCCTGAACACACCACGAAGGACAGCATTATACAATCCATTGATTATCATACCGTCCTTTAAAGCCTACGCGATAAAGTACAAAAACGACAATAATATTGGATAGTAAATTAATTATTTATTTTGAGAATCGGTAGGTTAAGAGTTAGGATCGGTCGTTTGTTAAAAAAATTGAAATTGCGTACGAATCTCGTTTGACAGATTTATCTGTCAGTTCATAAATATTGTTCCTCGTATTTCCGTTTTCGGGTGGTATGACACAGAAATAATTTTGGCATAGACTAAAATAGCTTGTTCCATAGACTAAAATACCAATGTTAACCATTCCCTGAGCCCAGTATTAACAAAGAGTGCTGTTAAAAGTGTATAAATTGTGTATTTTGGCTTTAATACTTTATATTTATTACAAATCGAGTCAGTAATTTTAAGGCAGAAGTGTATATTATATTTAGGTTATAAGTATGTAAGTATTTTATGTAAATAGTAGTTTGTAGATAATAAACAGTAACGCTGTTGGTTTTAAATGGTTGTATGTGACAAAATATTTGTGTTAAGGCAATTAAAAATGGCGCCCAACAAAATTAGACATATATTTTTAAACTGTGAATTTTGTTTTCAAGTTTATAAAATTGGTAAAAAGAAATATAAATGTGAAAATTGACATGCTTCATACATAAAAGACAGTAATTAATAAATGAGAGTCAAATTTTTGCATAATTGATTCTTGAAGCGCAGTAACTGGAATGCCTTAATAATATAATGTGATATAATATTTCTGTGAAATCGTTAAAGTATGGACTGTTGTAGAGTTAAAACTAATATATTAGAAATCATTTCACTGTTCTATAATAGGCGTTTACAGTATTTTTTCTTTTTTAAAGTCAGTTGTAGAATATTAGAACTCATGCGTAAAAATATATAAAATTAAACTTCAATGTAAATTAATGTTGACATTCCATTATAAAAAAAAATACAAATAAAGAAAATTGTAAATTGACTTTGAAAGTGAAATATAAATTATATTTTGCTGCAACGTTTAAAAAATTAACGCAGAACAGAAATAAACGGAAGACTACGAAAATATTTCTTTGTTTTATTTTTATCTTGGTTAGTCCTCATTTATAAGAGTAATGAACTCGTATCGAAGTTGTTGTAATGTAATATACTATATTAATTCAATTTTATATACTTAATGGTACATTTTATTTACACCAAATTAATTGGGACCTAAGTCTATCTTGAAAAATCCATGCTAATATTATACTGTGTTTGTTTGTTTGTCCTTCTTTCACGTCGAAACGGAGTGACCGATTGGCGTGATTTTATGTGTGGTGATTATTGGAGGGCTGAAGAGTGACATAGGCTACTTTTTACCGCAGGATATTATCTCATTCTCACGAGAAAACACGTTATAATACAGCCCAAAAAATATTTATGATCAGAATTCATTAAAACTTGGTAATAATGCTCTTCAATATATAATAATTAAATAAATACGTGTTTTAGCATTTTTCGAAATTATAAATAAAAATAAGAAGGTAATATAGGGGTAAATAGTTTGTATGAAACCTACTTATTTTGTAGTTTTAGCGCGAACGAAGCCGCGGGTTCTGTTAGTGTATCTAGTCTATACTACGAGTAATATTATAAAGAGGTAAAGTTTGCGAGTTTGTGACGTTGTAGGGGGTAATCTCTGGATCTACTAAACCGATTTATGGTAAGAAAATAGTTTGAGGCTCTGGGAAGGATATAGGATACTTTTTATCCCGGAAATCCCATTATCCCTTAAGGGGGTGAAAATGGGGATGAAAGTTTGTATTGGGAAGCAATTGGTATTGGTTGTTATAAATTACATTTTGGCAATTCTCTAATATAATCTAGACAAGTCTCTAATTAAAGTAACACTAATTTTTATTATATAATAAGTATTTTTTATCCTATAGTAATATGATGCGTATAATTAAGATGTTGATGAACTTTTAAAGCTTAAAGTAACTTGTATACTTCGACAAGTCTTGTTTCATTTTCTAATGTGACGTGCTTTCTCTTACGGTTGCAGGCAATCTTGTCAAATAATTGCATTCTGCGTTATGAATCATTGCTTTTTGTCTATATAATATTTTATATTAGATAAGTGATAATGCCCAGCAGCGTGCATACCGCATCGTTTATTTTAATTTTAGTAAAACCTGTACAGATGTGCTGCTATGACCTATGCTTAGTGTACACCATTATAAATGTAGACCGTTACAAGGAAAACGTATGATATTAAAAAAGTTTTTACTAAGGGGAGAAAACAAGGAGTTGTTTAACACAACTTCCTATTTACAACGACATTTACCTAAATAGGAAGTTCGCATCTGTTAGTTCACAATAAACTCTGTCATGACCACAGCTGCTTAGGGTGGATAAGGCACGTGGCTGTATGTCAATATTCCTTGGCTTATCTGAATATTAAAAAAGGACTAGAGAATCGCATGGCGGGAAGGCTGCTATGAAAGTTGTCAATTGTCATTTGTTTTCAAATTTTCATTTGCATCGTGTTTATAAATTAGTAAGTTTATCTCATTTATATATTTTATTCGTTATGTATAATAATAATTTAAAATAATTTTATTGATTTTTAATAATAAAAACATAACATGATATATAAAATCTTATATACGGCGTAAATAAAATAAATTTTAATTAACGTAATTTTACACAAACGATATAATTGATTACAGAAGTTGTTGAAACTTGTCTTCTTTTAATAATATTTCAAACGTATAAAAAAAACTACTGCCAATTGTTATTATTGTTTCTAACTTAAATATTTACATTGTTTTTATGATCTATTTGTATTTGTAGTAGCTGATTGCAAGTAATTTGTTCTCGTTTGTAAACAATTTTACCCTTTATTGGTAGCGATATGGGGACAGCTGTTGTCACAAATGTTAAATTATCGCAAATGCGTCCAATCGCACTAACGTCCTCACTAAATTAAACGAGGGTATAATATTCGATTTCGTGTAATGCCAACTGATCACGCACCAGCTAATATTATGAAAATCTCAACAAAACGAATGAAATATTATTTAAAAAAATTAATTTTATATATTGTTGTAGTTGTTTGATTCGTGCGACTGCTTCTTGTAATAATATGTATAACTTTTATTACATACGTACAAGTTGTTAGTTTTTAAAACCCAATACTATTTATTACTAAAATAATAAAAAGAAGAATTTCATTTATTTTTTTATTTAAAAATTACAATTACAGACAGATACTAGCGGCATCTAGTAAAGAATATCTTAACCCTCCACTGAATATTTCCACTATTCGACAGAAGAGGGCATTGTTACCATATTGGACCATCCTATTCGCCACTAGATGTCGCTATGAATGACAACTTAAATGATATCCATATTCAGTTTTTTCCATTTCAATGATTAATTGAAGAGATACTAATATTTAAAGGGTATTAAGCTGTCCATTTTAAGCATCTTGTATCTAAATGTGTTCCAAGACATCTAACACAGCAATATCTGGCGCCACAAGAAATGCAAGTATAATTTGATGGAAACCCACATACAGCACAAAAGTGGCGGTCGGGAAAACTGAAATATAAAATTTATTTTTTTTAAATATTAGGTCATTTGAATATAACATTAATTTACGAATTGGATAATATATGATTGGATATTTAATAATATTCATTTTAATACATTTTCATATCTCTTGTTTGTGTTTTTTATTTCTTTTTGTATTTAAAAGGAATGCTCAAGTATAAAATGTAGTTATTTAACCGTTTGTAATAGTCATATTTCATTATGTTATGAATTATTTAACAGTATAGAGATTAAGAAAGCTCACTTAGATGGCGGTGCTTGAGCTGACAAGTAGTTAGGAGGTTCCGGTCTAAAACTAGCATCTTCTTCAACCAGCTGTGCAAATGTTTTCCTAAACCTCATTTTATAATACTCTGCACTCTTTGATTTCTTTTTCCGAGTAGGTTTTTCATTAGAATCTGCAAATTTTGGAACTTTTTTTGACATAACCAAATCGGCATGTGGGTCTTCATGAAAATTGTCTTGTTCCAGTGCCTCAATGGCTTTCCTAGCTCTCCGTTTTCTCGCCGCATCATCTAATACTCTTCTTTTCTCCGCGTCTTTAACTCTCCCTGATTCACGTGACGTCATATTTATTTACAATCCTTTATCATGTATGGGAAAGCTCATTTGATCCATCAAATCATCCACACGGGCTTGGAGAGTGGTTATAATGTCTGATGAAATAAACAAATGTGTCTCGTCTAGGTCTTGTATGATAAATTTAACACCAAGGGCTCTAGTTTCGTCCAAGTGAAGTAAGAATTGTTTCATAGCTGGATCACTGAAAATAGAAAATAACAAATATTCATTTTTATAACTTATTATAAATAATAATATACATATTTTTATAAATAATGATGATATTCTCCTAGCCGATTCCGGCCACGGCGGCCAATCTCATTGAGACTAGCCAACTGCGCAGGAGATATTATAGTGCACAAGTGTATGCGCAGACACAAGTGCACTCTCTATTCTTGTCACTCTCATACTCCGGTGGGACGACCACTCGACACGACCATTTTTATAAATAATAACTATTACAAAAAAAATAAAATAAAGGGAGCTACAATGGACCAAAACTGGTCGACGTAGCTAGGGCCGGCCTCGGCACCACACCCAACATAAATAATAATAACAATTACAAAAATATAAATATATTGTTTTTTAAATTATTATTTCCACAACACTCATTTTTCCAATGTAGACCCCTCAGTCACGACTAAAGAAGTTTTACTTCAAAAATGTCTAAGAAGAGAGGGTTAAGCGCAGAAGAGAAGAAAACTAGAATGTTAGAGATATTCCATAAGAGTAAAGATTTTTTTCAACTAAAGGTAATTTTATACTTTTGGCCTCTTTATTATATGTATATATGTTTATGTATAGATATAATCATATAAAATCATATAAAATAAAATTTAATTTAAAGGAATTGGAAAAAATAGCCCCAAAAGAGAAAGGAATAACAATGCAATCTGTTAAAGAGGTAATACAAAATCTAGTTGATGATCATTTAGTTGATTCTGAGAAGATTGGTACATCAATATATTTCTGGTCTTTTCCAAGGTATTTATCAATATGATTAATTATTACATTATATTAATAAGCATACATATATTAAAAAGTATTAATAAAAAAATTTGTTATATAATTTTTACAGTAAAGCCAAAAATGCTAAAAAAAGAAAATTTCAAGATTTAAAATCAGATTTTGAAGATACAACAAAAAAAATTAAAAAAATGCAGGAGTCTATAGAAAATGAGTCTGTAAGTTATGTCTATATAATTATAAAATATTTCAATAAGGAAAATTGTTTTGGAAAGTGAAGTACTACTGCTCAAGGAATTACTTAAAACATAAAATATGAACATAAAACAATACAAACTTAGTTAAAATATAAAATTCTTATATTACTACATTAAAGAAAATTTTTTTTTTTTAGATTGGTAGAGAAGTTAGTAAAGAAAGAAGTGAGTTATTGTCAACATTAGACCAATTAACAAAGAAAGAGGCTGAATTAAAAAAAGAAGTGCAAAAGTATAGAGATTCAGATCCTGAATATATTGCACAGTTAAAAACTGAAATTGAAGTAAGTTTATATTTAACACTTACTTATACTTTTTATTTTTTTTTGAGGAGTAGTAATTAATATTAATTCTTTTTCTAAAATAAAAGTAGCCTATGTTATTTTTTATAACATCCGGCTATCTGGCTATCTGCCAGTAATAGTCGTGTTAAAATCAGTCCAGCCATTTCGGAGATTAGCCAGAACAAACAGACATACAGACAAAAAATGTGTTTTTCTTATAAATACTGTATATAATTTCATATGCATTTTGTAAAAAGCTGTTATTTTGACATTTCAACAGCCAATTCAATTTCATTTATATGTATAGATATCTAAAATAGAATATTATTTTCGAGAAGGTTTAGAACAATTTTATATTTGTTTTAGGATTTGAAAACAGCAACCAATAGGTGGACAGAAAATATTTATATTTTAAAATCATACATAAAGAATACTTTTCAAATGGACAATGCAGTGATTGATGAAAACTTTAACATACCACCTGATATGGATTATATTGAAAATTAATGTATTAATTTAAAAATATACTACTGAAATTTGTTATTACTATTATATGCAAACAAAATTCCTTAACACAAATATTTTTTTGTTTTTGATTATGAAATAATTGTTATTCTTTTAAAAGCAGTTTACAAGTACATTTCAATTTTCATCTATACCCAAATAAGTACTTAATTTCTTAACTCATAAATTACCATTCCACAAGAACTCCTTTAATAACGTTCACCATGATGTGCTAGAAACATACCACTTTAAATCACAATCGAAATATGTAAGTAATAAAAATAAGGTCCTTAAGATTATTATATTAACTGCTATGTATTTATTGACTTATTTTAGAAATTTATAGAAATTTCGAGGAACGCTTAGAATCATGGATGAAAAAAATCAACGCAAACGTCAATAGAATTTGACAATTGACACCAACCACCACATTGACATTTGACACTACAATGCATTTGGCATAGATAATATTATATAGTTATTATTTAATACTGCTTTGAGTCCAAAGATTCCAGAGACACGAAATTTCTTTTTGCTAGTTCTCAATAACCAAGATTTAGTACAGTAGTCAATAACCAAGATTTCTCGAAAGGAGGGCGCCACACGTATCGCCTATTTACATCCAGTTTGAGGTTAAGAAATTAATTGTGATATTTCTTTTATACCTGGTTTTTTGTTTCTATTGTGTTCGCATCTTACCTGTACAATGTATTGTACAGGTAAGATGCGAACACAATAGAAACAAAAAATGTTGCATCCTGTGGTGGTCCTGACTGACTGATGGATCAACACACAGCCTAAGCCGCTGGTCGTAGAAACGTGAAATTTGGAGGATGTATTCCTTATATGATGAAGGCATCCGATAGAATGTTTCGAAATTCATCCCATAAGCGGGTAAAATAGAGGATTAAAGATTGTCTGAAACTCTGTTATCTTAATGTGAAAAACATAGAAAGTGGTGTTTAGCTTTAAGACAAAAAATAAGAAATATATTTATTTGATTTTTTCGAAATTCATCCCTATAACGGGTAAGAGGGGCGAATAAAGTTTATATGGGCAAAGAATGATTTATGATAAAAATTACTCGAAACTTGGCATTAATGCTTTTCACTACAATTAAATAAGTACGTGTTTCAGCATTTTTCGAAATTAAATCCCATAAGGCGGTAAAATGTGGGATGAAAATTTGTATAAAACTCAAATTAATATGTAAAAAGTACAAATCAATTTTTTTAACAAAAAAATAAAACCGACTTCAAAAAAGCACTAAAAAGTAAAAAATTACTCATTGGTAGGTTTCGTTTACTATACATACCTAATCAAATATTTTCGAAGTCGGTGTGCTTTGCTTTGTATCGGCTGGCGCCGACTTTGCAGTACGCGCAGACACAGGTGCACTCTTTATTCCTGTCACTCTCATACTCCGGTGGGACGACCACTCGACACGACCGGTGAGAGTTAAGGCACAGGACCGACGGCTTTACGTGCTCTCCGAGGCACGGGGGTGAAATACCGCCAACTTCCCAACTCCGGGCTGTTACTGAGGCTTAATATACCTACAGAAAGACTCAATAACTAAACTTGGCCTGACCCGGGGCTCGAACCCAGGAACTCCGGGTGTGCAGCCGTACATGCTAGCCGCTACACCACCGAGGCATTTGGCAGGGCAGTTGTGTTTCAGTATATAATATGTAATATATTACTTGTTCACATAAATTTAAATAATTACCTAAAAAACAGTGACAGACACACAATAAACACTAGGAATAAAAATAAACTTGTTACGCCCAGATTCGCCTCCAAAAGGTGAATAAATTATTCATATATAACAAGATTCTACAAAATGCCCTAAATTTACCTTTTCAAAAATTTTAATATAAAAAAAAAATACAAACCGACTTCTAGGCACTAAAAAGTAAAAAATATCTAAACGGGGGGTTTCATTCAGAATAAATACTTAAGTAATCAGATATTTTCGAAGTCAGTGTGTTAGGATTTGTATCAGCTTTTTTTTGAAGTTTTTAATTTTCCATTTTTAGTGTAAACATAAATATAAGCAGGTAATTTGTGAGAAGAAAGTTTTTTAATAACATATTTGATTAAGCCATTTATTTAAAAATAATTCATAGTTTATTTTTAAAAAACCGCTCGACCGATTTCGATAAAATTTAAATGGAACCACCTGGTAAATGTACTCTTTGAAACAAAAAAAAATCCAAATCGGTTCAGGCGTCTTCGAGTAATCGGTGAACATACATAAAAAGAAGATTCCGACGAATTGAGAACCTCCTCCTTTTTTGAAGTCGGTTGATAAAATTAAAAATATTTTAATCTTTTAGAGTTTCTTGTGCTTTGCGAGCCGGTGGTAGCTTACTCACGGACTGACAACACTAACGCTTAAATTAAACTGACGATTCAAAAGTACTTTTAATAAGTCTAATTGAATAAAGTTCTTTACATTTATTTATTCATTCATATGTTTTCCATTGAAAGAAATAAATAAAATTGGACGGCTTCTAAACAAAATTATTTATCTACATAGTTTATGTTCGATCAAAATTTCGATTGCTTTTAGGAATTTGCAATATAGCTATCTAATAGCTATCAACGATAATACGGCATTTCAGACTAGTTACATGGAATGATGGAGAGTAGAGGACAATTTTGTTCAATGTAATTAACTTTATTGAATTGTTTCACAACAAAGATACAATTAATACTTCTCATTGTTTTACTATCTAATAATAGAAAAAAGTGACTATATGTTAGTATGGTACATTAAAAATAAAATATTATGTAGATATATGCCTAAGTATTTTTCATATATTTCAGAACATGCTTTATATGGTCACTGGTAACCACGACCCTAAATGCCTTTCCCACTTATCTACTACGGATTTCAGAAGGGGTTTTTTTACTTAATTCGCAGATGTCTTGTTTTTGCCTGCTGCCTATGAACTTTCTAGATAATCTCCCTTATTATTGGTGAAAACCATATAAAAATACGGACAGTTTTTGAGATCAGCTATTAATAAATATAAATACAGAAGGCTTTTTTTACAATAATGTAGTGATTCCTGAATAAAAACATCGGACAAGTGCAAATTTGACTCGTACACCAAGGGTTCCGTAGTATAAAACATTGAAATAAGTTTTTTTTGTAATGTAACTACAAAACGGTTTCCAGTTTTCCCCCTTTATTTGTGCTATACATTGATATGATAAGACATTGATTTTTGGCAATTTTCATGATTCTAAAATATGCCGTATAAATTGGCTGTATCTTAAGATTGCGTTGACTTAGAAGTTTGATTTTTCACAGCTCCAAGGGATTGTAGACCCGAGTATTTGATATTAATTTCAACTTGATACCTCCACTCGCTCCTGAGACAAGGGTCTCGACAGACAGTCATACAGACAGACGGACAACGAAGTGATCGTATATGGGTACCTTTTTTCCTTTTGAGGTACGAAACCCTAAAAATATGTAATTATGTTCCATTAATGTTGTATTCCAATAAGATACATCGATTGATGCGTTTTACAAAATATAAGAATTTAGTTAAAATAACGCTAAATACATATGTATATCTATAAGTATTTTAATAAATTACACATATTGCTTTTGTAATATTAATATTATAATACTAGCGTTATAATTTAACAAAAGTATTTTTTTTTCTTCCAACACATTAATGGTACCATAGGGTTATATTATAGGAATTGTAAAGGTTGGCTCCTGGTGGCTAATCGGCTAATCAATGCCATAACGCATATATAGAGAGATATATTATTTTAATTACGGAAACTATAAAAACAATAATTCGAGATAATAGTGAGGAAAAATACATACAGATAACCTTATCGTCACCCCATTGTTACTACATAGTGGCTTTTAGCTTTTAAACCATCACACTGCCAATACTGTTGTTTTACACCTGCCGTAATGGACAGGTAAGAGTGCGTGCACATCAACAAAACTATCAAGCGTACATATAATTATACTTTTTTATACATATTTTTAATTATTCCAATTATTCCATGCTACCTACTTTATATGAGCGCGTCTTTGCCTACCATTAATTGTTATGAAATTTTATAATTCTTAATTCTAATTATTTATTATCTTAAATTAAATAATCCCATTTAAATCCATCTAGTTCAATATTTTATGAATGAGGCGCCAATACAACTGACATACAAAGTGACAGATAATCCAAAAATATCCTACTTCCTTTATAAATCCGATCTATATTTTTTTGCCGCTTACCTAAATTTTTCCATGAAAAGCCCCTTTATTATAACGGAATAATAAACAACCTATGCCTTTTATTATAAAGGAATAAGGTAGTTCTTGAAGGTCCATTCTTAATATTGGTGAAAGAATTTATGATATCGGATAGGTAGTTTGAAATTTTACTCTATTATAAAATAAGTGTAGATGAGTACAACGACTGAATAGTTTTAATCTTAGTCTTAGCATGAATCACTTAATTAAATACTAGTACATATTTACATATTAGCAATATAAATGTATACAATGCAAAAACCACGCAAGTACTTTTGACAAGTGTACACGCCACCTGCGTAGTACTTAAGATGAGTACACACGGTATCAAATGACTCATTGGCCATTGCTTCCGCCTTCCAGCGTTCTACTTTGGCGAAATATAATTCAAATGCATTTCATATATATATATATATATATATATATATATATATATATATATATATATATATATATATATTTATATCATTTTCTTAAAAAATTAAAGTTAACAATATGACACTTTTTAAAGAACTGTTTGTATTTCTGTAATACAAATAAAAGTCATATATATGAAATTTCGATCCTATTTTAAGCTTACGGCTTGCGTTCATTATATATGGTTAAGTTAACACAATTTTTATTACAGTCTAAAGTCACGTACGCCACGGAAATATTTCTTTTTTACAGAAAATATTTATAAAGAAATATACTAAAGGAATAGTTGATGTGTATCAATAAAAATAAGCCTTAACGAAAATTTCAAGAAAAGCGGTTTTAGCTGTTTACAAATTTATACCATAAAGGTAAAATAAATGCAGGTAAGAATCTCATAATTTTTAGTGTATCATATCTACTTCAAATATAAAAGCTTACGACAGTGACAAAAAGCGAGCATGTAGCTATAAAGTCACTAGTATCAACATAAATCATATTATGTATTTCTTCAAAACTAAAAACAAAATAAATACCTATGGAATTATTTTCTATACATATAATAAAAGTCGAACTGAGTCGAATCTGTACATAATTTTTTTTTTGAAAATCTTATTGAAATAGTCATTATTATCGAATACAAAGGACCGAATCTATAGTTTTTAGAATTTTTGTCTGTCTGTCAGGGAACGCATCACGAGAAAACCACTGGACAGATTTTCATAAAAAAATTTTGTTGGTATGATGATAGCTGGTTATCCGGTTCAACATATAGGATACTTTTTACTGCAGGAAAATATCTGATCTCTGAGTTTATACTAATCGTTAAAACGTAACTAGGGACGAAACCGCGCGGAGCCGGGGTGAGTCGCTAATCTATTTATATAAATGACTACTTGTTTCATTTGTACCTATCTCTGGACATTCTGTAATTTATTCCTCAAAACAGAAAACGTATAATTCTTAGTTGTAGAAATGGCTGAGCATTAAAAATTATATAAAAATATTTTAAAATAGAAAACCTTTCTAAACTCAGTATAAAACACATTCATCAAGATACGCAAAGTTTTTTCAAAGCAGAGTGTAGTGAAACTTTTAATATAAATTACGGTACCGGATAAGAATATGAAAAAAAAACTTTAATATTTAAAATAAAATAAAATCATCCTTACTAATATAATTAATATTATAATGAATACGAAAATGTGTTTGTTTTTGTCCTTATTTGAGAAAGCAAAAGAGAAAGAGATGGATTTGGTTTTTTGCACAAATGGATTGCTTGACTTTATGGGCCGGAGAGTGACATTTTATTCTATGTAGTACACAAAATAGTTCGTATAGGATTTTATTATAATAGAGAAAAGTGTGGAAAACTAATAGTAGGCAATACTACTGTAAAATACGAGGTACTTTAATCAATTTACATGTAATAAGACTGATGCTTTCTTATTAATTTATAAAGTTCATTCATTTCAGTAATGGAATGTCATGAAACCGACGGATTTGACTGTCCATACTGACAACATAAACACACCAAAGTTTATTTGTGGTCTCTTTCATTCACATTGCAAGGAAAAGATCGACGAAGATTTATGACTTACGGATAACGAATAGAACGAATGAATAGGCTAACTGTTATCCTGGGACATTAAATGGTTAATGTGAGAAATGATATAATATTCTAGATATTCTAGAATTATAGATATTATTTATATCCTAGAAGTAATTATAAAATAATTTAGAGCTTGGTAAAAGCGAGGGAAAATCGGTCTCCGTTATATATGTACTCGTACATGTTTCTACGAAGTATGAATAATGTAATGCTACTAGAGTACATAATTATGTACATAATTTACAATTATTTTACAATCGTTTAGTATCATGTATAATTTATTAAGTATATCAAAGCAGCAAAAACTTCAAAGTTGATTTTTCTCGTAGTTAGTTGTAGTTTCATTCATATTTTTGCATTCTTCTTTTATTTACTTTTTCCTTCATTCACTTTATACTTTTAAAGTTAAATAAGTCGGATGGAAAGTTATAGAAGTACTAATGTAACAAGTTTTCTTATTAAAAAATTTAAATCGTTTATAAAACAGGAAATAAAAGCTCTTTAAATATGACGTACTTTTGCTTTGCTCGGGTGCGTCCCTCAGCTTGAATGGTTTAGGGCACACAAAAAAAGTGTGTATGTGTGCAATTCACACATGGTAGAAGTGAAATTTAATATTATATATTTGTCAGGCAATAACAACGGTTACCATGGCAACAGGTCAATGTATTCTATCTCATTTTTTCACTGGCTTAATCCTATATATTTCTATCTTTGTCTCTTTTTAGTGTTGCATTTCCGTTTCATCGAGTTTTAAATCACAGCGATTCTAAAGAAGTTCCACTTGAAAAAAATTTTTTTTTTGTAAAATAACCCGCCAAAGTTTCGTTTCAATCAGATTAATTGTTTAGGACGCGTCGTCTACAAACATACGAACATTCATTTTTATTTATATATAAGAAGACAGAAGATTAATATCATTTGATTATTAACAAAATTATAGGATTACAAATTAAAAGAAAGGTTTTAAATAGCGATATATGTTATTAAAAGATTAATACGAAAGAATAAAAATTTGTACCAATAATGCTAAAATTTAGTCTTGCTTTTACCCGCGGCGTCGCTCGAGTACTTTATTATATCGGTAATTATTCCACTACTAAAACTGAATCGAATGTTTTATGGACTAGAAAACTTCATCATCTTTATACTAAAATTGCCGAAAAGTATATTTTTTACTTTGAAAAACAAATCTTACCCCTTATCTATTCACTAGCGGACCCGACAGACGTTGTCCTGTCTACACGTCTTTAATTTGAAAATTTCAAACTTTTTGGACAAAATTGTGAATCTAAACCATTCCCAGATCCCCTTGAACACACACAAAAAATTTCATCAAAATCGGTCCAGTCGTTTGAGAGAAGTTCAGTGACATACACACTCACAGAAGAATTATATATATAAAGATTAAGGATGGTTACATAATATGTTTATTATGACAAAACTACGTTCGAGTATTCATTATACTCGAGAGTATTCATTGTGGTCGATATCAACCAATGGGTGATCATTAGTAATTAATAATTATTATTAATAGTATGGTTCTTGTATTAAAATATCTCCGCACATTTCATCAAGTGAGACAAAAAGGATTCCTGCAAAGAGAAATTGAGGAAATGGCTCGATCGGTTTCAATCGGACTTTGGCGGCTACGCACTATTTAGCTTTTAACGGTAAACGTTTAGGTAGTACTAGCGGACCCGACAGACGTTGTCCTGTCTACACGTCTTTAATTTGAAAATTTCAAACTTTTTGGACAAAATTGTGAATCTAAACCATTCCCAGATCCCCTTGAACACACACAAAAAATTTCATCAAAATCGGTCCAGTCGTTTGAGAGAAGTTCAGTGACATACACACTCACAGAAGAATTATATATATAAAGATATACGGGCAGCGCCAGATTTACAAATGCTTCGGAGCCAAAAGTAGTGGACGACCTTAACAATATGTATAGTAAAATTTTTCTAGTAGGTAGCATTTATAATTTATACAAAATTTAGAGAAACAACAATCATACTCACTATTGTTATAATTTATCCAAACTACGAAATTACCCTTGCGTGAGTCCTTTATAATATGCGGGCTATCGCGATACCCTCAACTAAATCTGGATCTAAACACGAGAAAAAATAATATATAATTTAGTCCTATTATATAGTAAGAGCCAACGCGAAGCAAGAACGACTCGCAAGTGTAATAAAAATAATATAAACATTTTAACCAGCGAAATGCATCTAGTTTTTCATACTACATTCGTTTTAGTGATCGTGGACTAAATAGAAGTAAATACACAAATGAAACCGCAGACATTGATTAGTATGTGGATGTAAAGAAAAATTAACTAAATCTCCCATCGATTACTTGAATCGGAAAACTGCTGATATCGTTCCCTTGAGCTATATATAGCGTTATCGCCCAAACCTTTGTGTAGATTAGCTATTTGTTAGACTTATTGCAACCTATTTTCTTTACACATATTACTTTCTAGATTTATTACCTAATCAAGAGCCTAAAGCTAACAAAATAGTAAAAGAACAAATATAACCAGACAAGTGCGAAAATAACAACAAAGTTAATGTTGTACTTACAAACTTCATCATCATCATCAGCCTATACTTAGCTGGAGGACGTCATATACTACGAAAACTCAAAGTTACTGCCAACTAATTACGTACTTGACTTATCTGCTTAGAATACTTAAATTGTATAGTAACATACGGACAGACAGACATGATGAAACTGTAAGGATTCCGTTTTTGACTTTTCGCTTTGGAACCCTGAAATGTAGCGAAGTGCCATATTCATATTTTATTTATAAATGTGAAACATTTTTTTATTTAACTTTTTAGGTGGTATGATCTTCGCGCCCGGCTACAGCCGGGCGCAAAGCCAAGAAACGCACTGGGAGGTGGTCCACCTCGGTGGGCGGTGTGCTATGCGGGTTGCTCTTGGTACATCTCTGATATCAGAGTGGATTGTGGAGCAACCCCATGGCTGTTGTGGTCTGCCTCGGCAGACCTGCTGTCGGGGCGTCGTAGTTGAATGCGTAAGCGATCCTGCGACGCCCCATTAAGAAGGGGAGGTTCCGTTAGGGTGTAGTGGGTAGTACATTGGCTTTGCCGGTGAGTCCCATACCTCGTGCCTAAATGCGTTTCTCAACGTTAAAAAAAGGTAGTTATGTGGTAATTCTATATAACCATATGGAATGGTGCAGGTTTGCTCACTGTATTTTTGAAGTACGTGTTTGAAAAAAATCAAACCGCGAAAACTAAACTGAAATGCGAAAAATAAAAAAAAAAACTTTTTTCTAATATGAATGACTGAGCTTTTAAACTAACTTAAGTAGGCAAAGAGAGGCGTGTCCGTCTAAAGCGGATTAAAAATTAGCTAGCCATATATTTATACTGCTTTATTTCAACTCTAACCGGAATAAACGGAAGCAGTAGGAAGCATTTGCTTATGCTGATAGCCATTTGGCTATCAGAATTACTAGATGAATCAACTTAGATATACTCGAGTTACCGTTTTCCAGTTTAAGCCTTTCTCGGTCCAGTGAACCATTTAACATTCGTTGCTCAGTGACATGTGCTCACTTTGAGACGATTTTCTATTGTATGTAGTTGTTTGAAATATGTAGCGAATATATCTCGTCTATCGATTTTTTTAAACTTATCCACATTTATTTATTTCGTGAATATTTGACATCTATACATATAATAAAAGTAACTGATCGCTGTCTGTATATGGAAGATATTTGAGAAAAACGATTACTTATTGGGAGTCTTTATTAACGTAATAGAACCCAAAACAGTGATTTTTAGAATGTTTATCTGTTTGTTTCTGCGTTTGTGCGCGCTAATCTCAGAAACGGCTTAACAAATTTGGGTGCGGTTTTCACTAATGTATTGTGGTAAGCTTAACTTAACATTAAGTATTTGTTTTATTTCAATCCGTTCATAAATAAAAAAATTACCTCAATTTAAAAATCACCTAGGGACGAACCTAAGCTAAGCGAGGGTGAGTCGCTCATTTTAAATAAAGACGTCTAAAAACTTAGTCTCTCCCGTAATCTTTAATAGTAAAAATAATATAATATATTAAATCAAATTATAAGCACATTTAACTCTTTTCTTTTATACTTATTTGGCGGTCTAATTCATTTTCTGAGTAATTTCTGTTATGTCAAGTATTAAGATTATTTTTTTCTTTTTTATTATTAAATAAGGCTTACCAACTAGAGTACATACACAAACTTAATTACTAAAATAACGTTAATAAATTCCTTTTTTGTATATAACTCTAAATTACAGGTATGCACAACATTTTATAATTAGGTAATACATACGCTTTACTTAAATGACAATAATAATTTAATAATACAATATAATAAGACAATAAAAATTTCACTACTTTTATTCAGCTTAAACACATTAAAACGTTCCCATTTTATATGTGCGTCCCTCACACATAAAAAGGGAACTAAAAAACGTGACAGTTCAGTTTGCCGCCATTCGGCTTGTCTTTTGTTTTATTGACCTTCATATGTTTTGTTATTTTAAAATAAACTTTATTTTGTCCTCTCCGCGGCTATTTTCATCCATTTAGGCTTCAACGTTTATATAAATATATGTATCTATAGTTTATGGAACAAAGGGTTCCAACATATACTATTTTTATCGATGTATGTCGATATGGTATCATACCAGCGTTGAGACGGAAGTCCATTAAATATTTTTTGGAAAATATTATTGAAATAGTCATTATTATCGATACAGAGGCCGCACCTATAGTTTTAAGAATTGTTGACTGTCTGTCTAACTGTCTGGGAACGCAGATTTTGATGAAATTTAGTATGATGAGAGCTGGCTATCATCATGAATAAAAACCGTTAAAACGTAACTAGGGACGAACCGGAGCGGTGCGAGGGCGAGTCGCTAGTCTAGTATAAGATAATCTTCTTTTAGTTAAAACTTCACTAAAATATAGTAAAAATGTGAGGCAAATAATTATGAATAATCGTTTTATCAGCTCAGAGGTCGTTTTGTAACAATCCATCTTCTCTTTGTTTTTAGATAACATTTTTAACAAAAAAGAATCAGATCGACAAGGCCCTAGAATTGGAGCGTTACTTTTTATAAGATACTAATCTTTTCGCATGTCTTTATACGGTCTTACATTTTTAAGCTAGCTTTGAAACAAGGACAGCGCGAGGCTAAAATTTACAATAATTCTTTCTAGGGCTCAATTCTTTTATTACTTACACTAGCGATTCACCTAGCGACTTTAACTAAACGTTAACGTAACGTATAGATTTCTCAGAGATGAGATATTTTCCCGCAGTAAAAAGTATCCTATATGTTGACCCGGATGACCTTCTATCATCATACCAAATTTCCTCAAAATCTATCTAGTGGTTTTCTCGTGAGCGTTCCAAGACAGACAGACGGACAGAAATTCTAAAAACTATAGATTTGGCCTCTGTATCGATAATAATGATTATTTAAATAAGATTTTCCAAAAAGTATTTAATGTACAGATTCGACTCAGTTACAATTTTATTATATGTATTATGTAGGTATATATTATCGCAGCTACATTATTATTTCTATGACCTATTCACATATCACGAGTATATACGTATGTAGGCACGTTCTAATTCAAGAGAATAGTTGATATGTACATATAGTACTTATCTCTCTTTGTAAGCTTTCTTACCTTTTGTTTTATTGTAATACTAGCGACTCACCCTCGCTTCGCTCGGGTTCGTCCCTAGCTTGCTTCCCTTATATATATATATATATATATATATATATATATATATATATATATATATATATATATATATATATATATATATATATATATATAAAGAAGTACACCGATTTCAAAATCACTTAAAAATAAATAACGTACACAAAAAAAGAAGAAGATTTTTGTGTCCGTAGAAGAAAAAAACAGCTTGATTCACAAGTTACAGAGATTGCAACCTGTATCATAGTGCATAAATGTGTGTGCAAGGACATTTGAGCTCTATTTCCATCATTCCGTAAGTCCATGTTTTCCAAGGCACGATGATGTAACACCGCCATCTTCTTAACTCTAGGCTGTTACTAACATTTTCAGAAAAAAAAAACCCAATAACGATGGCACGACGCAATACTCGAACCCTGAACCTCCGCATCGCAGCCGTACTTACTACCCACTAGATCAATGAGACAGTAAAGTAATTGTGATAGTAGGTACCTAAAACACAATTTTATTTCCTTACAAGAAAACAATATCAATTAAGTTTAGGCTGACATGTATTTATTTGGTTTTTGTTCCGAGATTGATAGCGAGCTCTGTGAGCTCGTAGGAATAGAACTATATCCTTGGATTGATTTGTAACTTACATATTATATCGGACTGAAATTTTACTTGCGAAAGCTTATATATATATATGCGTGAGTGTGTTCATTACTCGGATTTGGTAGGATGGATAGGCTACTGTCAGACCCGGAGGGACACAAACGAGCGGAGCGTGAGTTAGTTGCTACAAAATATGTAAAATCTGTTGTTTTTCTTTACTTCATCGCGCTTATCTCTGGAACTACCGGTATGATTTAAAAAACACTTTAAATCCATTTTTTGAAGCCTATTTAACATAAATAGGCTTAAAAATAGGTTTAAAGTGTTTTTTTTAAATCATACATTTTTAAATAATACTCATATTATATAATTAAATCTATATATAAATAGGCAAAAGCAAAACAGTTCAGTACTTTTTTCCAACAGTTTTCTTTTTTTTGTTTGGTACCTATTGACGAGCTTTAGTGTTGTCAATAAAAAAAAAATTGAAAATAACTGTTTTTTTTTAAATGACTATGATCAAATTTCTTCTACTGGATGAACATTAGGTACACATCAATGAGCGGAGCCACGCGCTAAACTAGTAGCAAATATTCACATAATTCTTCTATTTATTTTGTGTCTAAATTAAATTCAAGAACTCAGAAAACGATGGAGTGTAATTTCGTCGAACCTTCAATGTCAGAAGATTAATTATGAATCAGTTCAGCTGTAGATTGCATAAGAATATTGCTTTGAAATAAACTTAGAACATTAACAAGTAATTAACAAATTCTGAAGTCTGCTTTTGAATTTAATGGATCATTGTCAAAATACAATGTGTTATTTGGAAATATTGTTAATTTTTAGCAATTTCTGTAGTACTAATGAAATTAATCTGACAGTTGAATCCAAGAACTCTATTAGGAGAGCTTATAACAGATGTGACTAATAAATAACTAAAGAATAGAAACATGAAATACTTAGCAGCTTACCTTCGCTTCGCTCGGATTCGACCCTGGTGGGAAAAAGCCATCTATCCCATGGGAATCGTACATTTTTTCGGGATAAAAGTAACCTATGTGCTATTTCAGACTATAATCTATCTCTGTGCTAAGCATTCAGATCCGTTCAACCGTTCTGGCGTGTTTTCACGGAAAAACTACTGGAGGGATTTTGATGAAATTTGGTATGATGATAGCTGGTTATTCTGTTCAATAGGATAATTTTTACTGCGTGAGAAAATCTCATCTCTGAGAAATCTATACTAAACGTTGAATCGTAAGTAGGGAAGAACTCGAGCGGAGCGAGGGTGAGTCGCTAGTGTCAAATATAAATCTTTGATAGGCCTTTATGTTATTATTTTGGCTGTCGAATAATATATATTTTTTTACCGTATTTACGAATAAACGTCGCGTAATTGGCTTCGCAAATTTCAATGGCTATTATTTCTTAGAATATTTGTTTGGCTATAAATAAAAGGCAAATAAAGTAAAGAAAAACTAATACACACTCACGAGTTGCTCTACATACGTTCAATAACACACACATTTTTGCATTAGATATTATGGTTAAAATATTAATTTTATTACTTGAGCTTTTGCCGTTTGTCGTAAAGTTTGTTATGAGTTTTAATGATATTCCAAAATGAGAACGGATAACATATTTTAATTGCTAAAACAAACTACACAGTATATACTAATCATATTACGACCTATGTTATATCTATACATATAATAAAATTCTGAGTCGAATTTGTACATTAAATATTTTTTGGAAAATCTTATTGAAATAGTCATTATTATCGATATAGACGCCGAATATAGTTTTTAAAATTTTTGTCTGTCTGTCTGCTTGTCTCTCTGGGAACGCATCACGAGAAAATCACTGGACATATTTTGATGAAATTTGGTATGATGATAGCTGGTTATCCGGGTCAACATATAAATGGAAAGGTATTAGGTATGGATTTAGGTAAGATATATTATTTTCGAATAAATACAAGATTTCAGAAGAAAAATTCAACCCTTTAAGGAAAATTTCAAAGTAATTTTGAAGATCTTTTATAAAAAGATGTTAATCTCTCATTCGTGCTATAATCAGGAAAGCATCAACTATATCCCACTACGAGAATATTAGATGTTTATAATATTTTGTTAAAAAATGATATCTATTTTTTCAAAGTTAAAATATTACTAGTATAAAGCGACAGATGCTTTTTTGCCACTTAAGTTTTATTTTATTTATTTCTAAGTTTGTTGTATTACCCATAATATTATAATCAGATTAAAGATTAAATTACGTTTTGTTATGAAAGGGCGGGGTCTCCTAATACAGGCAAATTATTTGCTTAAAAGGGGATCTCAACCACAAAATTTGAAAAAAACTACAATCTCTTTATTCAAATGAAATATTATTATTATTATTATTTTATTACAAATATTTCAGTTATTCTCATAGTATTCTATCTGCATATTTTCCGATTTTTTTTGACAAGTTGCAAAAGAACAAACATTGGTCGTTTTTTTTGTAAACGATTTTTTATAATATACTCAAATTTTAGCAAACGAATATAATAGGCATAATTATATAAATTAATTAATTTTTGACGATACTTTTGGCTCAGTTTGTAGTGATCCTACTTGCTCTGCCAGTGGTCACGGGTTCGAATCCCGCTGGGGGCATTCATTTATGTGATTAGCACGAATGTTTCTACTCCAGTCATGGGTGTTTATATTTATAATATGTATGTATTTAAAGGTATATATGTGTAGTGTATCAACTATCTGGTATTCATAACACAGGCCTCGTAGCTTACCATGGAACTAGATGGTGCTGTATGTTAATGTCCCAACATATTTAATTTAAAATACAAATGCTTTTATTTCTCTGTTCATAACAAAACATTAATATTATTTTACACTTTATCCCTTAATAAAATATTATTATAAACTTTTTTTGGTGTTATATTTAAAAAGATTTACCGGTGGTAGGACTATGTCAAGCCTGAGGAGTCCGACTGGATGGGTACCACCCCCCTTATCTATTTCTCCCGCCAAGCAACAATGATTACATTGTTGTGTTACGGTTTGAAGGATAAGGTAGCCAGCGCAATTACAGGCAAGAGGCATATCATCTTAGTCCTCGCAGTGACAACGCACCTGCGGTTCTGCATTTTTGTAACATAAAACCTAAGTGCGTGAACCGTAGGTGTTATGGGCGACAGGTACCGCTTTCCATCAGGTGGGCTGTCTGCTCGTTTGTCACTGAATACCATAAAATATATATATATATATATATATATATATATATATATATATATATATATATATATATATATATATATATAATAAAAAATATGGTAAATATGTATATAAGAAAATGACTCCTTGACCTTACGATCTGATGCTATATACATGCAATGTAGTAAATTGAGATATAAATGAAATATGTGTTTTTAAATTTTTCATTATGAATACCATATAATATATACTATCTGCTTTATAAATACGAGTCTATACATATCTCTTCTTTCCATGTAATTTGTGTTAACGTTAGGTCACTTTGACCCAGACATAAAGATAACTTCAAGCTATTTGTTCTAATGATATGAGAAAATAAAGACACTAAACTGGCTGTGTGGTAGTGGAGAATCTATTTTTAGTTGTTGCTTAAAAGCTTAAGGTTTTAGGCAAAATTATATTATAAGATCGCTGTCACTTATCTATATAAGTAAAAATATGTGATGAACTAAAAATGTGACTTATTATCTAAATGTTGTGTACTAGCGATTTACTTAGGACCTCTCTAGGTACGTTTTAATTTTTTTGAACGGAACCCTAATTTTTTTTGTACAAAGTAGCCTAAGTTATTCCTTATAATATCAGCTGTCTGCCAGTGAAAGTCCCGTCAAAATCAGTCCAGTTGTTTCGGAGATTAGCTGGAACAGACAGATAGACAGACAGACAAAAAATTGTGTTTTTCTTATAAGTACCGCATTTAATTTCATATGCATTTAGTAAAAATCTGTTAGTCTTACATTACAAACAGACACTTTACTGACTACATATTATGTAGTTTTATATTTATATCGATTGCAGGAAGTGTACTCGTTTTAGTGATCAATTGTAATAGTACAAAGCTTTATATTTTTATCTAAGAAAATTGATATGTTATATTTATTCCTTTGTAAAGATGTTTGATACTTTATGACAAAGTAAACGAGCAAATACATGGAAATCTATTCTTACTATTTCAATAGTAATTTAAATCCTTGGTCGTTTGTGTTTTGCAGATAGACTGCTTATTTTACTTTTTTTTTCATCTTTACGTACCTTCGATATAGCTTCTTTTGCTAGATAGATAAAATTAAAACACCATAACTAATAAATAAAAATATTTTTTTTTTCTATTGTTATTTTGTATAATACAGTTAGTTTTGAACGTATATAATTAATTTTTAAGCAGAGTATTTTGAAATAGCTCAGCCCGTTTCGAAGATATGAAGTTAGTTGAATATGATGAAGGTTTCTGCTTCAGTAGACCTGCCGTCGTGGTTGAGTGCGTAAGCGATCTTGCGACACCCTATTAAGACGGGGAAGGTTTTGTTGGGTTTTAGTAGGTTTTACTGGCTTTTCTAGCCATTTAGTCCACAAAACCGCCTGTATGTATGCAGGTGGTGTGCGTAAGTACATTTACCAACGTTAAAAAGGGGTCAATATTCGTATTATCGTGATCTCGGGAACGAAGTAACAAAATGAGTTAAAGAAACTCTAAGAATCCCAAAAGGGTAAAATCGTGAGATAATTATGTTGGTATTAGGTATCATAATTATAATTATTACGTTTTTTGTTACTGGATCTGTATAGAGAAAGTAATTATATTTTACACGAGAATTGTTTTAATTGAGTAAAGAAATTGCAAATTATTGGAGAGCTATAATAATTCTGAACATTCCATTTCTTCGACTGTAGAAACAAAAAGTTTTTATTAATCACGTGCTTACGCCGTGATAGTGTTGTAAGCTTTTTACCCTCTAATCAAATAAGTATATATATCGCTAAGTATCTACAACAAGTTTCGATGTTTCATTAATTCGTACATTTGTTACATATATTTTATATGTAATTATTATTATATTTTTATTCATCAACTGTTCATTGTGAGCCAGACCGAGATAATAAATGTATAGATTTTTAAAAATACTGTTGAATATGTGCTTTATGTGATTGTTTGTATTTTAGTAAGGTCAATTTTATAAATTAACCTTACAAAAAAACTAAAATAAAGTGCGTACACGGATGCCTATCTCATTGATACTTTCTCTAAAAACCCGGCGGGACGACAACTCGATAAAACCAGAGAAATAATAAGCACAGAACCGACTAGCTCTTTGAGCTCTCCAACACTAGGTGGTAACACCGCCATCTTCATAACTCCATGCTGTTACTGAGAATTTCTAGATAGAATTCAATACCTACACTTGTCCCGACCCGGGATTCAAACCTTCGACTTCAGGATCTGCTCCTAAACAAGCTATCCACTAGACCTATAAATGAGTTAATAATATCAAAAATAAATAATTATATAGGGCTAGATTCGAGTAAACAAAGTGCCAAATAGCCTAAGGCGGTCCCTGCGGCATAATGCTAATGTAAACTGCGCGTGAACGCTGCGTGCGGAGTATGTTAAAATAAAATTATTTATGGGATAAACATGCGATTTTATGTATTTATAATTGTCTGATTAAGTGGTAATTTTTAATTGAAATATGTCAACAAGCAGCTTTTGATTATAATAATTATATTAAAGATCAAACATTGAGGAACCCCCTAATATTAAGGAAACCTTAAGAATTAGGGGGTTGTATGATAAACTTACGCAAAATTGTCATACTAATAGTATTTTCATCATCTATACATATAATAAAATTCTAAGTCGAATCTGTAAATTAAATATTTTTTGGATAATCTTATTAAAATAGTTATTATTATCGATACAGAGGTCTAAATTTTTTTTTAATTTTTGTCTGTCTGTCTGGAAACGCATCACGAGAAAACCACCAGACAGATTTCGATGTATGATGGTAACTGGTTATCTGGGTCAATATTTAGGCTAATTTTCCATAAGACTGTAAAAAAATATTTACAGTCTTATGGATATAGAGGTTGGCGTTATTTTTGTTGTAGGACGAATAATATATTTTTATTCTAACGGTATTAAGACTCAACAGCCGTAATATTTCAATATTACGTACATGAATAAGCAAATTAAAGAACCAGTTCGCAAAGTAAAATCGTATTTTCATTGTACCAACATAAAAGTAAATAGAAAAAGCAGTATTTGAAAGCTAATATCAATTACTTGTATATTTTTGACGTGTGATTCTCGGGCATACATTCACGACTCCTAGAAAATATATCGCAGGACGGGGTATTCGCAAGTTAGATTTACCATTTACATAATTCGTTGGCTCACTATTACAAGGTTCTATGTTACACTTTAACTACAAAATATTCAATTTTACATAGTTCTATGTTTTTTTTTTTACGATAACAAAATAACGAAGTTCTATGTAAAAATTACTAAACTTCATTAAAATTAACATAGAACCTTGTAATAGTAAGCCAACGAATTATGTTTGTATTAGTTTGTCGGTTAGTGGATTGGTCTACGAATATTCATTGTAAGTGTATTCCGTACATATACGGTAGCGACAAGCCAGGAGGTGTCGGTATATACACAGATGTGCTTTCCCAACTAAAAGCGGTCATAATAAGTAAGAAACAATCTATGAAATGTCAGAACAAAAACCAGTTCTGTCTGAAGAATATATGAGATATGAGAAAATTTGCAAATTCCATACCAAAAGTATATTCTTAATGTAAAATGTTACACCATAGCATTGTCTTTTTTCTGACAGGCTAAGCACAGTATATTAGAAAAAACGATCAGTCAGTAGAATCAGTCTTGAACGTTGCTAGAAAATATTTGTATATCCCAGGATTGCAAGTGAGACCTCTTAATCCCTCCACGACCGCGGACACGCCGGCGTCACAGTTAACAATAGATTTCTTAGAAATTTAATTAATTTCTTAAAAATTTACCTGGAGGTGTTAAAAAATAAGTACGTGTTATAATAATTATTAGTCTAAGCGCATAAAATACTACATTTATGGTATAAATAAAATGTAGGAAGAGTCGCGTCATATTGCCTAGTTTTAATTTATATATTCAATTCAAAATATTCTAAAGTATATTTAAAAAAAACGTCTTCATGAAAATTTTTCGTGATACTGGCAGAATTCGATAGCGTTTACAAGCCTTCTGATGTCATGTTCAAAGTTCCCTTATAAAACTTTTCCATTTTCTTACCCCTTGATTCATGTAGTGCCAACAACCAAATAAATAAAACATTTTATTTTTATTGATATTTTGTTTATTTCTTTTTATCAATCTTGATAAAAGTGTATTTATTTGATAGCCTCAGGACTAACATATTATATGAATTTACTTTTAAAAAATTTCTTTTTACAAGCTTTTATTCAACTTGCTATGTTTTATGTTTGTATGAATGTTTGTTCGGGTCAAATCTTGCAACTGAATTTAAGCAGTTATCCTCAAACGATTGAGTTGAAATTTTGTATATATGTTTAGTTTGAATGACAATGCATGGTTAGATAAGTGACGTCAGAATTTTAACATGGCGGACTCCCAACGATGGCGGACTGTGTTTTATTAAGCACCCCCATGATATGGATATCACATAAAAGGGTTTGCTGAGAAGAATAAGAATAAATACCTGAAAAATGAAAAAAAAATAACTTTAACTTAAATCAAGCTCATTTATTACACAATATATAATAAAAGCTTGTTTAAAAAATGTTAATTTATTTTTGAAGATCTCAAATTATATTAAAATTTACATTGTAACGTTGTCAATTAAATGGTATCATAAAATTAGTACCTAAAAGCTCGATGGTCTTATGGCATGTAAGGCACGGAGATCCAGAGGTCCTGGGTTTGAGTCCCGGGTTGGACGAAGCCTTTCACAGTCAGGAATTAGGAAGTTGCCTGTATAATATATATATCACCTCTATGCCTCGGAGAACCAAAGCCATCTATCTGGTCCTGATTTCTCACCAGTCGTCTTGAACTGTTGTAAAACTAACAACTCTCTCTCCGCTCGGGTTCGTCCCTAGTTAAGTTTTAACATTTAGTATAGATTTTTCAGAGATGAGATATTTTCCCACAGTAAAAAGTATCCCATATAACCAACCAACTACCCGGATAACCAACTATCATCATACCAAATTTCATCAAAATCTGTCCAGTGGTTTTTCTGTGATGCGGTAACAGATAGACAGACAGACAAAAATTCTAAAAACTATAGATTCGGCCTCTGTATCGATAATAATGTTTATTTCAATAAGATTTTCCAAAAAATATTTAATGTACAGATTCGGCTTAGTCACAATTTCATTGTACGAGTATGTATAGATGAAATGAAATTCTCGTATAAATAGAAATACGAGAGAAATAAAATGTAAAAAATGACACATCACGTCTTTAAGCACATATTAAATTATATAAAAAAAAATCAACGATCGACTTAAAAGAATTTCATTTACATGTCAAAGAAATAATCACTTTGGCTTCTTCAGGATTTAGATGGCTGACTACACATTTATTACAATTTAGGTCATGTAATTTGCGTAACGCTTTTATCCACTTTATACTACATATTTATAAACGTGTTGAATCGAACATATTTGAATGATATGATTATTATGTTCATTTTGTATAGAAATATCATTCGAATATCTTTTTTTTGTAACAGCTGTGCATGGAATCGTATTGAATACTACGACAGAGGTCACAGGATCGTTTCTGAAGGCGAAGAAATAATATATTTCATATTAGAATTTGGTGGTCACATACTCCTAGTCTTTTCTTAAGGCACCATCGACTCTCAAAATGACTTTATATTAATACTATATATAGACTATACGTTTAAGCATTTTTGTAGGTTTTATAGGTTTAAAAATAATATAATAATATGTTGATCTTAATATCTAGTAGAAACATAAAAGATTTTAAAGATTTAGATTAATTATTAAGACTTAATGCTGCTATACGAGTATATTCTATCATATATTTTATTACTTCTGATCGCTATTGAAAATTGGTGTGATGTAGAGTAAAATAAGTAAATTATTTTTTGTATTTGTCTGTTTGTTTTTCTATGGTACTACAAAAATGTACTTTGATAAAAATATATTTTTATAGTTATATTATAAACTAGCGACTCGCCCTCGCTTCGCTCGGGTTCGTCCCAAGCTTGCTTCCCCATACAAAATTTCATCAACATTTTCACTCCCTTGAGGGATAATTACCGGGATAAAAAGTATCATATGTCCTTCACAGGGTCTCAAACTATCTTACCAAATTTCATCTAAATCGGTTTAAACGTCACAAACTCACAAACTCACAATATCACAAACTTTACCTCTTTATAATATTAGTATAGATAAAACAATGTGTTATTCTATTATTTGCCCTTTTGTAGTGCTGTATTTAGACACTCTAAAACTGAATTTGTTCAATTAAACTCGCATAAATAATATACGTTAGATATTTTTTTATTTTCACGAACGAAAGGAATATTATATTATTTAATAAAAAGAAAATTAACTCTAGGCGACGTAATCTTCCAGTCATGTCGCTTTTGAAGCGGGAAAATGAAAGAAGCATGGCTCTAATTGTAGAACTTGTATCTTGTTTAATTTTAAACAACGAAGTTTCTGTAATAAATGTTATTTGTCAGTTTTACAGTCCTTTTATAGTTGTGACATCTGTTCTTTGACGTAATATTAGCTATGCGGGTCACGGGTTCGGTTTTTGCGCGGAGTAAATATTTTAAAAGTATCCTTCTGATAGCATTTTGATCATAGCGTCCAATCTCATTGCGGGTGTGTGCGTGTTCGTGTGTGTGTGTACGTGTGTCATTTATCTCCATCCATCTCAGAAACCGTGGAACGTAACAATAAGTTAATTATTAGTATAATTTACTTATGTTATTGTTCTTTTAACTATTGTACGGGAACCTTTTTTTATCGGAATGCAATATATCCTATGAGAGTGTCACTCTTACTCGATTATATTATATATAAGTGAAAATCCCATGTAAATTGCAATCAATTTTATTAATAAGTATAGATTAAAAAAAAAAACAAATTAGAAACAAACAAACAGAAAGCATTCTTCTTTGGAATATTGTTCAACATCGTATTTATTTACATTATATACAGTATTTAGCTATTCTTCAGTTTTCATTAAAATTTTATGGCTCTCTTAAATTATGAAAAAAAAAATGCATTAATCTATGATATTTTACATATTGACTAGCGATTAATTTTAATTATCCACTAAGTTTATGTTAAATTTTGTATTATAAATCTATTTCGTTAAATAATTATATCCCAGATAAGTACTGCTTATCAGGGAAGATTTTTTTTCTAAGAGGGTGTTTTCAGGACTAACGTAAGGTTCTATAGTTTTCTCACAATCTATTAATCCAGATAGATAGAGGTGATGCGTTCCCGACTGTCTTACATAATGTTACATGAAAGTCGGGAATGGCTTTAGGGTTTATGGTATGATTTTAAGTTGGATACCGATCGGCATAAAAATTGATATTATTTGGCAACCTTTCACATTTGCCTGGATTTTCATTACGATAACATCTACTGTATGGGTTATTGTACTATTTTTATTGTAGGAAATTTGTTTATTAACATTATCGGCGAACTTCATAGTTGCTCTATCCGTTGTAAGTTCAGCTACTTGCTTATCGCGAAATATATGATATAAACAACTATAATTCATATTAATTAATGTAATAGTAATTTAGTGAATTATCTTACAAGTAACTTATGAACGCTAATATTAGCACTAACTCCGCCCAAAATTATCGAGGGGTAGTAAAAAGCTTTCTGTACTAACGTCTTTAGCATCTAAATTGGTTTCTGCGTGTTTTACACCGTTTTCACTTTCACAGCACTTTGGGAAGGGTGGCATGTTGTCGGCTTTGAAAACTAGACATTTCCTATAGTTCTCCTTCGTTCTCTCTTGGTTATTGTTTGCCGCTGAGTGCGGACGATGCCGCCCTCAGAGATTCGACGAGCCGTTGTTCAAAAGGCGAATGCTGCTGTCGCGTCCTACGCTTGTTCTGTGGAAAGACAAACTATTTTACTATATGAAATATAAATATTATGAATTTATAATTTTTTTATCATATATGGAGTATATAATAATAATAATTTATTTACAAGAAAAGAATTTTCTTTGTATGTATTTACAATGAAATTACAAGCTACAGAAATTACAAGATAGCTATGAATAAATATTACAGCTGTGATCGAAAATTTTAAGGTATGAATAAAAATGGAATACTCCTGTGTTTTTTTTTGTAAATTGGAATAATGATTTTTAAGCCATATATTTTTAGTTATAAAGTCGTGTGGGATGTCAATTGACGTTACTAACGACTGAAAGCCAAACTTTTTAGGGTAATATTTTTTGTTTTTCATATTTCGAAGTACAGAAAAAGGGAGATAGGAAAAATATTGGATTTTCATATTGGTAGCTTACGCAGGGCTGGTTCTGGGACGCCATGGGCAAGGCACGTTCGACAAAATGTTCTTTTGAATGAAATTGCAAAAATAGTATTGTTGATAATTTTTTCTAAAATCATTTACATATAAAAAGATAAAACGATTAAGGGTTATTTTAACTACGACCCTTGTCAAATCCCGTTAACATATTTTGTTTAGAAATATGAGTTTAAGCCTTTTATCGTGGCGTCGAGACAAAAGGAGTGTAACAATTGTATTACAATTTATAATTAAATATGTGAACTTATTGTTTGTTCCATTATAACATAATATTTGTTTAAGAACGTTTTTATCGCCATATATTAAATTTTGAGCTAAAATTTTGTGAAAAATTTGTTACAAAATAAAAATAGACGTGGACGTGAGTTGAAATTATCCTTAACAGTTATTTGTTTAGTAAAAATTTTTTAACTAACATGTAGACTATTATAGTAATATTAAAACGTGAATTAATTTATAATATGCTGTATGTTGGGAGACCACATAACATTATTTTAAAAAAACATTGTCTTAACAATCTATATGAATATTATTCTATATGAAAATCGAATTCACGACCGAGTAGTAAGTAATGCTATTCTCCCATATTCTGTGCCATGATGGTCACAATTTTCCACATAGGAAAATGCAAAAAAAAAACGGCAATATTACTCATAATTTTAGAATTTTTCCATATTATTCTAATATATGTAGGATTTTTCACAGTATTTTATATCTAGCACAGTTTACTTACGTTCTTGGCACCATACTGATATTAGTTTTACGGCTAGAATGTAGGCGTCTTGATGTTGACAATGAAAGTGACCCGCGAGTCCCAGGCGTAGAAACACTACGGCAGAGAAGATATCTGAAAAAATTTTATTAATCAGTAAATTGCAAAAAAATCGAAGTATGAATGACACATTTTGTAAAGCTTATCATGTGGATATATTTTGTGATGAGAAAATAAATAAAATTATTGGGTATTACTATTATTATTTTAAAGTAGCTCCAAATATAATTCCACAGTTGAATTTAAATCAGTTCTGGACTTTTTTAAAATTACTATGTTGAAGAAAGGTAAGTATGATAAAGGAAATATTTTTTTCTTTAGTTTCGTGTAAATATGTTAAAATTTAGCCAAAACCAATATAAAAATCATGTGATAAAAAAGAAATAGTGGCCATCATCTCCGGGAGAATAACATAGAATAAGTAGAAGACGAGAGTCCTTTTTGTTAGAGTAATATTCCACGAGAAATTCTTAATGTCGCTGTTGGGATATGATATTTGTCTGGTATTTTATATATCTGTATATGTACAAACTTCTTTCGATATGATTACCACTTGCCTTACGGTTAAGGAAAACTTGAGGATACCATGTCTGAGAGAACTTCACTAGTGTCCGAAAGATATGTGAAGCCCGCCAACCCGTTCTTAGCCAGCATGATGGACTGTGGCCTAATCTTTAATGGGAGGGAAGCCGGAACCCAGCAGTGGGACATAAAAAAGAGCCGGATGGGATACTCGCAGGGATTAAAAATTTATACTAGAATATGATCTTGATTTATCAAAAATGTACTTGTCAAGTAAATAAGAATCCTAAATAGGCAATAAATGTTCTCAAAATTATAAATAATTAAAGTGCTTCATGCTCATTTAATTAAATTTTGCTATGTAATTTTTTTTCTGTAAAGCCTTCTAAGTGCGTCTTTACTTCAGACAAAATAATTTGTAGCATACACCTATTTAATAAAATATGTATGCAATTTTCTTTAATAAAACCATGAAAGAGGATTTCGAATTAAAATGGACAGAGGATTCAAATAAAACAAAGGCGATAGAAGCCCTTTAAAATTAAATCGAGCTGTTTAAATTTTTGATATTAATGTTACATTTCTTTTTTTTATGTTAAATAAAAACAAAACTACCTGAAAATGACAGAAAAAGTGTTTATATGTAGCGATACTTTCTTTATTTAATACTAGCAGAACCCGCGGCTTCGCTCGCGCTAAAACTATCTAAATAGGTAGTTTCATACAAACCTTCATCTCCTATTTTATCCCCTTACAGAATGAATTTCGAAAAATACTAAAACACTGTTTATGACACAGGAACGTACTCAACACGACACGTGATATAAAAATATTTTAAGACAATTTTTCATTCAACACAATTTAGACAAGTGGACGTACGTATTTGACGACACGTTTGGCTCAGTGTGTAGTAACCCTACTTGCTATGCCAGCGGTTGCGGGTTCGAATCCCGCTGGGGGCATTCATTTCACATGGTTTCATGGGTGTTTATATTTATAATATGTATGAATTTAAAGTTATATATATATACATATATATATATATATATATATATATATATATATATATATATATATATATATATATATATGTGTGTGTGTGTGTGTATATGTATATAGATATGCAGTGTATCAACTATCTGGTATCCATAACACAAGCTTCGTAGCTTACCATGGAACTAGATGGTGCAGTGTGTTAATGTCCCAACATATTTATTTATTTATTTATATGGTCAGTTTGACACAAGTTTTATTACTACTTTGAAAATGTTAACTCTCCGAGGAATTAAAGGAAACAGCGTGAAACTGTTGGAGGAAACGCTTAGTTTCTTTACAACTCTCTCTCTCTTCTACTGGTGTAATAAACAATGTCATGTTTTTAACCAACTTTAAAATATATGACGTGCTACTTACCTGTATTTCTTATATGTTAACCGATATCTTTGTCATTGTAAATAGATTTTAATAGTTTTTTTATGAATAGGTAATACTTAGTACCTATAACGTCTTCAAAAATAAAACTGTGAAAGAACTCTGTCAAAGGTCCATCTCTAAAATAATATTTATATACCATGATGGGCCTATATAATTTAAAAAAAAAACGTCCCTAAGAATTAATAATTCGTTTAATCGATTTTGAAATCGATATTATATTTTCAACCGACTTCAAAAAGGAGGAGGTTCTCAATTCGACTGTATGTTTTTTTTTTTTATGTTTGTTACCTCAGAACTCCGTCATTTATTAACCGATTTGGACAATTTTTGTTTTGTTTGAAAGGGTATACTTCCAGATTGGTCCCATTTAAATTTCAAAAAAAAATACCACCCGTAAGGGTGGAAAAACAACTAATGATGAATTTAACCTACTTCTGATTGTCATATTGACTTGAAACTTTGCAAGTATTTCTATTTACGTTGATAGTACAGTGGTTCGGTGTTGTTGACCTGATCTGATGGCAAGGCCAGAAGGTGGATAGGTGGAACTCTTCAACGGCTAATAGTAGATACTTTGAGTTTGGGCTTATTTTGTTTGATTTGACAAGCTTAACACGTTTGAATCCTTACTTTGCTACTACTATCTACACTAAAAAATGAAAAATAAAAACTTTTTAACAAAAAAATAAAAACCGACTTCAAACAAAAGCACTAAAAAGTGAAAAATAACTGATTGGTAGTTTTCATTTACTATACATACCTAATCAAATATTTTCGAAGTCGGTGTGCTTTGCTTTGTATGGGCTGGGACCGATTTCAAAAATATTTGATTAGGTATGTATTTAATAGGTAGGCTTTAATTACTTAGCCAAAGCACACCGACTTCGAAAATATTTGATTAGGTATGTATAGTAAATGAAAACTACCAATCAGTTATTTTTCACTTTTTAGTGCTTTTGTTTGAAGTCGGTTTTTATTTTTTTTTACTAAAAAGTAGAAAAATACTATCTAATTTTTTTTGTAATAGTCATAAGACTGTTAAATGCCACTGCAATGATAGAAAATGCTTATAAATTATAGCAAAAGTATAAAAATATTAAAAAAAACATAATTCTTTTTGAAATGTTTCCGAAATAAACTGTCAAATCAGAATTCTTTTATTAGATTCATGTGATTGAGTAGTCTTTATCTGTAGTTAGAGGTAGTAAGTAGTACGTTTTTAGTTATTCGATCCAATAGATTCAGAATGGACATGCTGTGACACGAATTTGTTCCGGAAACGAATTCAAATACGAATATCATGCGAAGGTAATTCCCCAAATACTGGAGAAGTTTTCTTTTTGGGTAAAATATAAGATGAAAGTTAGTATGAGAGTTATTTTTTTGAATATAGAACATGATACTTGTTTGTTCCGCCATGACTATTAATAAAGCTATAGATAAACACTTTAAACATTGTTTGTGTAGTAATTTCGCTATTTATTTATCCAGTCCTTTTTAATGTTCCACTACTGGGTACGAGTCTTCTCCGAATTAAAGAATGCGAAATAATTCAGGCTAGCACGCTGGCTAACAGATTTCATATTTCCTTTGGTTTTGTTTTTAGGTTCTCTCAGACATGCAGCTTTCCTAAATATATATATATATATATATGTTGGGACACACAACACCATCTAGTTCCATGGTAAGCTACGAGGCTTGTGTTATGGATAACAGATAGTTGATACGCTACACATATATAGCTTTAAATACATACATATTATATATATATATATATATATATATATATATATATATATATATATATATATATATATATATATATATATATATATATATATATATATATATATATATTAATCATGCGAGATCAAGGCTTTGAACCCACTACATTTGCCTTTAGAAGTAAACGGTTTCCTAAGCTTGTATGTTGTAATCTACATAACACGCCTAAAACACAAATTTACTTTGTCAATATGATCCAAAGTTAAGATTCGAAGGCTACGTAAATAGGAGTAATTGATTAGTTCTAACTGGTTTATTATTAATCATTAATCAATCAACAGCTCGGACAAGTTGAAGATCACATCAGTATGCCACTTTCAAAACAAAGTGTTTAGATATTACATTATACAATGAAAAAAAAAAGTTGAGTTTCTCGCCGGTTCTTCTCAGCAGAACTGCTGTCCGAGACGGTGGTAGCTTCCTCATGGACTGACTACACTGATATTTTCATTAAATTAACGATTCAAAAGTACTTGTAATAAGTCTAATTGAATAAAGTTTATTTCATATCACAATCGTAGGCTTAAGATTTTGAATTAATAAATGCTTATATTATAAATATGTTATAAACACACAGCACTATCTACATAGTTTCATGGTAAGCTACGTGGCATATGTTATGGATATCAGATAGGATATATAAATATAAACACCCATGAGTACAAACATTCGTGCTCATCACACAGATGAATGCCTCCAGCGGGACTCGAACCCGCAACAGTCACTACAAATTGAACCAAACGTGTTGTCAATTTTTTTATGTATATATATTAGTGAAGCTCGTATTAACGAATATTTACTAAACAAGTAATACAATTTTTAATTAAAATACTTCGTTAAGTAAAATACCTGTTAAAGTGTTTCCTGAATATACCGCTAGTGCAGTAGAGAGCGATGGGGTTGACGCAACTGTTCAGGAAGGAAAAGCAGAACCCAACGATCCGAAAGCCGTGCCACCAGGGATTATAGTCGTCTTGTGCAGTGGGACTGGGAAAAATAAATTTAAACTATCTATATGTTATAAACATTAAATGTATCTTTTGTATACATCATATTTAGGTATAGATATAAACTAATTTGATTTTTTGTACGTATTTCAAAATCTCTATACATTTTTTTCATATACATAAAAAGTATTAATGGGTTGTTTTCTTGCAATTTTGTTCCTTTAAACTATTTTTTTTAAACAAAAATGAAATTTAATAAGGGCTAAAATTCCTTTTTATTCTAATCAGATGATTTTTATTCAAATAACGAGAAAAGTTATTTTGATAAAAAGTAATAAAAAAATTATATTAATTAAAAAATGAAATTAAGCATCCACAAAACAATTTCTTCGTTTGACAGGGTTCTAAATAAAAAAAAAACTTTAAACTTACCAATAATAAAACCACATCATGAATACATGTGACGGCAAGAAACAAGCCGCGAATACTAGCACAAACGCTAGCACAGTCAGTGCTACTTTTCTTCTAGCTCGCATCTAGAACAATAGAGATATTTATTTATAATTTATTTTTATAAGTTAAATAAGACGATTTACTTTTAAATATTTCTATTTCTTTATTTTACTAAGTCTAAGATTCTGTGTATAAAAAGGATGTCTAAATCGGATCAATCAGTGACAGTTTTTTATTATAAAAATTTTACTATAATAATTTTAGAATTTACTATAATAATTTTAGAATTTAACGGCTTATTTTATGATTTATCATTAATTAGTGAAATTGTCAAAATCTCATTTATTCACAATATCACTGAATGTGCTTAGTCAAATTATAATATACCTAAAATTGTCCCGTTATGTTGTAAGAAAAGGAGGCGATTGACAAAACTCCGGACAAGATAATTTCACGGCTTTTACAATTTACCTGTGACATGCACATATATAACCTATTTATTAAAAAAAGAATTATATAAATCTATTCTCCATTTAACTAACATATCATGAAACATACATACCAAAATAACATACAATCGAATTATGTACCACCTTTTCATTGAAGTCGGGAAAAAATACTTACGTAGTTACTAGTTTTTATGTGAAAATAGATGCCGAATCTTTTTTACTTAATAAAAACCCTGAAAACTTCTGAGCGCTGAGATACCTTCATTTAGATTTCATTCTGAACCACAAACATTAAGTTTTTTCTCAAATGTTGTAACTACGTCTCCTAAAATAACCTAAGTACTGTTAAAAGGTCCGTCTTGAAAGGAATATATCTAATTTAATTTATGCGCATCTTATAAATTAAATGTGATCCTTGAAGTTTTTACTTTGAGTCTTTTGTCTTTTATAATTTCTATGTCAGACAAAGTCTGACTCGACCATTTTTTATTTACCCTAGCCTTTTCCTGTGGCTTTGCTGGAGTGTTACAATGAGGAATCCTCTTTCAACGGACATTTCTTAATTATATTATAGGTATGCTAGTATTAGCAGATGACCAAAAACCAAATTCTTACGTTTTACATATTAGTATACTCTTACATTGCAGTTTTTGTAGTTTTTCTCAGAAATTAGATATTTTCCCGCGGTAAAAAGTATTCTATATGTTGACCCGGATAACCAGCTGTCACCATACCAAATTTCATCGAAATCCCTTCAGTGGTTTTTCCTGTGATGCGTTAACAGACAGACAGACAGACAGCAGACGGACAAAAATTCTAAAAACTATAGATTCGGCCTCTGTATCGATAATAATGTTTATTTTAATAAGATTTTCCAAAAAATATTTAATGTACAGATTCAGCTTAGTTACAATTTTATTATAAGTACCCATAGATTACTAGAGGCTCAATCTCGCTTTGCTTGGGTTCGTCCCTAGTTACGTTTTAACGGTTAGTATAGAATAGATAGAATATATATTACTGCTCCGTTCACTTGTATATAGCATGATGATATATAGCCTAATAGCCTTCTTCAATAAACTGACTACCTAATGCAAAAAGAATTTTTCAAATTGGATTAGTAGTTCCTGAGATTAGCGCGTTCAAACAAACAAACTCTGTCTCTTGATGATATTAGTATAGATATAGTTCGAGCTTAAGCATCATACAAAAGAGCTTTTGTTGAAATTTTAGTAGTGTAGGTATTTTGAAATCTCCTATTTTAAAGTCTTTCAAGATTTCATACTATGTATATTTTCTCTTGCTTTGTGATAAAGCTGTAAGGTCAAATGTATATGGTATAGATGATTGAAGTTGTGGCGATTTTACTCAGGTTAAGTGAAATTTTATCTAGGCCAAGCAAACAGAGTTGGTTATAAGTATGCACTGAAGTTGACAGACGCTTTGAACTTAAGTTCTAGTCGAATTTCCAAAAAGCGGGAACCGTTTGCAGAGAAAACATTTTAGCTGAAAGTTTTTCGTACTCTACTTTTCAAGACCATTTTGACAATTCCTATGCCATTTCGAATATGAAAATGTTAACCGTACTTTCTTTCCCACAAGTGAAGTGAGACTTGTTTGAGTCTTATTTCATTTCAACCATATTTTTTTACTTTAATTTTATTCGTTTATGTGTTATTAGTCATCGATTAAGGTTTTTAAAATAATTTTATCGCATTTGTAATTCCAGAGATAATTTCCTACATACAAAGAAAATTGTCCCGTTTTTATTATACAACCAGCGACTTACCTTCGCTCCACTCAGGTTCGTTCCTAGTTACGTTTTAACATTAAGTACAGATTTCTGAGAGTTGAGATATTTTCCCGCAGTAAAAAGTATCCTATATGCTGACCCGGATAACCAGCTATCATCATACCAAATATCATCAAAATCTATCCAGTGGTTTTATCCTGATACGTTCCCAGACAGACAGATAGACAAAAAAAATCTAAAAACGATAGATTCGGCCTCTGTATCGATAATAAAGACTATTACAATAAGAATTTCCAAAAAAACATTAAATGTACAGATTTGACTGAGTTAAAATTTTATTATATGTTTAGATAGAAGATACAATAGAAAAATAACTTACATCATGTATAGATAAACGAAGAAAAATGTTAGCGCAAGTTTTTATATGAATTTCAAAAATGTCACGAACTCTAGTACTTAGAAGACAGACGGACTGTAATCCTTTATTAATGAAAGGTTTCATCGGAGGATCTTTAATCCTATTAAACTTCAAACTAAATTGTAACCTCGAGTGCCCCTTGCAGCACACCAACACCTGTCTTTAAATTCTGTGAAGGTGTGTACATCAATTTGAAATTTACTTTATGGAATAAACTTTTACATTTATTCTATACGTACGCATAAATAAAATTGAAGTGTGTGTTTGTTTCTTTTAAATTATTCTTTGTTAATGATCATACCATTTTCTATTTTTATACCTTGTATATAGTATATACGTTCTTACCCAAGTTATAATTATGGCAACTATTCGAGTATGCTCAGTGTAGAGCAATTTTATGAATGGACAAGCGACTCACCCTTGCTTCGCTTGGGTTCGTCCTTAGGTACGTTTTAACGGTTAGTATGGAATAGGTAGACTACAGTCTATATATTATATTACTGCTCCGCTCTCTTGGATGATATATAGCCTATATAGACTTTTTCAATAAATGAGCTATCCAATGAAAAAGATTTTTTTCAAATCGGATTAGTAGTTTCTGAGATTAGGGCATTCAAACAAACAAACAAACTCTGCCTCTTTATAATATTAATATAAAATATATCTGTTTACATAAAGATATCTTTGATTTGCTCAAGCTCTATAATGGGCAAGTTTTTAGTAACTCTGCATAACAAAATCACATGAATCCATTTTTGTGAGCTTAATAAAGATGAATATAGCAAAAATCCGCCTTTGCAAAAAAAAAAAACAAATACAAAATGCAAAAATAATACGAGTATTATTTTTACTAGAATTAAAAAAAAATACATGATGACTTAAAAATAATAATATATTATTCTTTATGCATATAACATTTATGTAGGTAATTGGTGCACTTGCATACAAAAAAAACCAGCTGAATGAATCACATTCTCCTTTAGTCAGTTAAAAATGACATAAAAGCCTAAGTCTAACTTAAGTCTAGATAACGATTTTACCCCATCTTATACGTATTCTTTCTGCAGATATTGTTTTAGCGTCCATCATGGTTACCAGTAAGTATATTCGTCACTAACCTGACGTTGCGTTCCTTGCATTTCTCCAGGCACGTTCTGCGTACTCAACACTAGGTGTCGAGCCATTAACACGTAGAATAACGCGATGACGGCGAGGGGAAGAGAGTAGTATATCAAAAATCTCATCAGCACCATTGTACGAGCGTACGACTCCCCCCATTCTTGAGGATATGGATAGCACACGAGAAACTGTAAAAGAAGATAGTGTTAATTTTTGTATTTCATGAGGTTCGATTTCTAGTCTGTGGCAGGATAACGTCTGGTTATTGTTTTCGGGTGTTTTAGTATTATTCAATTAAATTTTCTTGTTAATAACTATTAAGTGAGCTAGTTTTTTTACAGGCAGTAGTAAACCAGTGGTTACGCGCTCGTTTGGGTGTCCGAGTGAAGCGGGTGCAAATTCCGGGTCCAGGGTTCTTGATCAACGTGGTGGACTAGACCTGATGACTGAATCCCCCTGAATTCCCCCTCGAATTAAAGGAAGACTCGTGCCCAGGATTGCGACGTTAAAAAGGGCTAAATAAAAACATACAGTATTTTTATATAAATTCATAATTTATTACCTTTTATTACTTAATTATTATCTGATATCACCTTAAAACAAAATGAGACAATAAGAACAATCAAAGTTCAGAAAGTTGAATGAAATTCTCAATCACGTAAGATAATTATATAGATCGAATATTCTGAAGGTTAATTATATTATGTGAGAGTTCATTTATATTACTAGTATAATGTTTGTATTCTTAAGGCGCATGTCATTATAAATTCAGTAGGCGAAAAGGGCACTTAAGACAATAAATTATTTAAGGCTAATTATACGAAAAATATAATTCTAAATAAAAATAAGTTTAGCTCTCGTGAAATTGATTTTAGATTATTTTTTAACTGCCAGTGGTCTAGTGGCTAGTATGTACGGCTGCAGATATAGAGGTCCTCAGTTTGAGTCCCAGGTCGGGTCAAGTTAAGTTATCGAGTTTATTCAGTAAAAATTTCATTTTAAAGATATTTGGAACTTTTGTGATTTATTTTTCAAAACAGTTTAACATATCATCTGTGTCTCTAATTCTTAAATGAACTTGATTGTATTTATCCAATGTCCATGTTTCACGTCAAAAAAATTGCTTTTGATAGAAAATAAATTTGGCTGTCAACTAACTAAATTATTTTAAAAACCCTTTCCGAAAATTTTTTTATAAATACATTAAAACTCACGTCGAACGTAATATCTCTTTTATTTTGAAGTTGATTAGAACCAGCTGAGTTTTAGTCTGATCCAATATGTTTGAAAACACACCTCGGGCTTTCAAGCGCTACAAATTGCATAAAACAGAATACTTGAAAATTAAAATGAATGAACGAACGAATGAATGAAATGTTGTGCTTCGAGAATTAACTTAACTTTTTAATGAATTAAATTAACTTTTTACTACTATTTAATTGAAGATCCTAGGATACTAGTGAGTACTTACATAAGACAAATCCACATACTTACGAAAATTACCTTACTACTTGTAGTAAAAATAATTAATACAACGGGCTCAGCTAAAGAATTAAAAACGTACAAACATAGTATATTATTCCCGACTTCGGCATACAGATCGTTTACTTTCCTTAAAGAATAAAAGAAATGTTGTATATGTAAATTTATATTAGACGTCAGCAGTGTTGTAGTGAATGCGCAAGCGATCCTGCAACGTCCCATTGCATTGCGGCGACGGGTTCCGCTGTGAGTTTTAGTGAGTAAGAGTCTCACAGTACCCTGCCCATTGACGGCCGGCAGGGTCCCCATCATGGGCTTCCCCAGCGTATTATTAAATAATAATATTAGACGTATAAATTTTATATAAAATAATACTATATTCTTTTCTATTTTTTAAGCATTAGTTCCCTTCTCTTTGAAAGAGAGATTACATAATACTAGCTAATTTCATAATTTTTCTATTATAATAAAATCCGTTAGCTATTTGTAGTTATGATTTATTAACATTTATTTACTTATCACAGTGATCAATATTCTATTAATATATTTTGAATTATAATATTATAAAACATTATATATCACTAGCAGAACCCGCGGCTACGCCCGCGTTCAATCTACAAAAAAAACTCTTTGGCTTTACGAGGGGTGGGGGTCGGAGGGTGAAAAATACTTTACGATCTATTCTCATACCTATCAAATACCTATACAAAAAAAAAATCATTAAAATCAGTCGTGCCGTTTCGGAGAAGTGCGATCACAAACACCGCGACACGAGATATTTATATGTATATTAGACTAGAGACTCAGACTCGCTTCGTTCGGGTTCGTCTCTAGGTACGTTTGAATTTTTTTGAGCGGAACCCTAATTCTTTTTTTAAAATAAAAGTAGCCTATGTTACTCCCTATAACATCAGCTATCTTCCAGTGAAAGCCCCGTCAAAATCAGTCCAGCCGTTTCAGAGATAATCCGGAACAAACAGACAGACAGACAGACAAAAATTTTAAAAACTATTTTTCTTATAAGTACCGTATAAAATTTCATATGCATTTAGTAAAACGCTGTTATATTGACATTACAAACAGACACTTCAATTTTATTTATCTGTATAGATTTTAAAATATTATTATTTTGCTTCATGTTTAGTTCCATGACACTCTGTCTATACTCGTACTACTCCTTAGTCTGAGATACCGTCTGAGATAAAAGAACGAACGAGTTACAATGAACCATACAATAAATTTTTAGCAAGTGTATTCGTCAATCTATCAAATTGTCCAGTAACTATTCAATTGGCTGTAACTTAAATGACGGGTAACCAAAATTTGATTTACTCAGACGAGGCAAAGTAATTTAGAGCGATAAGCGTTTAATATTATCACTGTGTAATTTCACCTGCCCTGAACTAAATGAGATCAGAAATATTTGCTCGAAATGAAACTTCTGTGGTCAACGGGTTTTAATAAAGTTGGGTTAGAAAATCACTGTCCTTTTCTGTTCATTTTACCAAGCATTTACCCAAGAGCGCCAGAATGCTGTTAGTATTTTTCGATAGTTATTTTAAGCAGTTTTATGAACGTATATATGTATGTATCTACACGTACAAATGCATACAATGCACTAAATTATAAAAATATAAATATGTAAATATACGGAAAAATTATATATTTTTTTTTATTGAAATGAGTATTATTTATTATGTAAATAATTTAATTCTAACCAATCGAGACTTCAGACCCACTTTAACATAAAATCGCCTACAATATTTAACGCTGCTTCATATAGATATCTACTATTTATATTTTTACAAAGTGACAATATTTTCTTTTACTAAAATAGAATTATGTAAAGTGCTTTGGCACTACAGACCAAGTTATACAGCCACTGCTTTAATAAATTTAAAAAATAAATTTTGAAGTTTACAGTCCAAATGTCTATAAGTGTGAAATTCCAAAGGGAAATCAGCTAGCAATTTGAGGTCAGCACTAAATTTATTTTAGTACTTCTAAATGTGTGAAGTAAATCGATAATGTTAAGTGAATTTTTCATGGCTTCACGTACAAAGCGGACGTTTACGAATACGGCTAAGTTACTTGGTTTGATAGGTCATAAGGTCATAGATTTTGTAGATTTATGTATACTTGTGTTAGCCCAGTGGTCGAAATTCACCCACATTTTTTTAATACAGCTAAGCTCGTCCATAGCTACTAAACAAAAAAAAAAAGAAAATGAGTTGACAAACTGGCGAAAAGAGTTTTAGCTGAATTGTTTTGTCATTGCCTATGTACATATTTACGAGTATAAATGTGAGTAATATATCATTATCCTTTTCTTGTGGAATGCAATGTAACAGCACTTAATTACTTTAATATAAAATAAACACGTATTGAGACTACACATTTGCGCTAGGGATAGTGGAGGGCTACATGCGCAATTACATGTACACTATATTCCTTGATTCTTATCGTCCAATAGAATATAAATTCGACACCACAGGAGATCAGATGCAGGACTGACGGCTGTACGTGCTTTTCGAGGTACGTGGGCGAAATATTGCCAACTTCTGAACTCCGGGCTGTCACTGAGACTTTCTAAATAGAGAACGGGGCTCGGAATCGTTTTAGAAAAAAAACGCTTAATTTCGGCAATGTAAAGGTTAATTCATCGCTCAATAAATAATAATCGCTCGCGAAATAATAATGGTAAAGGATTATTCTTAGAGAATTCCTCTACTAGGCATGTCACCATTAGCAAAGACGCGCTAAATGTAAAAGCACAAATACTCATTTTAACCGGTTAATTTCGATCATGGATCCTTAATTCGTCAAAAACCGTTTTCCGGATTTTAACCGGTTAAAGAACATAACCAAAACCTATATATAGCTTTTCGGTAAGAGGTCAATGATGAAAAACGTGTTTAAACATTGAACAGGTTTCCGAGTCCTGACAGAGAGATTCAATAACTAAACTTGGCCCGACCCGGGACTCGAACCCAGGAGTACTGGTTCTTAAGTCCTACATACTAGCCACTAGATCGCCAAGGCAGTTAATGACAACAATAATAATAATAATCAAAGTGTGACGATAACGATAATGTATTTATGTATTAAAATCGAAACAAAATAATAAAACATTAAATATTTTTATTTGATATTTGCATGGTTGTCCATTTTTTTGTTTGACATTAAACAGATATAATATCTATTATATATATTATACGATATATATTTAATGAATACAAAAATTGTCATACCTAATGTTAAACCCTCACCGACCGTGGACCCGCCGGCGTTACAGTTAACAATAGATTTCATAGAAATTTAATTAATTTCTTAGATATTTACCTGGAAGTGTTAACCTTTGATCATCGTCTAGTGCACAGCATGATATGCAATTCAAACAAACATTAAATACAATGAAGTTTGCAAGCTTTTAAAGTTGCTATCAAATTCAATTTTAGAGGACACCTAATTTAGCGTTTGAGACCTAAGAAAGGACTAATACCTGCACGAGATCAAATAGGTTCGTATTTTGATGGCTAATTACATTACAACTTCGTGAACCCAACGCTCTATAATTAGTAATCTATACACGATATTATCTCGCTGCTAATATTTGTCTTAACACCTAGACTGGTCATATTGATTTATTTGGAGGTCATTACCTTCTGTTTAATTCTATACTAGGTTATAGATAGATACTATTTCTTAATACGAATATGAGTGAACGTGTTTGTTTGTTTGTTTGTTTGTTTGTTTGTTTGTTTGTTTGTTTGTTTGTTTGTTTGTTTGTTTGTTTGTTTGTTTGTTTGTTTGTTTGTTTGTTTGTTTGTTTGTTTGTTTGTTTGTTTGTTTGTTTGTTTGTTTGTTTGTTTGTTTGTTTGTTTGTTTGTTTGTTTGTTTGTTTGTTTGTTTGTTTGTTTGTTTGTTTGTTTGTTTGTTTGTTTGTTTGTTTGTTTGTTTGTTTGTTTGTTTGTTTGTTTGTTTGTTTGTTTGTTTGTTTGTTGTTTGTTTGTTTGTTGTTTGTTTGTTTGTTTGTTTGTTTGTTTGTTTGTTTGTTTGTTTGTTTGTTTGTTTGTTTGTTTGTTTGTTTGTTTGTTTGTTTGTTTGTTTGTTTGTTTGTTTGTTTGTTTGTTTGTTTGTTTGTTTGTTTGTTTGTTTTGTTTGTTTGTTTGTTTGTTTGTTTGTTTGTTTGTTTGTTTGTTTGTTTGTTTGTTTGTTTGTTTGTTTGTTTGTTTGTTTGTTTGTTTGTTTGTTTGTTTGTTTGTTTGTTTGTTTGTTTGTTTGTTTGTTTGTTTGTTTGTTTGTTTGTTTGTTTGTTTGTTTGTTTGTTTGTTTGTTTGTTTGTTTGTTTGTTGTTTGTTTGTTTGTTTGTTTGTTTGTTTGTTTGTTGTTTTGTTTGTTTGTTTGTTTGTTTGTTTGTTTGTTTGTTTGTTTGTTTGTTTGTTTGTTTGTTTGTTTGTTTGTTTGTTGTTTGTTTGTTTGTTTGTTTGTTTGTTTGTGTTTGTTGTTTTTGTGTTCGTTTGTTTGTTCGTTCGTTCGTTTTGTTTGTTTGCTTGCTTGCTGCTTGTTTGTTTGTTTGTTTGTTTGTTTGTTTGTTTGTTTTATTGTTTGTTTGTTTGTTTGTTTGTTTGTTTGTTTGTTTGTTTGTTTTATTGTTTCTTTGTTTGTTTTATTGTTTGTTTGTTTGTTTGTTTGTTTGTTTTATTGTTTGTTTGTTTGTTTGTTTTATTGTTTGTTTGTTTATTGCTAAATTAAGCATGAACTATTGGAAGAATTTGCACGAATTTTTGTTATTACAAAGATTATGTTCTGAATTAAAGGCACAGGATTCGCTTTGACTTTTGACGCTTGGTTTTTCAAGTAAACATGTATGTAATTACTAAGCTATCACCACGGTAGATGTTCTGCACGGGAATTAAACCCTCAACAAAAGCTGTAGTGAAGCGAATCTCACTAACATTACTTTTTGAGGCCATTGTTGCAAAAGTGCATATTTCATTAATTAATTAATATGTCAAAATGAAAATCCGTTTTATCGTAAGGATTCTTTAACCATTATTCCTATTCAATTGAAAGTTTGGTTTAATCTCCTTCATGTTATGTTTGTGTTCGGTTTTGTTTGTAGTACCACAGACCATACAATACTATACTAGTAAGTACTAATAAAATTTTGTAGGGTTTTATGAGGCGTTCTTACTATATATTTTAGAGATTTTAATTGAATTGAAATAAATAATTCTTGGCGTGGACGACACCAGGGCTTGCTGTAATAGTTTAAAGCAGCATACACGTACATACTTAACATCGTACGTACACACATACACATACATACATCTTTATCTATACATATAATAAAATTGAAACTAAGCCGAATCTGTACATTAAATATTTTTTGGAAATCTCATTGAAATAGACATTATTATCGATACAGAGGCCGAATCTATAGTTTTTAGAATTTTGTCTGTCTGTTTGTTACTGCATCACGGAAAAACCACTATAGGGATTTTGATGAAATTTGGTATGATGATAGCTGGTTATCCGGATCAACATATAGGACACTTTTTACCGCGGGAAAATATCTAATTTCTGAGAAAAAATACAAAACTGCACAAACAAACAAGAATTTGGTTTTTGGTCATCTAAACGCGGGTGGAGCCGCGGGCAATGCTAGTATTAAGTATAAAGTTAAATTTCTTTATGCTTTCATTTATTGTATTTAGAATAATAAATCATTGATCGATAATACTCGGGCGGTACCCATATGACAATAATAATACTATATTAGAACTTTTAAGGTCGTGCACAATAAGGCCTGATTTACTATATAGTGCCGAATACGGTTCGTTCTCTGTGTGTTATCGGTCTAGTAAAGTATTCTTTTTAAAAAGCGTGTGTGTGTGCACTTATGTTTATGTACGCACTTAAAAAGTTATACTTCTTTGGCGTAACAGAACAAAAATAGCTAAAGATTTCATCCCGTATGTCACAACTCTCTGTTTGTAAAAGGAATGCAGCTAACTTCATCATGTCGCTTTTTGGCTGTCGATGTGCGCATGCATCATAATGAAATTTTTACCAAACGTGCCAAAAGAAGTATAACTTCAAAAACAACGGTATCAGTAAGATGTGAAAGTGGAGGAGCTGTAAGTAAATATATTTATACACATATATACGATATACATTCATTTTAAGAAATCTTAAGAGTAAACCCGTGGAAATGTATCCAATACCTAATTCATTATCAATACAACTATCACTTCGTAGCTGAAGATTGATTATCTGTTTTACTGAACTTGTGGTAACTAAATAACATAAAAGAGCTTTATGCATGCACTAGTGACTTATCCTAGCTTCGCTCATGTACGTTCCTGAGTACGTTTTGAATTTATTAAATAAGTAACAAATATACACATATACATACGAACTTTCATATTATTAGAAAGAGATAATTTTAGCGCGTTGTTTTGTGCTGTATGGTTCCATAGTAACTTTCCATGAAAATAGAAATCAATTATAACGTACAAAAAGAAAAAAATAATTATATCAAAAAATAAAAAGTAATTTGGATTGTACATAGGTAGGTATTGTTTGGCCCACCCTATATATCTGAAATTCGGTAATTTAAGTTTGTATAAATATTAAAAAGTTTAGTCTAAAGTTGTGGCTCCAGTATGTAAGTAGGTACTTCAGGTACGAACCGTGTTCTTGACAAAAATATTTTAACATACCTCTTAATCTTTGGCGAGTTTTCTTTCTATTGAAACCACAAGAAGGGACAAGATAAATATTCCTTGAGGGAAAACTCTTTATTCGAAACCCAGACCCTCTATTAATGCTTCTCTCAATGGAGATTGGACATTATACTTAGTTTATTCTGCAACAGATTTATATATATATATATATATATATATATATATATATATATATATATATATATATATATATATATATATATATATATATATATATATATATATATAGATTAATATCTATCTGAATATCCGAAAACATAATTTAAACTGTGAAATAATAGTGTAATTCTTAGAAAGTACTATTAAATCTACACTTGTACATATAATAAATGGTATATATTCGTTGTTGCTCTGTTTGTTTGACCGTGTTAAGAATAATTTAGTATGTTATAGTAAGTAAGCTAGATTTTACATAGAGAGACATACACGTTTCGTCCTTGCCGCAACATGTGCATACTCGTATGTATGTCTTCGACTGTATAATACTATATTCCACCATGAGCCTGTTTTCATCTTTTTAGTTAGCTTTTATGCAGTCAGGTTTTTTTTATTTTTATAATATATTTATTTATTTACAGCTTTTTAAGTAGGAAAATTAGTGAGAATGGTTGTTAACCAATTTTAAATCATTATAAATCCTGAACTGTTATTTAAAATGAAAAATGATGAAAAAAACCTAAAAATCATTTTTAAATACCTATTCAACGATACCTCACTTGACATAGTTCGTCGATTTTCATTTTTTTCTTTTTCACAGTATGGAATCTAACAGCCCCCATATTTATTTATTTTTTATGTCATCTAAACACACTTGGACTAATAAGACGAATCTAACGATACCTTAATTAAAGAAATCCATCAAGTGGTTTGAAAGATATGAGGGAATAAAGAATATTACAAATAAACATACAAAGATAGGCGCGAAAAACATCACCCTTTCTTTGCAGTCGGGTAAAAAGTACAGGTACGATGGCACGGAACCCTTCGTGTACGAATTCACACTTGACCGATTTTATAAAATTTCAGTGACAGATAAATGCCAAGCCGAATAATCGAAGTTCCGTTATAGGAGTACCTACATAATGCCGACTTAATTTAATTTTGAGCGAGGTGTGTCGTATCACGTATTTTATGACAAATATTTATCATGGGTATTAAATTAGTCAGAATTCTTTAATCTTTACTAGTATTATAAATGCGAAATTGAGTTTGTTGGCTTGCTCTTGAACGTAATAATGAAGCAATAGACTGAAGTGTTTTGTTTTGCATATTTTTACCCCACTGCGACGCAGGCCTAAGAAGCGTTGTGTTTAACCTGTATGTATGTTTGATCCTACGTTCCTTCGAAATTACTAATTGCTTAACCGATTTTGATGCTTTATACTCCGTTAGATACGTCTTGATGACATATTTCCATATAGCGGATATATGGATTTGATTAGCTTAATGTCTTGAAATAAAAAAGGTTACTTCAAAACCTCGAGTCGGGTATCAAAATTAACGTTTTGAAGAGGTTATCATAAAAATATTCACAACTCATAATGTTTTAAAATAATTTTGGTTATCAAATTGTTAAACAAAACTCCAAATGTCTATGTTTTAATTTGACCAAAACTAAAAAGCTAAAACTAAAAATTATATTATAGAAATAAAAGAACACGTGTTTGATCCTTGTTGTTTGATATATTGTCTGTGACTGCATAATACTATGTTCCTTCGTCAACATGTTTTTATCTTTTTTGTTTTTTTTTACGCAATTGGATTTTTTTATGATTAGTATTAAACCTAGGGACCCTATAAGATCTTTTTTTAAATAAAACTATCTTTTAGGATTATTTCATTTCGGGAGAGTAGAGTAGGAGACTGTCTCTCCCGTGACCATGATTGCTGTAAAGCATTCGAAACATCGGGAACCAAAAATCAAAATAAATCCGTGTAATAACCGAAAAGATAGTTTAATTTAAAATGTCAAATACTCGCGTAAATCAAGGAGATTCCTTTTTAAACAATTTTATATTTTATATTTCTCATTGAAAGGTACTTGAAAAGCTTATTTCAATAAAAATTAAAATCATAAATTTTTTGGCCTGGATAGTAACATTTCCTTTGAATTTTATTACATTGCATTCAATTATTGGAGAACGTGTGCAGCACGAGAGGCTTAGTAGAATTAGTGGGTGGGTAGCCTCCCACCCACTAATCCAACATAGGCATGTTTCTAATAATAATGAACTATTTTATTTTGACGATTAATTGAAAGCGACCTAATTGAGTAATATTATTACAATTCTGTGACTTCGTAATACGTGAAATACGCAATATGAAATTGTCTGTGTAACCTTTAGTGTATTAGGCTGTGTAGTAACACTAGATGGTACGTCAACGGTCTCCCAACTTAAAGTATTTATCAAAGAATTGCAATTTTATTTGGACATAAAAATTGTTATCTATTTTTAGTATTAATACATAAAAGTTTAAGTGATTTTTTTATAATCATACGATATTATACAACTTTTATGCATATAAATAATCATATAATATGTATAGAAGGCATTTTATGTGAACATAATAATATACGTATCTATTAAGCCCTTTTTAACGTCCCTCTTAACGTCTACGTAACTTTACATGTCTTTCGAAAACTTTTCGAAAACTTGCCCTTCCTCACGATGTTTTGCTTCACCGTACGACAAGTGCCGTAGATAGTATAACAGGAGACCCGGGATTGAACTCGCTTCACTCGGTTGCCCAAGCGAGCGCGTTGCCACTGGGTAAACTAGGTAAGTACATAACGAATACGATATATATGTTAAATATATATCGTTCGTTTTTTTACTAAGGGCACCGTCAGGCGACGGCAAATTGTAAAATATTGGGTTGTATAATACAACACTGTGGATTGTTAGAGTAGTAGACACATTGCTCAGTAATGCCTGGATAGTTTAGTGGCTAGTCTGTACGGCTGCACGAAGGTCCTGGGTTCGAGTTCCGGGTTGGACCAAGTTTAATCATTGAATCTTTCTTTCTAATTACAGTTCAGAGTTGTGAAGGTGACGGTGTTTCACCCTCGTACCTCAGAGAGCACGTGGAGCTGTTGGTCCTGCACCTGATCAACTGTACCGTCTACCGGAATGTGAAAGTAAAAGGAATAGACTTGTGTTTGTGCGTACACTTGTGCTCTAAAATATCTTACACAGTTAGTAAAGTGATGTCAATGACCGAAATGGGTCACAGGGATATCATTATCATCATGAGACGTTTCGCATCGTTTCCTTAGCCTTTTTACCTACTTTATCTTTTGTAAAGTTTAATTAAGTTATGAGTTTATCTAGCTAGTATAATAAACTGGCGTGTTGACAAAAGCTATTCAGCACTAATGTACCTACTGTTTCAACATTGACGGGATGCGGAAAACAATTTCTGATATCTATATATAATTCGTGCACACTGTACCTGAGTACCCACGACAGATTCATCTTAACTGCAATGGGATCATTTAATTAAAATAAAAACAAATCTACTAAAGGCAATTCGAATACCTGTTTTGTAGGGTTAACGACAAACGCACGTAGATAGGAGCCTATGTAAGCAGGCGTAGCGAGGGCAGCCGCCAGTACCCATATTCCGATGGCAGTAGCCACTGTCAACCGGGTAGCCCGTTTACTTCCTCCTGCAAACAAGAAAAAAATATAATATTGTCTCTAAATTGTATCATTTATTCTAGTATTCGCTCAGTGGCTGAAATTCGACCATAAATCATTATTGAAAATTTATTAAAACGATGAAGTTATTTGTTTTACTTATCTGTTTAAAAAACCTAAATATTTTTATTGATAATAATAACAATGTTCGTCAATAGGAATTTGTCTTTGCCTATTTACATATAGATGAATGATGCGACCCGCTTAAATTTTATTTCTTTTCACTCTCGAGTTGGTATGGATATTAGACTTGCGATGGATGAGAAGAGATGAAACGTATGTGACGAGAAGTGTGATGAAAATGAATGTAGATATATGGAGGGAAGAAGAAAACCCATGAAGACGGATAGATTGTGTGAGACAGGACATGGAAGAGAAAAGAAAGTGAAAGTGAAGAGTGGTGGAAGACCAGCTGCGCTGACTTCACCTAATTTGGAAAATGGCCAGAAAGATGATAAAGCTCTATGATTTGTATGATCCATTAATTGACGATGGAAGTTACTTGGTTAATTCTGATTGAGAGAAATAAGTTGTGCCTTAGCTAAATAATAGCCATCTACCGTACTCTTTACATAGAGATATGACACTAAGTCTTCGATTAACAATACTACTGTTGATCGAAGCATTAAGTAGTATCTTGCTATCTTGTTCTTTCATTACAAGTCCAAAGAAAAAATTTGTATAGTAAATGAGTACATCTGTAATTGTACGTTTGTATGTAAACATAAGCAATTTTTCTTGTTAATAGGTTCAATGAAATCCGTAATAGATCACCGAGTATTACTTAGCGCTAGAGAGTAAATAAATATATACAGTATTAATTCAATTTTATATTCAAATATACTTAGATGTTCTCTTATTGGCGAATGTTATGAATAATTTCTTAAATACCAATTACTGTTTTCACAAGATATATATAATACTAGCAACTCACCCTTGCTCCGCTCGGGTTATCCTAGTGAAAATTATGTTCACAGTATGTATTTTTTAATGCTGAATCAAAAAAAAAAATTAAATATTTTTGTCCAAAAACTAAAAAAAATTTTTTGGGGTGGACCATCCTTATCACTTAGGGGTATGAAAAATAGTTTACGTCCTATTTTCAGACCTACTGAATATGCACACAAAATTTCATAAGAACCAGTCAAGTCGTTTCAGAGGAGTTTTGTTACAAACACTGTCATGAGAATTTTATATATTAGATGTTCGTGCGAAAATGATACTAGTAAGTATAACTTTTACTTATTTTATTTTAGAATATCGTCAAATATTTTAGCTTCAAATATTCTAACAATATTTATTATTATATACAAAGGTACAAAAGGTGAAATTAATTATTTACATCAGGTTTTAGCTACGACTTCGCAGAAATCTCTATTATGATTATCATATTGAATTTGAAATTGCTTCAACTGTTGCCCTGTTTAAGAAGTATAATAATTAATAATCAAAAACGTTTCAAATAAATATTTATAATTCGTTTAAACCTTAAATAATAACTTTAGAATTCATTGCATGATTGTTGGTACTTGCTAGAATTTAAATATTATTTTGGCGTATTTCTTTATCTTTTTCGACGTGATTTTTGTTTAGTAAAGATAAACCGGAGGTAGGCTTGCTTTTTTCTGATATATCATGAAATTAATTGCGTATAGGTAACTAGCATAGTTACCTATACTTAGTATGCATATGTATTATAATTGTTAATATAAACGTTTAATTTTATATATATATATATATATATATATATATATATATATATATATATTAATATATACATATAATTGTTAAGCTACACACATACATATGTATATATATATATATATATATATATATATATATATATATATATATATATATATATATATATATATATATATATATATATATATATATATATATAAACAAAAACACTAAAAGCTACTCGCTTAAAATAGACGTTTCATGATAACTCAACAGCAGTCTGCTCACCTAATTTTTTTTCTTTAGTAATTTGATCCGGGCCGAGTAATACTTGCTTTCACTAATAAAGATTTTCAGTTGTTTTTCGTTTATTTTTATTTATCTGTGCGTAACTAGTCTAAGGTTGGTGTTGAACGCCCACAGCATAAAGATATAGAAAAACTATCTAAAGTCTAAACAATTATTTATCCAGGAATCGAATGGTGGATACAATAAAAAAGTAAATTACAATTTCTACTTTAATCCCTCCACGATCGCAGACACACCGGCTTACAGTTAACAATAGATTTCTTAGAAATTTAATTAATTTCTTAGAAATTTACCTGGAGGTGTTAAGTCAAACATTTCTCTCTTTACAAGGATCGTTTTCAAAACACTATATATTAATTAATGATAAGTAATAATACCTACTTAATTAATTCTTACACGTGTATGTATGTGTATTGTAAAAGGTAAATATGTATGTACATCTAAATCATGTGATTTTTATGGGTTTCTGTAACTGGCTTCACATCAGAGCGTTATTGATGAGTTATATTAGTTATAAATTCAATAGCTGTAACATTTATATAGAACTTCACATTGTTAAATGTTAAATCCATACTAATACTAAAATGTGAGTTTTTTTTTATGTTGGGAAATGCATTTGCGCATACCATCTGTACATACAGGTGGTTATGTGGGGCTAGAAAAACCAGTACTACCCACTAAAACCAAACAAAACCTTGGGGCGTCGCAGGATCATTTACGCACTCGACCACGACGCTCCGACGGCAGGTCTGCCAAAGCAGACACAACAGCCATGGGGTTGCTCCAACGGTTCTATATATCTAGATAGTTCTGTAGAAGAGAGGAGTGACATCTAAATGATAACCACAACCCTTCTGTCAAGACTGTAACGACTAAGAAGAATGTAGAATAGCACAAAGCCTGATATTTATATATTTTAAGTTCATTATTATTAGTTTAAAATTTTAAGAGTGTTGTTAGTATTTTCTTCGTGGGGCGAGTAACTTACATTGGTCGATAGCTCTAAGCTAACTTAAAGATGCAAAAAGTGACAAATATGCAACTTTAAGAGGGTTTAATTATCGTGCTTTAGCAGCCCTGAATTTGGAGTTGGAAGGCTAAACATATTTAGCCGTCGGTCCTGCGCCTTATCTCTTACTGGTCGTATCAAGTTGTCGTCACATTTGATATTTAAAGGAACGTACTGTACTATAATATTTAGTATCAGTGAGATTTGCCCTCACCGAAATCGATTCGGGGGACATTATTTTATTATTATGTTAAGATATTTTTTATTTTCTTTTGCTTTCATAACTTTGTGCTAATTGCAACTTAAACGATGATAACTTGAGGAATTTCGTATAAAATCCACTTTTTATTTCTTAAATATGCTTTAGTTTGATGATTAAACAATGAACTAACATTAAAAGTATATAACTCATCTTAAAATAATTTTCTGAATAGTCATTACCATTAAGTATATTATTTGTATATGTATATAAATAGATTCTCAGCTAAAACCTGGTTAAAAATGGCGATTACGGGTCAAAAGCAAGTAAACGTCATTGTAATTGGGGATAAGCTACATAAGTGTCATCCCGCATGAATTTTCGAACGATGCGACATGTATTTAAGATTGTTGCTTTTTGTATATTAATGTATGAGTTTGGTGAGAAGTCTAGAATTTTCAAACTATGATGTGATTGCTTCGAAATTATTCCGGTCGTAGAAAGTACTATGGGTATTATAAAAACTTTTTTCAAGTGTATTATTATTTAAGTTATTATTGTGGGACTGGAAGTAGTTTTGAGCATTATCTCTACACAGATTCTGTACATGAACTTATTTAACACTAGCAGTGTCTATCGGAAGTAAATACTCGTTAATGGAAACGTAGCGTCGAATCAGTTAACTGGCTTAATTACGTGTATGAAGCAATCATAGGTAGATAAACAAGATAATTACTGAGTCTATCATGTGACTTACCTTACTACCGATAATATTAGTTTTGGTAGTATGTTAGTTATGTAGTGGTCTTATAGTTGTTGACTGATTTCAAATAGGGCGTATTTTTTCAGTATGTTGGTTACTTGTTTTTTTTTATGAATAGAATATGTACCCATATACTATTCATAACAACAAAATCTTTCGGATGAAAAGTTAAAGGAATTACTTTTATCTTTACATTCAATATACCTTTTTTTATTAAAAAGTAATTTTATTACCTTTATAGTGATGATCGAATGTAATAAATATGATTGTATGCTATTTTCTGACTATCTCCTTAGTCTCTTAGGAGAACGATCATGATGACTCTCGGAGTCTCAATATAATATAAATTAACACTTAGTTTTTGAAATCAAACTAATATGCCTTAAAAACAAATTTTACTATATTATCATTTTAATATACGTCTTTACATCATTTTGTAATATAAACATTAACGATTCACCCTCGCTTTCCTCGGGTTCGTCCCTAGATAGATACGTTTTATCGGTTAGTGTGGAATAGACAGAGTATATATTATAATAGTGCTCCGCTCCCTTGGGTAGTAGCATGATGATATATAGCCTTCCTCAATAAACGGGCTATCTAATACAAAAATAATTTTTCAAATTGTGTTAATAGTTCCTGAGATTAGCCCGTACAAACAGACAAACAGAGAAAGAAACAAAAAATTTGAAAAAAAATCTGGATTTGTTCCCTTTGTCTTCTTACATCCCCCTGACTAGGTTTTTAGTATTTTTTTGCTATGTACAGACATTCGACCTCTACTGTTTAATTATAGTATAGATTCGGTAGGTATCTTATATGAGCCGCTAAGTAATGATAAAGTCAAATAACAAATATAAAATAGGGGTGTCAAAAACATAATTAATCATGACACATTTGGCTCAGTTTGTAGAGGCGTGTGGCTCAGTACTCGATGTGCCAGCAGTCGCGGCTTCAAGTCCCGCTGGGGGCATTCATTTGTGTGATGTGCACGAATGTTTGTACTCCAGTCTTGGATGTTTATATTTATAATATGTATGTATTTAAAGTTATATATCTGTAGTGTATCAACTATCTAGTATCCATAACACAAACCTCGTAATTTACTATGGAACTAGTTGTGTTAATGTCTTAACATATTTATTTATTTATAATTTATTTATTTATAATTTGAGCACAAAAGGTTGTATGATATCTTTGAATAAGTCTTTCAAAATGAAATGAAAATAGATGTTTCTATGCTACTTGTTTACATAAATCTATAGATATAATAACAAAAATTATTGTAGACGAAGAAAATTAAATTAATTTAGTAGATATCATATTTTCAAGAGAACGTTAAATTGAAACGGAATTCCACAGAGCAAAAGCTAATATTAATCATTTAATGAAACATCTCAAACTACGCCAATAACGAGACAAATATTAAAGTTAATAGACTTTGCTAGGATTCATAATTTCAACGAATATACTCCCACTAGCGACTCACCCTCGCTTCGCCCGGGTTCGTCCCTAGCTTGATTCCCCATACAAAATTTCATCCCCATTTTCACCCCCTTAAGGGATGATTTCCGGGATAAAAAGTATCCTATGTCCTTCCCATGATCTCAAACTATCTTCTTACCAAATTTCATCTAAATCGGTTCAGTAGATCTAGAGATTACCTCCTACAACGTCACAAACTCACCTTCTCACAACTCTTTATAATATTAGTATAGATCCAAAGGTATTATATTATACACGATTAATTTCTCACGTTGCATTATTACGCTAATTATTGTCGGTATGTTGATAATACGAGAATGCTTTTGAGATAACAAAATCGTCTAACCGCTTACGTGTATTGGTTATCAAGTAGACATATTAATTTGATGTAGGTGAGATATTTGGATAATTTAGAAATAATTTTATGCTGCATTGCATTGCACAGATAAATAAAATTGAAGTGTCTGTTTGTAATGTCAAAATAACAGCGTTTTACTAAATGCATATGAAATTATATACGGTACTTATAAGAAAAACACAATTTTAAAAATTATTGTCTGTCTGCTTGTTCTGGAAAATTGTAATCTCTAAAACGGCCGAACTGATTTTGATGGGACTTTCACTGAAAGATAGCTGTTGTTATAGGGAGTAACATAGGCTACTTTTATTTTAGAACAATAATTAGCGTTCCGCTCAAAAACATTAAAACTTACCTAAAAATAATTATTGGAACGTTTTTAAATTTTACAATATAAAAGATTATGTACGATAAAGACTGCATTAGTGTAAAACTGTGTTGTAGCCATTAACGCCCATCTCCAGATCATTAATACATTATTTATCACTACATATTAAAAAACTAAGTCCCCCGCCGCGTCTGTCTGACTGAATGCGATAAACTCAAAAACTACTAAACGGATTTTCATTCGGTTTTCACCAATAGTTGGAGATATTCACGAGGAAGGTTTAAGTGTACAATTCATTAGGGGTTTTTGTTAATTGGCTGAAATATGACGAAGATGTTGGAAAAAATCCTGCCGATTGGGAGCTTTATTGGCGTGCGCCGCGTAAAGTAATAAAGTAATATGAAAACAATGTACTATAGAATTATTCCTATTAAACTGTAGGAACGCTATGTGCACGTACCTAGAGACGCACTCGAGCGTAGCGAAGGTAAGTTACTAGTTAACTCATAAAGTTAGTGGAAATATCGAACCCGCAAAACTGTAAATATAAATAAGTAAAATGTGAGTAAGGCATGTGTGCTATTTTATAAAACTATAACGTGTTTCATAGTTGAGTGACATACTCGTATAAGCGAACACTTTAAAATGGCTACATGAATTTTATTTAAGCTTGTACACTTCAAAAGCTAATTTAAAATTTCATTTAAATTCCCTAAGTAGGTATATCTAAATTGCAATATACATAGCTTTGGATCCTCCCAGACCATTGTAGTACCATAATTTATTTTCAAACTTAGAGTACAATAAATAATCATGCAAAACTGCTGTTAGAAACCAGTGGCAAACAAAATATTTTCAGAAGATTGGCGCAGAGTGACATGTGACATTTGATGTCACAGGCTAACAGTGTTACTATTGCATAAACCTACAACATAATCTGGAGAATACTAAGTATACAAGCTCGAATATTCCACACTAATACCTAAGCCAAAGGATTACAGGCGTCTATAGAAAGTAAGCCACTTCGCGTAGTTTGAAGTGCAGTATGTAAGATAAATATTTTGAATAGAAAAGTTTTTAAAATAGTTTTTGTTGATTTCAACTTAAAATATCCCAAAAATTATTATTTTATACTAGAAATAGTTTTGTCCTCTACCTTCGCTTACGTTAAAAGTATTTATTTCGGTTTTCTTCAATATCATTATTAGAGCCGCGTATTGATAAATATTAGAAATGCTATGGTGTTATAATAACATTAAAGTTAGAAAAACGGTAAAAACATAAGAAAAACATAAGTACTCATATTTTAAAAAAATATCAATAAATGACTTTAAATTGTCCTTATAGACAAAAAGTATGTGTTTATATCATAAATCTCATTAAAAACTTTTCAGATATATTCTCGAGTATTTAATATCCAAGTAACGGAAAAAATATGCTGAAAACGTCAAACTATATTCCAAATGTCACCTTTCATTTTTCAAAAATTCACTCTACGAAACCAATAAATAATAAAAGTTAACTAAGCATTATTATAGCTAGTATTTTAACTAACTTTTAACAACTTTTTAGATCTTTGATCTTTTAGGATGTATCCGTTTTTAATTTTTAATCTTAAATTACTAACACATCTGTGCCAACAACAACAGATCATATCATATTGATGTCGTAATATCAATTTCTAAGTGAACATAATTTACTTGCTCCTCTTATATGTCAATTCTCCACGAGCGTAAGTTATAGATCTCTCGAGGCACACTGGAAACTATAAAACCGTCTAGTTTGCTAACGTTTAAGCGTGAAAGTTCAAAGTGTTTTTTGTTGTTTATTTATATATGTACATAAAACTACTCAATATTTACGCTTGTTAACTTAAGGTCCACCTTAATTTTTTAGGTAAACTGAAAAGTTACATTATAATTAGTACAGACTTTTTCATATTATGCATGCGTAAACCAAATCTTTAACTGTTTTTTAGTGTATACGTCTGTAAAATCCTACCAAAATTTGCATTCGTATTAATATTATAAATGTCACAGTTTGTGAGTATGGATGTTTGTTACTCTTTCACGCTAGAACAGCTGAACGGATCTGGATGAAATTTGGCACAGAGATAGATTATATTCTGGAATAATACATAGGATTCTTTTTATCCCGGAAAATGTACGGTTTCCGCGGGACAGCTTTGTTTTTTTTTCTAGAGGCGACCCGAGCGAAGCGAGGGTGAGCCGCTAGTATAAAATAATTTAATAAAGATTTTTTTATAATAGTTAAAAATAAAACTATAAAATAGTGAAAATTAATATAATGTTTTATGTAGGTAAATATGTTCATACATATTTAAATTTAGAAAATAAATGTTTTTAATGAACACAATAATAATTTCAATAAATAAGTTGCTCAAAAAGTTTTTTTCTATTCAATTTACTACAGTATAATTTTCTTCTTTTGAAGTTAGAAAAAAACTTGCAATCTTGACACAGTCGCTAACTCCAACAGCTTTGTATGAACTTTCTTTTTCTACAAAGTACTTGTGAGCGGAGTTTATTTTATTTATCACTTTATTTACTTTTATTTATATATAGACTTAATCTACTTATTAGTGTAAACATGCATATTGATAGTAAAGATAACAAAAGATAAGTGCAAATTACAAGGGACGTTTTTATCTATTCCATTCAAAATAGGTAGCTTATTAAATAAAAATAGCGAACCATACAAATAATGAATCAAACTTAAGACAAACTTAGAATTAGACTAACTAAATAGAAAAAAAAAAACTTCACAAGATAAATTATTTTATCTGTGTGGTTATAAAAAAAGATACTTTATTTCAAAACATTAAACTAAAAGTATTAAAAATACAAATACTTTCTTGTACATATTGTATTGAATTGTCGATCGACTGTTTAGAAAGAAGCTTCCACAATAATATATAGAGGGAGAATTAAGAAATAATTTTAATTTACGTCGTCCTAAACTCATTTTACGAGTGCTTCGTCAAAGCCATAATTTACACCATTACACGTATGTTTTGCTTTTATAAAGGTCTAATGGCATAATTAAATGGGTACATTAAGTAAAATTAATTTCGTGAAATTGCCCCATACAGGGTGATACATGATCCTTATGTTAAAGCCGCTAAATCTATATTTGTATAATCCATATCCATACTAATATTATAATTGATTTGAAAGTTTGTGAGGATCGATGGGTGAATGTTTGTTACACTTTCACGCCACAGTGGCTGAACGGATTTAAATGAAATTTGGCACAGAGATAGATTATAGTCTGGAATAGCACATAGGTTACTTTTTGTCACGGAAAAATGTACGGTTCCCGTGGGATAGAATTATTTTTGTCTAGGAACGAACTCGAAGCGAAGCTTGGGTGAGTCGCTAGTCTAATAAAATTTAATCGATCCAAAGTTGTAAAGTAAATATTTAACAAGTTTTTTATTAGTTTTAATTATAACTTCGCTCGTAACTTACTATGTATGAAAATTTTGGAACTTGATTTTAGCTTTCTTCTAGAAGTCCTTATCAGAAGATAATATTTGATAGCATCGAACTGATCTTATGTTGGAAATAAGAGGTGGAAAATGAAACTTTTTAATGGCTGAAACATATCATTCACAAACACAAAACTTACGAGTAGCTTCGATTTGACGAGACGCTTAATTTTTGTATCTACGAAAACTTGATAATGAATTGATACGGAACATGTCAAAATGGTGATTGTCTAAAATTTATTACTAACAGGTTCTTTTAAGATTCAATATTGAGATAGTTCAATATAAAACAAGAAAACAATGTTGCCCTACAAAAGAGATGATTTGGTCCTTTGGATCAAATCGTCCCTCTTTCTGAATTGTTTAAAATAACGTCATTAAATTTATTAATAACCGGTTGATTTATATTGTATTTTTTTTTATCAAAAATATGCATAATTGAATGATTAAATCGTCCTATATACAAAATTGAAGGATTTCTCAGTCCCACGCTCGGATACTGTCTCCCGCACTGTTATACTTTATATATTACTAACTGTAGGACAATGGCAGCATATAAAAAGTAACTTTCTTTTCAATTAAAAAAAAACATTGTCCAACACAATAATGGGTAGGAAGCATTAGTCCTATAAAAACCTTTAGCAACCAAGTAAAGCGGGTACAAAAATTTCGGAATTCACACCGTACTGATTGTTTGTAATTTCTTCTTTCTGCTTTCATGTACGAATCATTTTAAGCATGATTACAATTTTCCTTATGGTAAAGGAAAACATTATGAGGAAACTTACATATCTGCCGAGCAAGTATGAGAAAGACGTGTAAAGTTCACCAACGCTCAGCCAGTGGACTATGACCGACCTCGTATTGAGCGAGGTCTGTGCTCACATCGCATTTCTTACTACGTTAAAAAGAATTGAATACAATAACATTTAAATAGAACCTAAAATTAAGGCTACATTCTGTTTATATATAGGTCTCTTAAATAACTTTTAATCTTTATAGCGTTGATCTTAATTAACAAGACGGTTAAATTAAATTTGATATCGCACAAGCGGTGTCTAATTAAAGTTTTATTATATAGGTATATAGGCAGTGCTAAATGTAAAATTAATTTCATTTCTTTAAATATATTATAATGAGGCCTTATAAACTTTAAAGATGATTAGATTTTAATATTTTAAATAAATGTAATAATTGGTGAGATGAATTGATTCGTAGTTTTATGGCTTAAATATGTATAAAAGTCAGATAGTACGTTAGCTAAGCATATATTTTAGTAAATTTAAATTAATTTAAGAATTTTGGTGCAAGTGGTTCTATGTCTCTTCTTTGTGTTATTTTCTTTTGAAAAACTTTTTAACAAAAAATAAAAACCGACTTCAAACAAAAGCACTAAAAAGTAAAAAATAACTGATCGGTAGTTTTCATTTAATATACATACCTAATCAAATATTTTCGAAGTCGGTGTGCTTTGCTTTGTATAGGCTGGCACCGATTTTAAAATATTTGATTAGGTATGTATTTAATAGGTAGGCTTTAATTACTTAGCCAAAGCACACCGACTTCGAAAATATTTGATTAGGTATGTATAGTAAATGAAAACTATCAGTTATTTTTTACTTTTTAGTGCTTTTGTTTGAAGTCGGTTTTTATTTTTTTGTTAAAAAGTTTTTATTTTTCCCTTTTTAGTGTAGACAGTAGTAGCAAAGTAAGGATTCTAACGTGTTAGGCTTGTCAAATCCAACAAAATAAGCTCAAACTCAAAGTATCTACTATTAGCCGTTGAAGAATTCCACCTATCCACCTTCTGACCTTGCCATCAGATCAGGTCAACAACACCGAACCACTGTACTATCAACGGAAATAAAAATACTTGCAAAGTTTCAAGTCAATATGACAATTAGAAGTAGGTTAAATTGATCATTAGTTGTTTTTCCACCCTTAGGGGTGGTATTTTTTTTTTGAAATTTAAATGGGACCAATCTGAAAGTATACCCTTTCAAACAAAACAAAAATTGTCCAAATCGGTTAATAAATGACGGAGTTCTGAGGTAACAAACATAAAAAAAAACATACAGTCGAATTGAGAACCTCCTCCTTTTTGAAGTCGGTTGAAAAAGTGACGAATAATAGGGAATATCTACACACGTAATTTGTATATCAAATATTTTGTTAATTTTATATTTTTAACCGATTTTTTAAAAGAAAAAGGTATTTTATTTCTATGTATGTTTTTATGTGTTTTATACGATATAACATTATAATATTTTGTCAATCGGTCCTCGTGTCCATTTGGTTACTCTTATCTTCTTATCTATATTGGTTAGACGGATAACTCAATAACATAAATTAACGTAGAACCTTTCCTTTTTGGAAGTCGGTTAAAAAATTAAGAATTAGGAATATTTCTCTCTCTCTCTCTCTCTCTCTTAACGGAAGAATTTTGTTTGATTGATGTGAATGAATTTCCTTTGAATTGAACAATTCTCATAGTATAAAATATGTAGGTCACCATTAAATGCTACAGTATAAATTTTAAATACCAAACAATTTGTAGAAAACACAAAGCAATAAATCCATCGTAAAATGTCCGTCTCGATTAATTTAAATTAATGTATCATTCATAAAAGCCTCGTAGAATCAAGTAATATAATCAACCCTTATAGAATTGCTCGTAAAACAATTGCACTAGAATCGTTTCGGTGGAAATGAATTTTCACACGTCAACTATGAGTGACACATTGTGTACACAGTACACGTTTATATTGTTCTTAATGCTTTGTGCTATTTCGAACCATTTAATAAAGGGTAGTAATCAATTTGGTTAGATTTTATATATCTGCTCAAATCTGTTACGACGGGCCTCACCGTAACATACTAGTGTGTTGAAAATTTGAAGAAAACATATACGAATAGAATTTAACTAACTCCTATCGCCTATTTGAAAAAAAAACTATTTCCAAATTTTTTTAATTGGTAACACTAAAGCTCGCCAATAGCCAATAGGTTCCCGTGGGATAGATATGTTATTGTTTTTCACTAGTTACGAATCCGAACGAAGCGAGGTTGACCCGCTAGCAAGCAATAATTGAAAGCCTTAAAAATTAAAACGACAATAATTTATAATTTTTGTTTCAATTAAGTAAATAGATTAATAATATTTTAGCTGGCCAAACCCTAAGTTTGAACCTGTTTTATTTGGTTTTCCAAGCGAGCGCCATATTACTGTATTACCTTTACTACATATTTCATTTATATTTTTATAACAATATGTGCGATGTATGTTATCTAATGTAACAAATCATGTACATATATTAGCCTCCCGTAGCAAGGAATGCACTGGCTATACAATTTCAAGTGAAGAATAAATTGTCTAACTCCATTTTTGGAGTAATAAACAAAAGTAGTGGTTTATAAATCTTGAAGAATATATTTTACAAGCAAACCTTTAGTCTATACTGATATAAAAAAAGAGTTTGTTTATTTGAACGTGCTGGTCTCTGAACAGTTCAGACAGAATTCCATATACTCAGTCCAATTTGAAAATTATTTTTGCATTTTTAAGCCCATTTAGGAACAGAACTATAACTGTAGCAGAATGACAAGTAAATAAACACGTGTAGAGCCGTGGGCAACGCTAGTATATAATATTCACCCCAAGAAAATCTAGACCAAGTTCTGTGTACCTCCAAAAGCGTATATGTAAAGATTTATAATAATTTAAAAACCAAGAGAAGTATGCAGGTAGTCCTTGTAGCGCTTGGGACTCTATTCCCTTTTTGAAGCTCGCAAAAGATATAGCTCAAATTATGTAAATATCTAACCTAACCTAACCTAACCCGTTCTCATTTATCATATATATATACTAGTATTATTTAAAACCCTAGATCAAGCTACTAAACCTAAAAGGCCTAGGACAGCCCATTCCTGAGATTCCTAAAATTGAATTTCATGCATAGACTTTTTATGGGTTGAATAGTGATCCAGGATTGAAAACTACGTATAGTATAGTATATGAATATCAAAGAAAAAATATCAAATACAAAAGAAATGGTAATATTTATTGCCTTCAGCCATTGCTACAAAGGCTGTAACAGACCGTTTAACGACGTATCTCCTAACACTTGTTATAACACTAAGTATTTTCATTTGGCGTGGCATTTCAGATAAATATATCACGCACAAGACCTAAGTCACGAGCAAACGAAATAAAGAAAAATATAAGAGTAATATTGAGGTCATTAATTTTGAGAAGTGACAACGGTTTCAAATAATTCTTTTTGATTTCATTTTAAACTTGCCTTTAGCCAAAATATTATTTCACTAAATGATAAGCTGTTACACTTCTACAGAGTGGTATTTCAATTTGCTTATTTGAAATTCATTTATAACTTCAACTAGCGAGTTCGTTTTGCTTTACTCGGGCGTAGTACCATTAAAATTAAGAAAAAAAATTAGTTCATTTGGTATGTCTCTATATAATGATCACAGCATGTGTCAGACAGAGCGTTCTACCTTGTGATAGGTAATACATTTTTCTGAGATTTATGGAAGATTTTTTTAGTTTTTTAGACAAATAAGGATTTTTGTATATTTATATTTATGATATTTTGTAATAAAGATGGACCAATCTAAAAAGTGCTGAGTCTCTGGTCCATAAGCTATCTATATGTTACACATTATATACGTATGAAAGACGGACAAACACACAAGAAGTAGCAAAAATCACACAAAAATACATGTAAAATCATTTAAAAGTGATTAATTATTTAACAGATTAAAAAAAAGGAATTAATAAAATACTAAATATTTTCACAATAAGGAGATATCGCGTAACATATATGTACATATGATGTTCTCCTAGCCGATTCCGGCCACGGTGGCCAATCTCATTGAGACTAGCCAACTGCGCAGGAGATATTATAGTGCACAAGTGTACGCTGAGAGTTAAGGCGCAGGACCGACGGCTTTACGTGCTCTCCGAGGCACGGGGGTGAAACACCGCCAACTTCCCAACTCCGGGCTGTTACTGAGACTTACTATACTGAAAGACTCAATAACTAAACTTGGCCCGACCCGGGACTCGAACCCAGGACCTCTGGGTGTGCAGCCGTACATGCTAGCCACTACACCACCGAGGCAGTGATGCATGTACAAGTACATATATACAATCTAAAAAGAAAAAGAAATAAAGTTGAATATAATACATTCGACTTCGGTCAAAAATGAGATCATTGTCCATTCAAATAATCGGTCGCCATTTTTAGGACGTCACTATCTTTATACATTCATGTGGTAAGCTTTCGGACTTCGACTTACATATGAAAAGATAACTTATATTTAGATCCTTCTTACTTTTATGACAGCAATTGTATGTGCTATCTTTTGTTAGAACTAGTATATTTTCTTAGGCAGCTTAGGCTTAGGTCGATAATGGCTTTTTATTGGAATAAATGAGTAAATCTTAAATTTAGCTAATATGGATGTGTCAATGAGATTAAAGTTCTTGGGTTTACGAGGTTTGCTACAATCTACGAATCCATATAGTGCATAGTGTGCAGCGTAAGACGTGGGTCAGGCGCACCCGACACTCGTACTTACTCCTATAATACGACAGTTGCAAACGTTTTAGAGTTGTCGATTATTAGTGTAACTTGCCACGAAATGGCACTAGAGTGCTTTAACTTTATATGATAATGCGAGATTTGGGATTCGAACCCGCTACACTTCACCACTCACTTCACACGGACGCGTCTCCACTAAACTACCACAGCTTTCTGTCCTTCTTTTTCGTTATGATCTATGCTTATTTAGTTGTTGATGCCGTCTTAAATGAAATCTAATAAGGAATCAAAACCACGCATTCACGATGTTCTAGAATTTATACCCAAATGAATAAATACACACTCTTGTTGTTCCACCGTATTTAGTGCGGCGATAAAATAAGATTCGGTAAACACCACTCCGGTAGTAAATAGATTCGATCGTAATTCCGCATGATTTATATTGACTCGCCTTGTTTTAGCACAAATTTGGCATCCAGGATAATTATTACACTTCGCAAATGCTTTTTGTACAGGATTTAATACCACAGATATTATGTTTTACCGGTATTTATGCAGGCATTAAAAAAGGTTGTTACAACACATAAGCTTATAATATAAATCATCATATCCATACTAATATTATAAATGTGAAAGTGTGTTTGTTTGTTTGTTTGTTTGTTTGTTTGTTTGTTTGTTTGTTTGTTTGTTTGTTTGTTTGTTTGTTTGTTTGTTTGTTTGTTTGTTTGTTTGTTTGTTTGTTTGTTTGTTTGTTTGTTTGTTTGTTTGTTTGTTTGTTTGTTTGTTTGTTTGTTTGTTTGTTTGTTTGTTTGTTTGTTTGTTTGTTTGTTTGTTTGTTTGTCTGTCTTTCTTTCACGTCGAAACGGAGTGACGGATTGGCGTGAGTTTTTGTGTTGGAAGGAAGGCTGGAGAGTGACATAGGGTACATTCTACCGCGGGAGATTATCTAACTCCCACGGGAAAACACGTTATAGTACAACTCAAAAAAATATTGTTGATCAGAATTACTTGAAATTCATCCTATAAGGGAGTAAAATAGGGGATGAAAGTTTGTATGAAACCTACCTTTGTAGATTTTTTTGCAGTTTTAGCGTGAGCGAAGCCGCAGGTTCTGCTAGTACTAAATAATCCACACTAACAACTTAATGTATTTTATTTGATTATACGAATATATATATATATATATATATATATATATATATAATAATAATAATAATAATAATAATAATAATCTTTATTCAAGTGACCAGTGACTCATTATGGTTAGTAAACAATAATTCTTAGAAACTAGGTTAGTTATATTATTACATATTTTTTTTTTAAGTTAATGTTACATACAATATACACAAATCACCGCTGCACCATTCCGTTTGCAACGGCACAGCAACGATTCATGTATATGCAATCCAATCTATTTGCTATCATGCTCAGAATTCTATTGGCACTACCCCGTACCCTACGCACCAGAGACCCACACCTTTTTCTCATGAGGGCGTAAAAACAATCAACACGCGCTTCAGCGAACATCCCTGAGGCGCTGCAGTATCGAGGTAGCCCCAATAGCACCCTGAACGCGTTATTGTATTGAACGCGGAGAGCACTATAAGATTTTTGAGTATATCCTGCCCATAGGCTGCACGTGTAAAAAGATGTACAATATGCTCTGAATAATGTTATTTTAACGTTGGGTGAACTACGTGCAAACCTACGAGCAAGCATATTCGCTCTCACCGACAATGCTCTCCGCTCCCGTTCAATATCAGTATCGTCTTTTAAATCAGAGGTCAGATAGTGTCCGAGATATTTAAAACTATCCACCCTATCCAGAATACAATTGTTTAGAAATACCGGTGGTAATTCTTTAGTACACTTGCCTCGGACATTAAACACCATTATTTGGCTCTTTTTTACATTATAAATTAAGCCGTGTGACTTAGCATACGACTCACATACAGACAATAATTTTCTTATGCCACAGACGGACGCACTCAGCAGCACCATATCGTCAGCGTAGCTAATGTTATTTACACATACACCATCTATGTAACAGCCAACTCTGGTACTGCTGAGCTCAGCTATTAACTCATTCATATAAATGTTAAAAAGGGTTGGCGAAGTCAAACCCCCTTGTCTCACGCCACACTCGAGGCCATACGGCCGAGACAACGCTCCCTCCCATCGTACATTGTTGACCTGGTTCCCATACCAATATTTAAGAATGTTGATGAGCTCTATAGGTAAACCGCTTTTCTTAAGTTTCTTCCATAAAATATTGTATGAGACCAGGTCGAAAGCCTTAGAGAGATCAAGGAAACAAGCAACAATTGGCGTTTCTCTATTTACATAGTAGGTGACAGCACTCTTAAGACACAGCACTGCGGTTTCTGTTGATAGACCCGGTTTAAAACCAAACTGATTGTCATGTTGTTGGACGTACACATTAAGCTGTGTATTAAGAATGCTGTCAAATACTTTCGAAATGACAGTTGCCAACGAAATGGGCCTATAGTTATTCTTATCAGCGTTGTCGCCCGTTTTATTTTTGACTATAGGAACCACCACCGTACGCATCATATCATCCGGCATATAACTATGATTTAGGCACATGTTAAATAACATACACAAAACACGGGGTAAGTGAGGACCAGCCGACTGTAAATGTTCAATGCTAAGACCATCGTGATCAGGTGACTTACCTCTGGTCATTGACATTATAGTTTCAGCAATACTTTTAGTTGTTATTTTTGTCAACCTGTTCACTCCGGTCCCAGCATCCTGCATATAATTCGACCGACCAAGTGGTGACTTTACAGAAAAGTGATCCATGAATAGATTAGCAATCTGCTCAGGATCAGTTAGACCGCTAATGCTCACAGGGATACCCGGCTTCGGTTGCAATCTGTTAGTTTGCTTCCAAAAAGAACGAAAATCTTTTTTTGTATGATGTGATGCTAATATATCCATTTTAATTTGTTCCGCATGGTCTTGGCACCATTTTAAACGCGATTTAAATTTCCTTTTAGCCTCACACATACTTTGATAACAAGAACCGTTAGTCGGCCTTCCTTGCAACGACCAAAGCTCAAACTTTAGCCTGGCATCCGTGTGAGCAGCAGCGACATGTTTATTCCAACCTGGTACTACCCGCCTGCCACCCCTCCTACGTACACAACTTATAATGGCAGATTCACTTAAAACATCTACAATATTTTTGTAAAAGTTATCTATGATACTTCTGTGACTCAGATCATAGCAGATGACGTCACCACACTTACTAAGTTCATGTGGGAAATCTATGAAACTCAACTTTTCATGACATTCCTTCAAGTAAGTTTCAATCTGTTGTGGGTCCCTGTCACCCCACACGACTTTGCTGCATTTTATATTTGATTGCATTTTTATTATTGGAATCACATTCAAATTACATTCTACAATTAATGGAAAGTGATCCGACCACGTCATATCATAGTTTACATACACTTTCTCAACTGTTTGAGCGGCTGCTTTGGTCACCACACAATGGTCGAGCCATCGCTTAGAACCATTAGCTTCACTAATAAACGTGTAGATATTAGAAAAAGGATTTAACATGTCAAAGTCTATGCATACCCATTTTTGGTCATTACAAAAGGCTATAAGCTCATCATAGAATCGCTCAAAAGGGTGAGCGTTATAGTCACCAAGAATATAAGCACAGTCCACATTACAATTGTCTATGATTGCACTTACCGAGCTCATAACGTCCGTAAACTCCGTTAAGTTAATCAGTGAATCCGTCGGCATATATAAACTCACTACTAAGATTGTCCTTTGATTTAACACCATTTTCACTGCACATACGCGAGAACTATTACACTGTACGACGGTTACATTTTGAAAGATCTTACGCCTCCACAGCAGGGCTACCCCGCCATACGGTCTACCACGCAGGATTCCCACCGAGGTATCAACGGCTGACACGCCTGTACAGCTGAACTCGTCGCTGATGGTGTTTATAAAAGGTATTTCATCAGGCAACAGCCATGTCTCCTGGAGCGCCACGACATCAGCAGTTTTACATAAGTCACGGATACTATCTACAGATCTTTTCACGTTCTTACAGTTAAATGTAGCAAACTTATAAATATTTTTATTTTTATCCATTTTGTGTTTTTATAACTGAGCCGATATTTCTATTTCGTGACACTTTAAAATTAATAAAGCGGCGAAAAATAATCCCTTTTGGCCATAGACTCTCGTCCAAGAACAGAGGGACTTTACTTTGTAATACAAAAAATTTATATGCATTATATTCACATTCACGTTGTATAGATATTTTCTCAAGTCTCACTGTTTCTTGAGTTTTCTTATGTATATACGTAGTGATATCCGATTCAGAGGTATTTTTATGAACATTTGTAATGAATAGGGGCGTGTGTCGCTCTGCAGCTCTGAATTTTTCCTCCGCATCAACTACCACACTCCCTGTTTTCCCTTCAATATAATTCCTTCTCTTTCGTCCTTTTTTTTGGACTAGTTTCCACCCCTCATTTGGGTTTGGTTTCACTTTCGACTTTGTGGCTATCGCATAAGACTTGTTTTGCGTTGTCTTATCGCCATCACTCAGCTGACATTCTTTGCTGTCGGGTGACTCATCGCTTACCGGTCGCATTAAGGGGCTTTTGCTTACAGTAACTTCATTACTACCGTCCACGCTTATTTTGTTTAAACTTTTAAAACGGGGACTATCAATATTTGGAAGATTTATTTCATTTTCGTAATGACTTATAGCCGATTCATCCATATTTGTTAATCCTATAGGACCGCTATCTTGGTACGCGCCCCTTTTAATGTTTATATTAGTAGCAGAAAAGGGGGGTAACGCATATCGAAACTTTAAAAGATCCCTTTTTACGGCTTCCAACTGGTCGATGGATACATAAGAGGACTTAATAATATCAATTTCGCTACGAACCAACGCCAAATCCTTCAGGAGCTTAGATGTATCCAAATGGTCGAACAAAATTGGGGGCAGTTTTTCTAGATCCCGCGCTACAAACACAGGGAGTAGGTCAGGATCAGTTACTTTGAAGAAACTGATTATATCAAATAAAACACGATTCTCTTTTCCCTTCCCTTTTCTAATCGTTTTACGTTGATCTGACGGAACAGATTCAAAAAGTAACTCCTTGGACTTATTTATTTGTTCAATGGAGAACGTCGAAGCACATATCTTAACTAAACTCTTTTCGTCAGCTATCGATATTTTATTTTGTATATACGATAGTAGTTCGTCTATCACGATATTGCAACTGTTACACTTAATCGTACACGACATTGTTACTCACACACAACGTACACGCCCGGCGATAACGGACGCGCAAGCGCGACTGAATATATATATATATATATATATATATATATATATATTATATATATATATATATATATATATATATATATATATATATATATATATCTATGTCACTTTTGGAATATAAACTGTTCATGGACAAGTCATCATTTTGTTATAACGAGATTGCATTACAGAAAAATAATAACAATTCAAAAATACTTCCTTCCGTCTTTATAGGATAACTATTTAAATTTTAAATTTAACTTTCATATTGAAAATATTACAAGTTCAACGCTGTTCTACCAGATGTAACCGAACATTTCCTTTTCAATAAAATTCAAACGTCAAACTCGTAAAATTTTTCATTTATCAAAAATTACGGAAAACATTGTTTTCTCTAAAGTTTGCATTCTATAGAATTTCTGTATATTAAATAGTTACTAAATGAATCGAAAGTATCGGCGTTTAACAGCAAAATTTATTGCATTATATGTACAAACAGACAAAAAAATGTAAAAATTATAAGAATTATTCACTATTTGTTACAACTGGGTTATCCCAATATATTTAAAAAATAAATAAATTCATAGCATAATTCAGGCATCAATTCGAATTCGAATTATTCAACGTGAATATATATATATATATATATATATATATATATATATATATATATATATATATATATATATATATATATATATATATATATATATTTCATTTTGCGTCAAATATTTCCGTTGTTATTTGCTGAATTCATTGAATATGGGTTTTGAATATTTCAATATGCATTTGCAATAAAGTATATATTTGTATAACATATTTGTAAAAAGTATCCTAGGTGTTGACCCGGATTATCAGTCATCATACCAAATTTCATCAAAATTCGTCCAGTACTTGTCTCGTGATGCGTTTCCAGACAGACAAAAATTCTAAAAACGAATAGGCCCCTGTACCGATAATAATGATTATTTCAATAAGATTTTTCAAAAAATATTTAATGTGAAGTACAATTCGACTCAGAATTTTATAGATTGTAAAAGTCTACTTGGAAAAAGATATTTTTTTGTTTTGATTTAATTATCTTCCTTTTACTCGTATTTCTTGAACGCGACTTAGAACAACGGATCGACGTGATTTATGGCGTAGAGATAGGATATAGACCGGAGAATAAAATAAGGCTATTAATGTAGGTAGGTTTAAGAGGATAAAATCTGATACGAAAATTAACTTGCAAAAGCGATTATGAAGCAATGAAGTTATTTGGGAGTTCCATACGAAAATTCGATTTCTACAATAGAATAATTTTAATATATTCTGTTACGTCATACAGTGTTTACATTTACCTACCTATAATTTTCATAAAATCTCTATCCTGTCTATATTTGTGCTTGTTTGTTCAAGCTACTAATACTTATTGTACTTTACAGTAGAGAGTTAAGTTTTTCTTTCTATATTAAAGATAAAGCTTCTTTTCAAAAATTGGAAACATACTCGTATATAGACAAAATACATATTTCGGCTTTTTTATAGTAAAATATGTAGCTTATACTAAAAGAATTGGCATTTGAAAGTCCATAATTCTGTATTAAAAACTCTTTCGGTAAATTGGTTGTTTAAGCAAATATGCACGGAGAAGACGAAACGGCGATAGTAAAACACCATCCTGGCTTAGGCAAGCTGATATTCCATAATCTGTGGCTTTTGTACAAAACTAAAGATTGTGTGGGTGGGATATATGGATGTATTTAAGCCACATGTTAAATAAATACCTATTTTGTTGTGTAGATCGCAATAACAGTAATTCAGATAAATATTTTTTATTTATAAACGAGGCAATAGTGTTGCTCAATATTTTAACTTTAAATAATTGCTATCTAAATTAATATTTTTACTTTTGGTAAATCAAATGTAAAACAATCATATTACTCAAATAATTAATATTTTTAATTTTAATTTTCTTTGTGTAATATTTTAATTTGTATAATAATAGCAACACTAAATAATATTATTAATTAATAAAGTTAAAAAAAATGAAATATTTATAATGATAACAGCTAAAATTAAATAAATAATATACTATATTTAATTATAATACTTAATAAAAAATTTATTAAAATGTTTAGAATTAAAGTCAACAAATGATTGTTGTAGGTAAAGTACTGAAACGTCGGGAACCTTTAAAATGTCAAGTATTATGTGAACCAGCTTCGTATGTGCCATATCGATTTTATGAAATCAATTATTTGCCTAAGTTGATTAGAAGTAAAGGTTTTATTACATGATACTAAAGGCGTAATGTAAACTATTTATAACGCTATCGACTTTCTTGTCGATATTCTATTAAATTCAAGCTAACACTTGGAAAATACAAGATGTTACTTTTCCAATTGCAAAGCTTTATGTTACGCTGTTCCTATTTGTTGATAAATAACGAGCTAGTTCAGTCGAATTGTCGTTAATACGCGCTTCGACGTTTTCAATTTTGAACTTTTCAATTTTCTATTGTCAACTAAATAAATTTCAACGTGCTTCTTTTCGCTTTATCTCTAACTAGCGGATCACTCTCGCTTTGCTCAAGTTTGCCTCTAGAAAAACAAATATATCCTATAGGAACCGTACATTTTTCCGGGATAAAAAGTAGTCTGTGTATTATTCTAATGTATGAGCTATATTATTGTAAACTTTCATTAAAATCCGTTCAGTAGTTTTTGCGTGAAAGAGTAACAAACATCCATACATCTATAGATCCATACATCTTCACAAACTTTCACATTTACAATATTAGTAGGATTATAATAAATATATTGATATATTATTATATCGTTATTTATATATACAATATTCTAATTGCCGATTTCACCACGGCGGTTAATTTTACTGAGACTATCCATCTGCGCAGAGACTATAGTGCACAAGTATGCGTGTAAATACAAACATTCGAAATTCCTGTTTCACATATACTTGCTGCACGTGCTACATATGCTTGCTATACGTGCTCTTTCTATCCCGCGAGTAACGTCAACCAATGTCGAGCTGGTACTGAGAATTTCTTCTTCCAAAACATCAATAACTATACTTGGCCCAATCCATTTCCCGGATCTAGGACTTTGAGATCTATAGGCGAACTTTTAATATTTATTAAGGTGTTATGTTATTTGCTAGGTAGGTAATAATTAATTGTAGGAAGAATATGTAAAAGAAGATTGGACTTGGAATTGATTAATTATTGTTAGGTATACATAAGCTTGTACAAATTATATTTAGTACACTTACTTTTAATATATAATGTACTGGTTATGTGTCGTGACACGGCTTGTATAATAAAGCGCTTCAAAATTAAATTTTACACTATATCATCTAAATTCTAAACTTAAATAATAATCATTAAAGAATTGTCATTTTAAAATTGTCAATGAACTAGATGAAAACAGTAAATAAATATTAGGCAAGTTCCTCCGCGAAATTTTCCACGAAAAAAAAACGCATTTTCCTCATTTCTGCAGTTTCAAATTAGAAATTGCTGAAGTTTTCTACAACTAAATCTCAAGGAATTTCTGTTTGACTATCGATTGGTGCTCTGTTAAACTTCATTTCCAACATGCTTTTATTAGCTTTACTGTTAAATAATTATGTATACATAATTACTATAGTAATGAAATCTTAAAATCGATTTGTTCTTATTCGATTATATATTTAAAACTTTTACTATGTTAAATCTATCGATAACCTACTAGATAAGGTAGTTGAAGTTTTCCATGGCTCCTTATAAGCCCCCATATATTATTATTACATGTATTGAAAAGCAAGTCTGGATGTCTTAAATGTATAATTATTTTACCTGTGAACATAATATGGACATTTTGATTTTTGGAATTAGAATGTATTATTTCTTTAAAAACAAAATTAAATGAGCAAAATTATTGTATATATATAAAAAATACTTCATTTATTATAATATTTTCAATATAGAAATACAAAATTCACTTTCAATAAAATTAACGATTGTATTTTTATGGGAATATTTCAATTTATTAATTAATTTTCAAAAAAATTTTTTTAAGGGAAACGGAAGTGCAAATATCCAGCTTAAAAGCTATTCCAAAAATTTTCGTTATTGTGATATAACTGAAAAGAGTTTATTATGAAGTGTACTGTATGAGACAGAGCGAGCTATCAACATTTAGGAAGCTTTTGACTACATAAAGAATATTAAAATACATTATACGTTAACCGAAGAGTAAAGTGTGTTGAAGTGAGTTTTTAATTATCCTACCAATATTATAAATGCGAATGTTTGTGAGGATGTATGGATGTCTAGATGTATAGATGTGTGGATGTTTGTAACTCTTTCACGCAAAAACTAATGAATGGATTTTAATGAATCTTTATAATAATATAGCTCATACATCAGAGTAACACATAGAACACATAGGCTACTTTTTATCCCGGAAAAATTACAGTTCCCGTGGGATAGATTTGTTTTAGTCTTTCTAGAAGCGAACCCGAGCGAAGCAAGGGTGAACCGCTAGTATTATAAATGTGTAAGTTGGTGCGTATTGATGAATGGATATTTATTACTCTTTCATGACAGAACGGTTATAGATTTTAATTTAACGGGACAGATTATAATATGGAATAGCACATAGGTTACTTTCCATCGATTTGTTTTTGTGTAGGAATCTTTTATTGATCCATTTAGTAGTCTCAGAGACTTTCTCCTTCATAAAAAAAAAATACAAACTTCATCGTCTTTATTAGAATGCAATATAATAAATAACGTGTTTAATTGTTTTTTCTCGCTAAGAATTGAAAGCGTATTCCTCTCATGATATATTCTACTAAAAAGAAGTTTAAATCATTCAAATTTTTCTAAGTAAAATGAAGTGCCCTCACCATCGGTTCTCTGTAATTTATGCCAAATTGATACCTTCCGGGCACTTCTTATATGTCACTAAGGTGATTCAGTCAAAGACATTATCAAGCTCATTTATTGCAAAGATGGGACTTCACTATAAAGTTATTTTGCTTTATTTCTATCTCATAGCTTTGTAATTATTTAGCATTAGAAATGTTATAGAAGAATTATATCTGTCAAATCAATAAATAAAGATATCGAGTGCAGATTTCAATAAGAGCGGCCAATCTCATTGACACTAGCTGGAATTTATGTTTTATTGTACACCATATACGTGCAAGCAAAGTAGTCTAAACAAAATCCTTTTAAGATACTATTTTGTGTTCTAAAGGACAGATTACATTGCTTATAGGATACCGAACCAACTCGCTTTAAAAAATAAGGTTTGATGACCCATTGACGGAGCCGTAGTATATACTAAATATGACGTATCAAATGAAAGGGCTTATTATAAACTGTACAAAATATATTTATTTTTGTGATTTTAAAATGAATAGATAATATGAAGAAAGGATAAAGATACCTACCAAAAAAGTTTGTATAACGGTCATTGTTTAATTTCTTTTGTGGGATTTGTTTGGAATACCTAGAAATTTTCCAAGACCATCGTAGAAAGAGTGGATAACGAAAAAGCTGATAAGATTGTAGCGAGTTCGAGCTTTTACACTCTTACTTTTGCTTTGTAAGTAGCATTTATGGAAACGTATTAATGCATTTTAGTTATTTATAGTGATCTTGATAAGCTATACTGTTCTTAGGCATGCAACGATTCTGGTAGTTTATATAACTGAAACACCACGAGTATTATACAGAAGCGGTTTTAAAAATCCATTTCAGATATTTTTCACATTCATTCACAGACGACACGTTTGGCTCAGTTTGTAGTTATCCTACTTGCTGTACCAGTGGTCGCGGCTTCAAGCCCCGCTGGGGGATTCATTTGTGTGATGAGCACAAAAGTTTGTACTGAAGTCATGGGTGTTTATATTTATATATGTATGTATTTAAGAGTTATATATGTGTAGTGTATCAACTATCTGGTATCCATAACACAAGCCTCGTAGCTTACCATGGAACTAGATGGTGCTGTGCGGTAATGTCCCAACATATTGATTTATTTATTAATTTTAAAAAAGATTGTGTAAGATAAGCAAATCGTTTTATGCTATTACTAAAAGGTAATATTAATTTTTTGGTATTTTGTACATAGGAAATTACCTCTGGAACTAAAGGTTTTTTTTAAAGATACGTTCATCAATGAGGAACAATACGATCCCTTAGTGACATAATCTTCATCTTCAATCTATAACCAGGCATTTAGAACAACTAAATAAATTAAATATATAAAAGGGAACAGAGCTCTCTGGGAACCTCAAACCTAAAACCTCTTTGGTAACAGAGTGAAACAGGCCCAAACACTTATTTGTCACTATATTAGTATACTTTATTGTGCGAATATTTGACATTTTTATTTAAAAAAAAATTATCATTTTAATTTTTTTCGAGAATTTATACAGATTTTTGGTTCTCAACGTATTTTGCGGACACTAAAATTGATTATTTGATCACGGGAAAGACTCAAATCAAAAATATCCGAAAAAATAGTTTTATTTAATTTATGAAATAGGCTTTTAGTTACTACTAAAACCGTTTTAGCTTTATATATTATACATACATATTGTATTATTCCGTAACAGAATTAAGTCCACTACCACTTGGCATACAGCTACCATACGTCATACGTTCTTATGAACATGCTGGTCGTACATTTTATAAGTATAAAGCATCGCGTCTATTCGAAGCTAGATTTCGTGTGCAAAATATATGTTATGATTCATGTGTTGTACGTTTGGATACACAATGTAGATGATAGGAAGTTAGGATCGTTAATCTAGCGCAATCCCTTTTTAGGGCGACTTTTAAAAAAAATGCTAGAACGTATGCATAATTTTTAGAATAAGCTCTATAAGCTTAAATAAGATAATACGAAGTATGTATATTATATATATGTAAAATAGTATATATGTATATATCGTGACAAAAATATATAATACTAGCATTGCCCGCGGCTCCGCCCGCGTTAATATGACCAAAACCAAATTCTTAGCTTTTATATATTAGTATACTCGTATTAGTATATTAGTTGACCCGGATAACCAGCTATTACCATACCAAATTTCTTCAAAATCCCTCCAGTGATTTTTCTGTGATGCGGTCACAGACAGACAACTACTACTCTAACTAATTTATAAAGCCAAAAAGATTGTTTTTTGATCATTTAAACACGGGCGGGGGCCGCGGGTAATTTAGTAGTAATCCTAATAAAATCATAGAAAGGTCGAATATGTATGTACATTCAATATTTTGGAATTAAAACTACGTATTTTAAAGACACATGGCGACATCTATTGACAAATATCTAAATAATACAAAAATTAATTTCATTAAAATATTTTTTTTAATGAATAAAATAGTGCTATTGATATACTTTTTCAAGATTAGCTATTTTTAATAGTTTTTGACAGTAAGTTAACTTGCTAAAATCTATATAGTATCATCGTTTTTTTATTCTAACCAGTTTTTGTATTTTTTCTCAGAAATGAGATATTTTTCTGCGGTAAAAAGTATCCTATATGTTGACCCGGATAATCAGCTATGACCATACCAAATTTCATCAAAATCCGTCTAGTAGTTTTTCTGTGATGCGGTAACAAACAGACAGACAGACAAAAATTCTAAAAACTATAGAGTCGGCCTCTGTATCGATAATAATGTCTATTTCAATAAGATTTTCTAAAAAATATTTAATGTACAGATGTATAATCATTTTTTGAGTACATATTATTGAAATAATTAATCCACTTGAGGGGCGTCATCTATTCGTTGAAATTTATACATATTATGGATTTTTATATTTATTAATGGATCTATTTATTAAAAACATACATAAATCGACCCAAAATGATGAAGGTATCGAGGGCCATCCTTTTTGAAATCAGTCAAATATATTTGCAAAATGGCATATTATTTTGATTTATTATCTTTTCTTCTTTCTTATTTAGGTATTATTTATTTCGAAAACCCATGAAATATCGGTTATTGATTATATATATATATATATATATATATATATATATATATATATATATATATATATATATATATATATATATATATCATATGTTTAAATTACTAAAAATGTTGAGTGAATCAAACGCATAAATATTCTACATTGTATAAACAAATCATTGGCAACACTGTCGTAAATATTGCATTAGGGTTATCGCTCATCATACACGAGAATACAAGTGTATCTCAAAGCGTTAGTACTTTATCTTGTGATGGAATAGCTGTGTACTGAATGATTATGCACTTGACTCTTGTTCTTATAAAACTTGCCAAGATTATAATCGAGGTTAATCAAAACAGATTTATTAAAGGAAATTAAGCTCTCAAGTAGATTAGTTAAGAAACGTCGGGAGCCAAAAATCAAAATAAATCCGCGAAATAATCCGAAAAGAAATCTTGTTAAATGGGCAAATATTTGACCTTTTAATATTTAAATTGCTTTTAATTATGCATAGATGAACAGTAGAAAGGATTAGGATAGGGTAAAGATTAATGGCCCACTTCGGTGGGTGGTGGGAGGTGGCCCTGTTTGGTGGGCGGTGTACCATGCGGGTTGCTCCTGGTACTTCTCTGATAGCAGAGTGGACCTTGGAGCAACCCCATGGTTGTGGTGGTCTGCTTCGGCAGACCTGCCGTCGGGGTGTCGTAGTTGAATTCGTAAGCGATCCTGCGACGCCCCATTAAGACGGGGGAAGGTTTTGTTGGGTTTTAGTGGGTAATACTGGCTTTATTACGCCGGTGAGTCCCACACCTCGTGCGTAAATGCATTTCCCAACGTTAAAAAAAAAAGGGTAAAGATTAAGATATTAGACAGAGACAAGATATTTTAGTGCACTCTCTATTGATTTAACTTTCATAATCCGTTGGAAAAAAAATATGACACAGTCAATAAACCAGAAAAGCTGAATGTCCTTCAGAAAGAAAGGGGTGTACTGTATACCATAAATATAAAACAGGATCAAAAGTCTAAGGTCAAAATGAGATCAACAGAATTTGTCCTTTTTGTAATAACGCATATATCACAATGAAAATACTTTAAATATAAAAATTAAATACATACAGTATTTATGTCAATATGTATAATATATTGACATAAATATAAATATTGACATATATAAATGGGTGGATAGATTTTAAAAATAGGAATAGAGAAAGTTTATTTGTGATGAACACAGCTAATAATTAAAAAAAAAAACTACAATACAGTAAAAACAAAATAATGTTTCCATAGCTGTGTAACATCGCAAAAAGAAAGGTCGCACGAAATGATCTCTAAAATTCAACGCTGATTTTCATAGACCATCAACAGTGAAAGTGCTATGAAAATAATAAGCTAGATTCCATCAAAAACATAAATGTGAAAATGGGAGCCAAGTTCAATATTAAGAATATGCGTAGTTGTCCACTTAACTGACAAAGGAAGTGAGATCTAAATGGGTGCCAAGTTCTATAGATGATCCTGAATTTTTTTCATAAGAACATACAACACATATATATATATATATATATATATATATATATATATATATATATATATATATATACACCTAACATTTTATACTTATACCTGAAGGTAAATCCGTCTTAGACCGCTGGTTTTAATTAAATTTTATTTATATTATCTATACATATAATAAAATTCTGAATCGAACCTGTACACTAAATATTTTTTAAGAAAATCTTATTGAAATAGCCATTATTATCGATATAGATGTTTCTAATTTCTGTCTATCTATCTATCTGTGAGCACATCACGAGAAAACCACTGGATAGATATTGATGAAATTTGGTATTGATTTTAGATTTTGATGATAGCTGATTATCCGGGTGGACATATAGGATACTTTTTACTGCGGATAAATGTCTCATCTCTGATATATCTATACTAACCGTTAAAACGTAACTAGGGACGAGCCCTAGCGGAGCGAAGGTAAGTCGCTAGGTATATTTCTAAATACGGTTCATACGTGTTGGTAGTAAACTAAATAATTTAGGCATACTCATACCTACTTTTAACATACATTTCTTTCACCAAACATTCAATTAAAAAAAACCCACTTTTTATTTAATTTCAACTAAAATCCCAATTTTTGTAGACAAGTATAAACATACTCGTATACCGCAAACATACTCGTATACCGGCTTTTAAATAAAGCATTTTCGAAGTATAATCAATCATTACCAGAGTGGAAAGAGTGGAATGAGTATGACGGCTGAAATGATGAAATGGCAGCGACAAGTGGATAAGCAGGTGATTCGAGTGTTTTTCGTAAATTTATAAAAGGTACTACAAGTAATTTAGGAATTTTTATTTATTTTTAAATATGATAACGTTTTGTTACCTATCTATACTAATATTATAAAGAGGTAAAGTTTATGAGTTTGTGATGTTGTAGGGGGTAATCTCTGCATCTATTGAACCGATTTAGATGAAATTTGGTAAGAAGATAGTTTGAGACCTTGGGAAGGACATCGAATACTTTTTATCCCGATAATCATCCCTAAAGGGAGTAAAAATGAAGTTGAAAGTTTGTATGGGGAAGCAAGCTACGGACGAACCCGAGCGAAGCGAGGGTGAGTCGTTAGTGATATTATAAAATCATAAAAATATAAACTATATACTTTTTAATATGTATCAACATCATAGTACTAAACTGTATTTTATATTAACTATTATAGTAGGTATAAAATTTAGAATTTATTTTTTACCAATAAGCAAACCCATTAATTAATCCCATTATCAATATTATAAATGTGAAAGTTTGAATGGATGGACATTTGTTACTCATCACGCAAGAACGGCTGAAACGATTTGGATAAAATTTGGTACAGAGATATATTATAGTCTGGAATAGTACATAAGTTACTTTCTATCCTAGAAAAGTGTACGGTTCCTGTGGGATAGATTTGTTTATCACTAGGGACAAACTCGAACGAAGCGAGGGTGAGTTGCTAGTATAAAAATATTTTAATACCTGCTTTCTTTATTAAAATAAGTGATACCTTGTATATCCAATGTCACATATACACTGTAAAACATTATCCTCTTTCTTGAAAAGACGGTTAAATATATGTAAAGCTTAAAAATTATAACTCTCCTTTGACATGAAATCCGGTGAGCTTTGCCCTACTAACAGGGTTAATCGTAATAGGCTTCAAAAGCTGCCTAATGGGTTAGAATCACACTTGCGAATATCTCAATATACCTAGTATATGTTATTAATACCTTAACTGTACGAGTTAATGAACGCTTATACTTAAAATAAAGTAATCACTTTGCAATCGCATTTTGCTAGTATATATTTTCGTTGGTTTGTTGGCATGATACAAGCCATCCCTTTTCCAAATGTCACTCAAATGCGTCGCATTATTATAGAGTGAAAAATCAACAAACACACACTTAGGTACTTTCTTTTCCTTATGAACTTTTACATTAATTATATTATTAGTATTATTTACTTGCTATGGAAAATTATACAAGAGCAGTGGTAGTTGTAGCTCGCTCGCTTGGGAAACCGTGTGAAGTGGGTTCAACTCCCGGCTCTCGCACCGGGTCTGGTATTTTCATGTGCGAACCATTTCAAACATGATTACCACTTATCTTATGGTGAACGAAAAGATCGTGAGAAAACCCGAATTTCTGAGAGAAATTAGTAAGTTTTAGTAAGGCATGTGAAGTCCGGCAACCCAAACTTGGCCAGCGTGGTGGAAAATGATCTCCTCGTATTCATTCAACTATACCTAAGAACCATCCAGGTCCATGAGTAAAAAATCCCTCAAAATCGGTCGAGCTGTTATGCCAGAAAGGAAAAATTACGAATACATGCACACCGGTTTTATTTATATAAAGATATATTTTTTTTGTATAGTTTATTTTCTGAAGTAATCAATACGTGTAATGGAGAGTCTGGCTTATTGCAAAATTGTTCAACGACCGGCTGAAAGCTCTTTTTGGCTGATTAGTATTCGATTGATAGAAATGGAATCGGAAATTAATGTTTCAAAGTATCTGAACTAAATGGTACCAAGAACTTCTCGAACTTATTTTTTCACCGCATTTACATAATTGTCTATTAAATAAATATATTTGCCAGTTTTCTGGTGAAATCAAATTTTTCGGAAGAAGTTTTATTTAAAACCTAAAATCATTACAATAACTCAGAAAATAGTGCTGTGCTGTCTTTTAGTAAGCATTTTTCGCAAATTGGCTATATAATTTATATGTAGTTTTTGCCCGAGACTCTGCTTGAATGATAAGCGGGTTGAGGAGAGTAGCCTATGTTCGTCTCATGATGTAATCTATGTCCTTGTCAAATTTTATTGAAATCTGATCAGCAGTTTAAGTGAAAAAGGGTAATAAATAAACACATAGATTTACTTTCCCATTTATTTATTTATAATATGGATATATAGCTATATGTATGTAATTAACTCGGAAGTACTCATCTTCTTTTGACCACTACTTTATTATGAGACTTGGTAAGTAATTAAGTGCAGTACTAAAACAGTGAATTCTTCTTGTAACATTCCTAATTACAAAATTTGCAATTTATACGAGATCTAGTAATTTTTATATCTACAAAGCTCGTTCTAATGTAAAGTAATATTATAAGCAACGGCAGCCCATTAGTTACGCGCCCGCTTGGTAAACCAAGTTATGCGTTCGAATTCGGGTCTCGTAATTCTGAAATTTTTGTGTGCCAATCATTTTTCAAAATGAATATTATTAATATATTGTACCACTAGCTAATATGGGAAAGAAAACATCGTGAGGAAACCTGAATGTCTGTGAACGCCTAACTAGTTCTTGCCGTATGGATTCAGCCAACCCACAAATGGTCAGAGTAGTTGACTATGCCTCATCCTCCTCGCATTGGCAAGAGGCCCAGTAGTGGGGCATAAAAAAAGGGCTGAATTATTTATTTTTTATTTACTAAGAAGTAACGTATATTCTCCAGAATACAAGACTAAAATATGTTATTATCAAAAAGACTATTGAACAGGCACATTTATATATTTACAATGTTAGTGTTCGACGACACGCTTGGCTCAGTTTGTAGTGACAGGTACTTGCTATGCCAGCGGTCGCAGGTTGGAGTCGAACTTGGGGCATTCAATTGTGTAATGAGCACGAATGTTTGTACTCCAGTCATGGGTGTTTATATTTATAATACTAGTATGTATGTATTTAAAGTTATATATGTGTAGTGTATCAACTATCTGGTATTCATAACACAGGCCTCGTAGCTTATCATGGAACTAGATGATGCTGTGTTAATATTCCAACATATTTATTTATTTCATTTATAGTGTGGAAACACTTATGTTCTTATACGATATTTTTCCAGCCATATCAAAGGGTCGATCGTTTTCTCGTTAAGATCAAAGATCGCGGTCATTGATGCACTTATGTTTGAGCTTTGATATCGACCTTGAAGCTTTTGTGAGCTTCTAAAAATAAAAGGAATTATATAGGTGGGCTTAGTGGAATTAGTTTGGCGAACTAAATCAAGATCTAACTTTAGTCATTTTTAATGCAATTTGACATAATTTTAAATGACTCTAATATTACTAGTCACTTGTTGACATGACATGTATTATAATTGTATAAATAATTCTTCTCTATGTTAGACAAGGACAACAAAAAATCTAAAAAAAAACAAATTTAGTATTAAACGCATACTCTGCGTACAACTGCGTAATCTACGTGTATATTTTATGTGGATACTAATATTACAAAGAGAAGAGATAAATTTGTTAGTTTGTTTGTAATCGATAAACTCCGAAACTACTGAACAGTACTTAATATTTTTTTCACTATTGGAAGCATATATATTATTCAAAAATAACCTAGGGTATATTTTTATCATAAATAAGAAATTTCATGCATTGCATAATAGTAATACAAAATAAGTTGTAGATCGCAATAATTATTTTTACTATAAAGGTGAATACTGACTACAAAATCATGAAAAAAAATCACAAGAACGGGTAAAATTTTCTTTGTATATGTGATAAATGTGGGATTCATATTATACCTTTAAGAATTATAATATTTTTATAAAAAAAAAATTGTGGTCCTTCTTTTTGAAGTCAATCAAAAAGTTTATATGCGAAAAGTTATTGGAAGTGTTAGAAATAAGTAATAAAGCAGAAAACTCATATAAAATTGATTTAGTCCGTCTGTCACCGTTTTACTTTGTAACTTAACTATTTAAAATTTTCTAGTAAAACATATTTTATTTCATAGCTACACGAGCACGAGTACTTTGAAGGATTTTGACTAATTGATAGCTATTAAATTAATAGGTCAAAATGAAATTATATTTGAAGAAACTATATTTGAAATAGTTAGAGGGCATTCGAAATCTACATACATCAAACGTTGTTTGAATATACGCCAAGTACAACAGAGATGTTGACGAGGGATGTTTATCGACAGTTTTATTCACGTTTCAGTGATAAAAGTCTATGGTTTTCGAGATGTTTGTTCTGATGCGGCCATCTGGTCGGGATATTTTTGGATTATATTATCTAGTTTCACTTTCCTCGAGCCTTTCCGTCTTTGTTCTTGTTTTTTTTACTGTGAAACCTTTTTGTACAGCCTAGTTACAAAGAAATAAATAACATTTTTTTCTGAAAATATTTTATAAAAGCAAAATCAATAGATTTTTATTTTATTTTTCATTAAAAGTACTTAATATATTATTGTTTAAATAAAAAAAAAATCAACCAAAACTTTAGTTTCACATTAAAAGTATGTATTTTCATTTACCCTAGTATTGTTCAAATAAAAAAAAATATTTCAACCAAAACTTGAGTTTCACATTCTACATGTTTTTATATAAACCCCGGAGTCATATTAGATGAATCACAGCATTTTTTTACATTTGGCACCCCAAAAACTTTTTTATGCTAACTTTTCCACCCCTTTTCGCCCGATTGAGGTTTAAATTAAAAAAAAAAAATTGTCATAAGAATTGCTGCAAAATGCACGCTTGATTCATTGGTTTTGGTTGGGTGATGTCGTATCATATAGCCATATTAGGTATATCTTTAGACGAGTAAATCTGTGGGGGTATTAATATAGTAAATAATATGTATAATAATTAATATATTTATAACTGAAGAGAATTTTATTTTAGCACTCATTTGAATAAAAATGTACGAAGACAAAGCAAAACCGAGATTTTCTAGAGGTTGGTTACGATGAAAGAATGATTTACATTTTACAAAAGATGTTTCAGATTCGTTAGCGCGCAATTTACTTACGTGTTTACCTACTGAAATAAAAAATAGAGTGAAAGGAAGATACCTATAAAGTCAGTCTTTCTCTTTCTCTCTCCTCTCGAGCATTATTCAATAATTGATTTGTTATATGATTTTCAAGATGAATTTGTTTTTTTTTTGATTTAGTGTTAAAGAAAAGTGTTCACGAATGAAAATTTTAACTTTTTTCGTTAAATTATGTGCCTGGTATAGTAAATATAGGTTTTTTATTTTTAAGTACTGTAGCAAACATAAGGAAATAACAAAAAATATTAAGGAATAAATTTGAATATATGTGATTGATCATCTTAAGTATATTTTAGATTTATACAAAATAAAAAAAATCGGGGTAGAATAGGCAGAGTATACAAATAGGAAATGGAATTCTATAAGATGTCTGCTTATTTAAGATTAGAATGCTGGAATAATAATAATATAAACCTGAGGTCTGCCTCCGGTTTATATTCAATTTTCAATTCCGTCTTATATAATAAACAATAATGGCGAATCATTTAATTTCATTATGCGAAGTATGTGTAATAGAAATTAAAGGAAACTTAAAGTTTTTTAGAAATTAATTAACTAGTTTAAAATTTTATAATGTAATTACCTAATAATTATCTTTTGATTAAATTAATGTTAAATAATTATACTACTATCATATGTTCATAAATTTAATGAGATAATCACTATAATAAATAATCTGCCTCGTCAATTATGCAGCATGATTATCGTTAAAAAAAGTACTACATACACAATCAGCGACCAAAAATGTCTTCACCGAATGAGCGCTCATTTGAACATTTGAGCGCACTTTTATTTTATGTTTTTGTGAAAACAACTTTAAGCGTTGCATATAAGGTAATGTCAATTTACGTTGTCGTATATTTATTTCAACTAGAATTACCTTAGCATGATTGTTTTAAAATAACTTTTGCCTGAGATTGTGTATCTAGTACTTTTTTGATAGGTCTAGTAAAATTAGTTCCGAAAGTCTGTTAGGAGACATAAATATTTGTTATATTTAGTCTAATATCCGCATAGTCAAAAAATAACCGAAGTAAAAACTATTTTTTGTATAAATAATTATTAGTCAGTTAATACTGATGCTATGATTATCCTAACACCGAGTTCAATAAATGTCTGTTTTATGAAAACAAGTTACATGAAAACTTTAAATAAAATGTTAACGAAATATCTGAATATAAATAACAAATTTTAGATATTTGAATTTGAGTTTACGGATTTTCATTCAACGTTGAAATGATTCTATTTTTAAATATTGAGGTTTGAAAACTTTAAATTAAATATGAAATTTGAATACTATACAGTGTTACCTGTTACTATTTATTTGTTACTAGCATTGCCCGCGGCTCCGCCCGCGTTCAGATGACCAAAAACCTAATTCTTAGGTTTTACATATTAGTATACTCTTACAATGCAGTTTTTGTGTTTTTGTATTTTTTCTCAGAAATGAGATATTTTCCCGCAGTAAAAAGTAGCCTATATGTTGACCCGGATAACCAGCTATCATCATACCAAATTTCATCAAAATCTGTCCAGTGGTTTTCTCGTGATGCGGTAACAGACAGACAGATAGAAAGACAGACAGACAGACAGATAAAAATTCTAAACACTAAAGATTCGGACTCTGCATCGATAATAATGTCTATTTCAATTAGATTTCCCAAAAAATATTTAATGTACAGATTTGACTTAGAATTTTATTATATGTATTTAAAATATTTTTTGTTTGTAAGCGCCTTTCGTATCGTATTCAGCCTTTTATAACGTCCCACTGCTGGGCACGGGCCTCCCTTCAATGCGAGGGGGATCGGGCCGTAGTCCACCACGCTGGCCAAGTGCGGGTTGGCGGACTTCACATGTCTTTTGAAAACTTGCTACGTTTTCTCAGACAGCAGGTTTCCTCACGATGTTTTCCTACACCGTTAAGACAAGTGGTAATCATGTTGGAAATGATTCGCACATGAAAATATCAGAGGTGCGAGACCCGGGATTTGAACTCGGTTCACTCGGTTTCCCAAGCGAGCGAGTTACCAGGGGGTGAAAATGGGGATGAAAGTTTGTATGGGGAATCAATAATATTTTTTATTAATTTGAACTATAATATAATTAAGCCAATATATAAGAATAGTTGTTTCTGTGTTATTAGTGGGCGCAAATATACAAAGACAATATAATCAATTACTGTAGTATTGTGCTAAATATAAGCGTACTAGCAGAACCCGCGGCTTGGTATGCGCTAATCATCATCATGGCTACAAAAAAAAAAACTTTAAAATGGTAGGGTTCGTACAAACTATCATCACCTATTTTACCCCCTTATTGGATGAATTTCGATAATTAATGCTGAAACACGTATTGATTTAATTGTATTTAAGAGCATTAATACCTACTAAGTTTCAAGTAATTTCGATAATTTTTTTTGGATCGTATTATAATATATAACGTCTTTTCCCGTGGGAATGAAATAATCTCCCGGGGCAAAAAGTAACCTATGTCACTCTCCAGCTCACCAACTATCCCCATACAAAAAATCACGCCAAACCGTCACTCTGTTCCGACGTGAAAGAAGGCAAACAAAAAAACACACACACTTTCACATTTATAATATTAGTATGGATATTATTTTAACTGTCCAAACAAAACAATTTTGGAAAAATTACAAAAATCACGTTGTAATAACAAAAAAAGTTCTCATATAACATTTTTTCTAATTGGTATAAGAATGGCAATTAAAAAAGTTTAAATTTTTTTTATACCAGGAAACGTCTTTGAGAATTTTAATTATTGAATCTTTATTTTCACTTTGCCATTTTCTCTGATACGTCTCATCGTCTCAGAAGTATTGTTTTATAATATTAATTTCGAGATGGTAGTACTGTACTAATTAGGTAAAGTCTTTTTCTTGTGGTACGACGTTAATGGCCTATTATTTATTTTATAAAGAAGATATTATTAGCAAGAATAGTAGTAAGCTTTCAGTTCATCTTTCTTTTAGATAATAAAGAATCTTCTGGGACATTAATAAAATTGTAAAGAATTTGTCTTTTCTTACAAAATTAAGCTCGATAGATATATTTTGGAGTAATGCCCAACATAAAAACTATATCATTAAGAGCATTTATATATTAGTATTCGCTCAGTGGTCTAAATTTGAATATAGTCAGTACATAAAAAAACTGACTTTTCCCAAAATTTTTAATGATAATTTTAAAGCTTATCAATGACGTATAAAAACTATAAAATAGGTAGACAAAGAGAAAGAGAGAGAGGGAGAACTGTTTTGTCTTTGCCTAAATGTTCCTAATGATATGTGATGAAGTTAAAAAAAAGTAAAAAATAATAAATTAATTGTAAAGTTGGACAGTTTTATTTCTTATTTAAACGTACTAATCTCAGGAACTACCAGATCGATATGAAAAGTTTTTTTTGCAGTTTATAAATCTATTTATGTCAAAGAAGGCCATTTAAATTGTGTTAAGATTCTCAGGGTACTGTGTGAATTATATTCAATAAAACGCAGGACGAAAATCTATCGCCACCCGAATTGTATTGTACCGTGTATGTCTTGATTTCCCCCCCAACGTGCGTTCACCCTATCGTGGTGGGGGGGCTCAGTAGTGCCCGGCAATACAGCCGGGCGCGAAGCCAAGAAACGCACAGGGAGGTGGCCCTCTTCGGAGGGCGGTGTACCATGCGGGTTGCTCCTGGTACTTCTCTGATAGCAGAGTGGACGTGGGAGCAGCCCGGTGGTTGTTGTGGTCTGCTTCGGCAGACCTGCCGTCGGGGCGTCGTAGTTGAATGCGTAAGCGATCCTGCGACGCCCCATTAAGACGGGGGAAGGTTTTGTTGGGTTTTAGTGGGTAGTACTGGCTTCGCCGGTGAGTCCCATACTTCGTGCGTGAATGCATTTCCCAACGTTAAAAAAATTCTTGATTTAAAACACTATAACATAACTATGGCTAAATCAAGTGTGCTAAATGATAAAAACGAGCAAGTATTTCACAAATTCCATACGCATACCTACCAAATAAATATTAATTATAGTAAACTTTTAAGTCTAATAATAAATAAATGTAAGTGTAATAATCGTTTAAATAATTAAGTCAGTAATAAAATAACTTTGTTTTCTTAATTTAATTCAAAACAACACAGAACTCAATGGATAAAGGTTACTAAGAGGTTTTCTTGCAAAGTTATCATGTCCCTAGGACTGGTTTAATTAACAACATTATTATGTGTAACACACTGATGGATATTTTGTGTTATTCTAAAATCTAAAAGAATAGACGAGGTAATGAAAAACACAGTATCATTAGATTTTATAATTTTCTTGCTAAAATATTTTTATAAAGAGTTCTAAAAATATTTTTTTTTTTCATTTTACTAGACTACTTAATAGTAAGATGTGAGTGGACGGCTGAACAGACGGCATTATAACTCTCTGAGAATCATGTGTCATCAACTTCTTACGCTAATTACCAGGTTGTTACTAAGAATCAATGACTAAAAATACCTATCACTCTATTTGATTCGACCTGAGGCTTGACCTAAATATATCTAGATCTGAAACAGTGCATGACAGCCACTACTAAGTAAATGAAAACGTAGTATACAGAAGTCGAATACTTCTCTCAGATGCTTTTTTCATAAAATAGCTAACAACTAGTAGCTTTCTTCGAAATAATTTAAAAATATAATATTACAGGTAGCTCTGTTAGTTAATTTAAATATATTCACCCGCAAGGATGAAACAAATGAAAAAGCGTCTTATAATAGAAAATTAAGTTTTTGAGAATTACAAAAATAATACCATTAATTTATAGCATCTTTGTTTTGTTATTTTTATTTAGTGGTTATATAAAATATCAGAATCCACAATACTTCAAGTTTTGGTTATCATGTGCTAAAAATATCTCCTGATCAATCTTACGTCTCATATGGGGATTCAAGACTGAATGACATGTCAAATGGGTATATCCATCATAGAAAAACCCCTTTTCTCATATTTTGAATATCCTTAATATCGACGCTTGCAAGGAATAACGTTGTAACTCAATATTGTAAAATAATAATATGTTAGGACATTAACACACATCACCATCTAGTTCCATGGTAAGCTACGAGGTTTGTGTTATGGATACCAGATAGTTGATACACTACACATACATAACTTTAAATACATAAATAATATAAATATAAACACCCATGACTGGAGTACAAACATTAGTGCTCATCACACAAATGAATGCCCCCAGCGAGACTCGAACCCGCGACCGCTGGCACCGTAAGTTGGGTTACTACAAACTGAGCCAAACGTATCGTCAAAATTTCTATATGCACATCTATGAGGATTTTATTTCTCAAATTATTTTAATACTGGGCTTTTGGTATTATTGTATCGTTGTTCATGTTTATCATATTTACTTAATTCGCACATCAAAATCTGTCCAGTGGCTTTCTCGTGATGTGGCCATAGACATGCGGCCTCTATATCGATACTAATGACTATTTCAATAAGATTTTTAAAAAAATATTGAATCTACAGATTCGACTCAGTTAGAATTTTATTATATGTACTAGAATTGCCCGCGGCTCTGCCCGCGTTCAGATGACCAAATATCAAATTCTTAGGTTTTGTATATTAGTATACTCCTACAGTGCAGTTTTTGTACTTTTTCTCAGAAATGAGATATTTTCCCACAGTAAAAAGTATCCTATAAGTTGACCCGGATAACCAGCTATCATCATACTAAATTTCATCAAAATCTGTCCAGTGGTTTTCTAGTGATGCGGTAACAGACAGACAGATAAAAATTTAAAAAATTGTAGATTCAGACTCTGTATCGATAATAATGTCTATTTCAATTAGATTTCCCAAAAGATATTTAATGTACAGATTCGACTTAGTTACAATTTTATTATATGTATAGATAGATCTAATGTCATTTTAAAAAGTAAGTTTTTCTGACACTATGAACGCAATCATTCTTCTCACCTCGTTTGTTAGCAAAATTTAATATAGGAACATTAACAATGTTGAACGCATGAGTTCATTTCCAGACTACGCTGCAGGTAAAGCATGAAAGTTAAAAATTATGAATCATTTTAAAGCCCTTTCTTATAATTTACAGCATGCTATTTCTTGGTCTTAACCTTCAATAAACGAACTATTAAATACGAAAAAAAAACAAAGAAACAACTCGTCGGCTTCGACTCTTTATGTACGTGTAGAATTTACATATATGATAAAAAATAAATAAAAACCAATTTAAAAATTTAACAAAACTACCATTGGTCTGATTTGAAAAAAAAATAAGTTTAATAGTCTGTTTAAGAAATCTTATTTCGCAAGATCTTATTTCAAGGGAGGACATATGCGGGAGGAACCACAAGAAACCGCTAGTAAGAGATAAACCTCATCTTGTAATAAGAAAAAACTTTAAGCCATGGTTTAAGCTTGTTTTATATTAAACCTTAGATTATCTTTAAACTAAGTCATGTGATAAGCCAAAGCTATCTATGAAATAAACTTTATCAATCAGCTTAGAACAAATAGCAATGCACTACAGAATTGAGATACTCACGAGTAAAATAATATGACTCTACTTTTATTTCTCATATTTTCTTTAAAAAATTGATTAATTATTGTTCAAAATAATCCTATATTTCAATTCTATGCTATTCCATGAGGGATGTTAAAATGAAACGTTGCGTAGTAAAAAAGTTGTAGCGTGATTGAATTTACGTGGAAAATTGTATTACGTATTGTTGAGGTACACAATATAAATAATAAGCAGGTAATTTGTTAGAACAAAGTGTTTAATAACATATTCGATTAAACAATTTATTTAAAAAAAAATATTTATTGTTGATTTTTAAAAGAACCCGCTCAACCGATTTCGATAAAATTTATATGGGACCACCTGGGAAGGTATACTCTTTGAAACAAAAAAAATCCAAATTGGTCCAGGCGTCTTCGAGTAATCGGTGAACATACATAAAAAAAAAGATTCCTCCTTTTTGGAATTGGAATTCGGTTAATAAATAAACAAAAATGATATAATATTAGTTTGAAAATATCGACATTAAACGTTTAAATACAAAAGAAATCACATTTATTGTATTATAACAATTTAATTAATTAATTAATAAGAAAAGTACACACGGGACATCCTCCATTTCTCCTGCAAACAAACCGCGCCGCTGCACAGAAATATCTACAAACCGTTTATCTTTGCATTTCATAGAATCTTTCTCAACTAAGATATTTATTGGCAGACCAGTATATATTTGCAATAAAATACAACTGCTACTAACATTTAATTTTTTAAATAAATAAACTTGTATTCGCCCAGTTGTTGAGTTAAGGTCATATTTTTATTTAATTATATTAGTTGTATTAGTACTAGATACTTACATCAATTGTGTTTAGGTAATAATTTATTGTAGTTGAAATAAATATACAACAATGTAAATTGAACTTTAAATGCAATGCTTAAAGTTGTTTTCACAAAAGGATTTTAAATTAAAAGTGCGCTTAAATGTTCAAATGAGCGCTGATTCGATGAGGACATTTTTTGTCGCTGATTGTGTATCTAGTACTATTTTGGTCGATGGTCAGTAGCAACGAAACAAAAAAAAAGAAGGATATCGATTGATAAACAGAGCAAAAAGACTGGACTGTGGAGATGTTTCCCATATTTTTCCTTTGACGTAATTAGCACGTGGTAACCACGATGAAAACGATTTGCATATTATAATCTCAGACGAGCTTGATCAGGGTTCGAATCCGCTTCATTTAGCTTCTCAAGTACGCGAGTTATCAATGGACAAATTCCAGCAATACGAGTATGTGCACTGTTGGCATTTCACGAAATTCGAAAAATCGTTTCGAATATAAAATAGTTATGTAATCTTTTGATACGTGGAGCTATTTTTATCGAGATATCCATACTAATATTATAAATGTGAAAGTGTGTTTATTCGTTTGTTTGTTTGCTGTCCTTCCTTCACTCACGTCGAAACAGAGTGATAGATTGGCGTGATTTTTTGTGTGAGAAAGTTGGAGGGCTGGAGAGTGACATAGGCTACTTTTTACCGCGGGATATTATCTAGTTCCCTCGGGATAACACGTTATAATACAATCCAAAAAAATATTTATGATCAGAATTACTTGAAACTTGGTATTAATGCTCTTCAATAAAATTAAATAAATACGTGTTTTAGCATTTCTCGAAATTCATCCTATAAAGGGGTAAAATAAGGGATGAAAGGTTGTATGAAACTATCTTTATAGAGATTTTTTTGGTGTTTTAGCGCGAGAGAAGCCGCGGGTTCTGCTAGTCTCCTATATCTCTTTCCTTCACCATAATTAGTAAGTGGTAACCACGATGAAAATGATTTACAGATGAAAATTTCATACGAGCTTGACCTGGTTTGAACCAACTTCATTTGGTTTTTCAATAACGCGCTTAACGTTATAAATGGGCAAATTCATGCACTATGTGTACTATTTGTTCATGGAATGAAAATTAATAAAACAAATATTGTACACAATCCATATTATAATTGTATTGCTGTTAAAAATATTCATAAATTAATTACGTTTTAATTAAATCTGCTTTGAACCTTTTATAATATGGGACACCAGACAAGCTCGATCGGAGCATTCGATACTAATTTCTTGTATGTTTCGAAGTTTTAAATAAAATTATCTTGTCGGATTTTTCGCGGATTTATTATTGGAAACCAAGAATGAAAACAAATCCGCCAAAAAATCCGAAGTTTTATTTAAAATGTGTAATATTCGCGTAAATATAAGAAAGTATTGGTTGTAAGAAGACGATGCTTAGAATATAAATATTTGATATACATACAATTAATGTTATACACTTTTATGCACTTACTTTTACGTTTTGTTCTCACTGTATACAAAAGTAAAAGGCAAAGATAGAATACAAAGCGCCTACTGAAATTCGGAAACATGAATTTTGTGAACAGTCTAAAGTTATATTGTGTTTCAAGTCTTAAGTCGCATACAAAAGTGATTTTAATTAAAACTTCAAAAAGCACGCGAAATTTAATTAATTAGTAACACTCTAACATGACCAGCACTGACGTTAACTTTGAATGCACACTTAGTACCATGTATCACGAGGGCTTGCATGCGTTTTTTTCTTTTTAACTGACTTCAAAAAAATAATGTACTGAATTCATCCCAATCATTCTTTTTTTTGTGTGTATAAGCAATGCTTTAACGGCTTAGATACTAACGATAACTGGTGAGTTTCTCGACAATTTCTCTCAGCAGAATGCATTTCTGCATTCCTGTAGCAGTTTCCTGATCACCTTAACTCATATCATACACAACTGCATAATACGTAAAAGTATAAGCAAAAGTTTTATAGCATTTAAAACTACTTATAAAACTAAAGTTGAATAAAGTGTCTTATAAGTTTATATTTGCATTTGTATTATTCATATGATTTCTTTCTCCTTTAGTAAAAACTTTGATAAAATATTACACATACAATACAGGTCTTAGAGAACTAACTGTAGATGTTGTTTTCGTTCCAATAATTTCAATAATAAGTAAAACTAACAGTAAATAAAGAACCAATGTAAGATTGTGATCGCGAATGAAATGCTTTTGTATTCTAAGTAGAAATCTTAAACAAACTTAACTACAAATATAAAGTTTAAACAACTTATAACAACATACTACGTACATACAGATATGCTTGAGTTTCGATAAATAAATATTTTAGATATAAACAAAGAAATCTCAATGCTTTGACAGAATTTAAAATATAAAATTTTATCCAGAGTCATCTATTGCTCGAGGCTAATCGTATTTTGCATTTTTGTTCAGAAATACATATTAAACGTTTGGGTTTAGACAAGATGCTATTTTACAATCTTTGTTGAATAATTTTTTTATATATATACAGGGTGGATTTTTGAGACGGGACAGTAAGGGAAGGTACCTTAACTGCTATAGTTACAGGAAAACGTTCCAAGGAGACCATCCCTAACTTTTTGAAATATTCGGAACTGCATTCACAGATTTTGGAAAAAATTTACAGTTAACGAAAAAAATGCTAAAATACCAAAAAACATTTTTTTATGGCAATCGATCATATTTCATGTAGGGATCAAAATACTCTATGGGACCATTTAAAGTATGAGTTCTAGAAAAGACAGAAATCGTCAAAAACTTTTTCCATACATTTTGTATGAAAAAAACGATTAATCAACTCGGAATATTCTTTGTTGCCAAACCGGTCCTATTTCTAATGTAAGGCCAAATGCAGTTTGAGTACACAAACTACGGTAAGTCACAAGATTAGGCTTACACGCAGGCATTTTATGCAGCGGGCGAAAAATAAATTTTTCAGTTTTTTTTAAGCCGGTCCCGTGGCATACTGTACCTAGTAGTAAAAGTACCTATTTACGTAGAAAATCATAGTTGCATCGATAATTATGTACAACATTAGAACTAAAAAGGACAATTAAATTAATTAACCATATATTTTTAAACACAAACGCATATATATAAAGCATCTATTCTTAAGCATTTAAGAAATAAGTTACAATTTTGGTGTAAAGTCATTTTGATAAAGGCGTTCTACACTTTCAACTATGCAATAATATTATTATACTAGCGATTCACCCTAGCTCCGCTCGGGTTCGTTCCTACTTACGTTTTAAGGTTTAGTATAGATTTCTCGCAGTAAAAAGTATCCTATATGTTGACCAGGATAACCAGATATCACTATACCAAAATTCATTAAAATCCCTCCAGTGGTTTTTCCGTGATGCGGTAACAGACATACAGACAAAAATTCTAAAAACTATAGATTCGGCCTTTGTATCGATAATAATGTCTATTTTAATAAGATTTTTCAAAAAATATTTAATGTACATATTCAACTTACTTACAATTTTATTATATTTATAGATTAGTATATATAAGAATTGCTCATTTATTATGAAAGATTTAATAGTTGTGTCCCTAGGTGCCTTTTGTATTTATATATAAATAGGCATTTATATTATAAATAGGCAGCGCCACTTTTTGCAAATTTTATTACCAATAGTAATTTATATGTAATTACAAGTAAAGTCTGTATAATATACAAGCCGCACTCAGCCGATAAAGATTCAGAGTGGTGTGATCTTGTGTGAGAAGCTCTCACACAAGATCTTTACGATCGTGTTATACCATAATGAACACTCTCGAATGGGACAAAAGAGGCTTGAACACCAACGCGCTCTATGCTGACGCACCTTCGTATTACTTATGTCCTAATTATTTTATCGGAGAAACATTCAGTTTATGCTCGTAGAACTACATGAAGTATCTGTTAAGCTTATAGGTTAAACAAGTATCTTATTAAGCAGACGAATCTAGTAAGGACGGGCTGCTTTTGATACTTTAGAAGACCGTATGCCTGAAGGTTAAAATATTTAACCATGGAGTCCTGTTTATAGTGCCAAGACATGGAGCTTTACCAAATAGATCGTACAAGTCAAGTTTCCAAAGAGCAAAGAAGTGGACCATATATTCTCTTGTGGATTGTATACTGAACACCAGAATCTAGCGATGCACGTAATTGCTGCTAAACGAATCACGAGACAACAGTGGAAATACTGGTAGATGGGTTACGTGGCTAGGCGACAAGAGAGTCGATAAATTGAAGCACAACAATTCTTATCTATTATATATATATATATATATATATATATATATATTATATATATATATATATATATATATATTATATATATATATATATATATATATATATAAAGATTTTAAATTTAAGTCCATTCGATTTTATGTGTCCGGCCTTATATCTATTAACTATCGATATTTTTTAAAATCTGCAATCCCCTAAATATAATTCTGCCAGCGTCTAATGTTATGTATAAATTGAAAAGAGACTTCAAATTGGGTTCTAATGAAACTTGACATTATTTTTTATATGTTGGAACATTAACACACAGTACCATCTAGTACCATGGTAAGCTACGAGGCTTGTGTTATGGATACCAGATAGTTGATACACTACACATATATAACTTTAAATACATATGTACATATTATAAATATAAACACCCATGACTGGAGTATAAACATTCGTGCTCATCGCACAAATGAATGCTTCTAGCGGGACTCGAACCCGCAACAGCTGGAACAGCAAAGTAGGTTCACTACAAACTGACCTAAAAGTGTCGTCGTATTATATGCATAGTTGTAAATAACATTGCTTATCTAATTGTAATTTGTTAGCCGTTACAAGATAGTTTGGGATTTAGCTGATTTTGTTTTCTAAATGGCAGTTTATCGTTGCCTTTTATAATTAAGGCTGCAGAAAAAATAGTTTTTTGAACATAAAAGTAATTTTATTTAAAGGGAAACGTTTTATTTTTATATAAATCAATTTCGTATTGCAACCTTCATTGACAAATTGGATCTCTTCCATATATTTTCTTGTTTGAAGAAAAAAATATTATAAGAAAATCTAACACAATTGACGTCTCTAAGGGATTTGCGTTTCAGATATATAAATCGCAGAAATCAAATAAATTTTTCTTATGGATGCCATTGTTTGTCACAGACTCTCAAATTGCGACGACATTAAGTTGGAATAATAGTTTATACTTTATCAATACCTATATAGTATATACATAATTTTTTTTATTATATAACAATACAATAAAATACAATACGATACTAAATTCTTTTTATCCTATTAAAATTATTCTTGCTTCTACATAAAAGTCCGCGATACCATACATCAATTTTTCTAGTTTCGCAGATAAACTTGTTTTTATGTTTTTGACTATTAATTAATTATGTATTAATTGAATTATATAATAAATATAAGTCTTTATAAAAATAAATTATCTCATCATCACATGTCTTAACAGTATATTTTTTTTATAGGTATACGAGCATAGCACGCTTTTGTATTCACTTTAATTTAAGATTTTCTAACTTCTCTGGGACCATTTGGTCTACCTGAGAACTAATATTAAGAATTTGGGGCCTGTCAGGGTTTTTAAAAAATTATGATCATATAACCTATTTTTAAAATCTCAGTTTCTGTAAGTCACGCGAAAAATGTCGCAGGCAAAAGCTACAGTGTTATAAATGCTAACTAAAAGTTATATACATGAACGAATAATTCGTTACTACTTAGTTTACTGATAGTAAACTTTTTAAGTATCACTGGTACAAGTTTAAAAGTTAACTACTTCATGGCGTTTTAAAATGATATTATATACACGAGTATATACATTCAAATGGGAATTAGATTTGAGAAGCACTGATTTTCAAAAGAAAAGTATTACCTATATTTCAATACTGAAGGATGACCAATGAAATGAACGCAGATAGTCAATCTTTTCATCCTCGACTCTCGTGAAAAGCTTATTATAGAATCCTTCGATATTATTTGGATTTGAAAATATATTTTGTGAAAATTCACTCAGGTAATATTACATAACAATAACCCTTTATAGAAACGTAATTATTTTATTTTTTATTAGCATTGCCCGCGGCTTCACCCACGTTCAGATGACCGAAAACCAAATTCTTAGGTTTTACATATTAGTATACTCTTACACTGCAGTTTTTGTATTTTTTCTCAGAAATGAAATATTTTCCAGCGGTAAAAAGTATCCTATATGCTGACCCGGATAACCAGCTATTACCATACCAAATTTCATCAAAATCCCTCCAATGGTTTTTCGGTGGTGCGGTAACAGACAGACAGACAGAAATTCTAAAAACTATAGATTCAGCCTCTGTATCAATACTAATGTTCATTTCAATAAGATTTTCCAAAAAATATCTATTGTACAGATTCGGCTTAGTTACAATTTTATTATATGTATAGATTTAAATATGAAAAAATAGGGATATTAAGTCAGTAATTTTAATTTAAAACCGTTGCTTTTAAGTTTGTTAAGTCTTTGTCATATAAGGAAAGACGATTCTCGCAAACTCAAGCAACAACTTGTACTAACTAGAACTACACATATTATGTATGTATATACATAGGGGCTTGGAACGTCTGTGTAGAACTTTAATATATGTTTACTTACAAAGTATTAGACACGTTTGAATGTCGTCGAGTCTTTTAAATTAAATAATTATTATTTTCAGCTATAAAACTAATAACGTAAGTAAAAGAAGAATCGTACTCAATTTTTATTATTCGTTATGGAATCTTCCCGGCGTAAATAGACTTACTACGAGTAACTCTATATACCTATTTTAATTTAAATTAAAACAAATCAAAATATAAATATATTTTTTTTTATAAAATTACTAGTAGTAGTAATAAATAAATTAGTGGTAGTAGTAGTAATAAATATTTATTTTTATAAGTAATAATTATAATTATAAAATTATTTATAATAAATATATAATTTAAAATTTTATAAATAATAATTAGGTATTATAAAAATATTAAAATAATATTTTTGAAAGAGTGTTAACTTTTTAGTAAAGACTTTTATGATTAATACCAATACTTACTAAAAGTGATGTATGTCAATTGATTGTTTGGCAATTTTTAAATAAAATTATCTAATCTGAAGATTACTTGAAGATGTCATCAAAATCGTTCCAGCCGTTTTGTCTATAGGGAGCAAACATACACATATCGATTTTTATATACATAATATATAGAACACAGATATAATGTACCCACCATTCTGTTAGTGTAAGAATTTAAAAAAATCACTTCAGTAGTTTCAAACTTTTTCTCTACATACAAACAAATCATTTCAATCTCTATATATTGATATGAAATGGCTCTACATGAAAATTCAAACTTTATCTTTTTCCACGTGACTTCGGTTCGTTACACTTATTCGACCTAACATTGACGTTATAAGGCTATTGTCGCGAGTAAAAGGTCGATATCTTCCAAAAATTAAATGAAATATTTTTGAGAAAATCTTATTTTATTTTACACTGGTGTTTTATTTTAGCTATTATTCTTTCGTTATTTAATTTGCATAGTGTATAAAATAGATTTATTGTATTGATTGTATTAAGTTTTAATGTACGCGACAGATTTTATTTATGATTATGTACATACATACATACATAAATACATACATATAAAATATATATTGTATGCTCTACTCCACGAATTTGTCCGTTACAAAGTCTAATTACTATTTAATTAACAAATGCAGTAGCCCATTTAAAAATCACTTCAATGTCACATTTTTTTTGTCTAGATTTCTCAGAGATATTTTCCCGCAGTAAAAAGTATCCTATATGTTGACCCGGATAACCAGTTATCATACCAAATTTCATCACAATCTGTCCAGTGGTTTTCTCGTGATGCATTCTCAGACAGACAGGCAGACAGACAAAAGTTCTAAAAACTATCGATTCGGCCTCTATCGATAATAATGACTACTTCAATAAGATTTTCCAAAAAATATTTAATGTACAGATTCCACTTAGAATTTTATTATAAAGATCAGTGATGAGCAAAGTACGGCCCACGGCCAACTCCGGCTCGCGAAAGTATTTAATCTTTTAATTTGGCCCGCTAAAATTACCTTTTGACGGCCGAGAAGTATAAAGTAGATTCTACTTAGGGCTGATTATTCACTCATTGAATAACTGAACAAATAACTAACTAGCGAATTAACTTAACTGACTGATAAAAGGACAAATAAAATTGTTGCATTTTTCAATAGCCAGATAGCAAGCAAATAGTTATCTGTGGATTTTAGTTGCCAACTTCACTGTAATATTGTGGGAGTGTTACAGAATAATAAATTATTATTATTTTTATAAAATTATGATTAAAAACTTTAACACAAAATGCATATTTTTTATAATTCTGGCCCTCCTCTAGAATTTCTTAAACTTTGTGGCCCCACATTAAAAAAGTTTGCCCACCACTGATATAGATAGTTGTCCGATTATTATTTGTCGACGTCAAATCTACATATAAAACTTAACAAATTATTTAGAACTTGCTGATGAAATTACTTTCAAGTAGTGGTTTGTTTTGCCTAAAGACTTTAGCCACTCAGCTTCACCTTACAGACATAAGGTAAGGTAAGCTAGACTTGATTAAGCAAAGTGATTAAATTAACAGAATAGGTCTAAGTGTGCACAACTGAGAGAGTAAGAGAGACAGATAAATCGTTTTCTTCATTATGCTTATACTATATATCTTGTTATTCTGGTAGATAACTTATACAGCTCTCAGATTATAATATCTTGGGTTTGGGTCCTAAATAGAATTAAAAATGGCTATTTAAATAAATTTATCTTTTCGGATTATTTCGCGGATTTTTTTAATTTTTGGTTCCCGACGTTTCGAATACTTTACAGAGACTAAGGTTTTAGACGTCCTAAAGGCGTTATATACTTGTAACCGACAGTGCATACCAACTATTTAATTTAAAATGTTGCCAGTTTTATTTAAAATGTCGAATATTCGCGTTAATCTAAGATAGTATTACAAAAATGGCTATTGAATCAATCAACATTCTTATTTTTACTATGGTAGAAAACGTGTATAGTTTTATACGCTTAGTATTTGTCTGTTTGTATGGTCGTGGCTTTGAACCCCGTTTGCGACAAATATTTAAATTTGTTGCTAAGATTATTATTCTGTGTATACTTTACAGATTTTAGACATAAGATAACGTAGCATTGTTATTATTTACTCATGACTCGGGTACTTTACATGCACTTGTAATATTATATTAGGTAAGCTTATTATAGTTATGCATATAGGATTATTTAGTGTTGCTATAGTTTTAAAACGGTAAAATCTCGTAAGATATAATTGCTTTATAATCTGCGCTGGATTTAAGTCAAACAAGTCGTTGGCTTCGTAAGTTTGCTGGATTTGTTTGAAAAGTTTTACGCACTCTTAAAAGCGAGTCCTATGTAAGTATAAATCTACAGACACAAAGAAATAAGTAATAAGAAATAGAAGAAATCGTAGGCAGGTACTAGAATAATTATGAAAAAATCGAACCTAAAATCTTCATTTACACGCCTATGCGCTATAATTAGACAATATTCGGAATCGTTTTAAAGCAAGTTTTTTTCATTACGAGTATTATCAAATACTGGCATAACTCCCAAGTATCTAAATATAACTGAAGTTAAGCTATCTACTTTTTAGTTTTCAAAAGTTACAAAAGCATTTCCCGGTTACTTTTCTTATCTTTTTTCCCTTAGATCTTCATATATTTTGTTCGAATTACATATGAATCTCATATTTTAGTAAAAACATAATAATTTTCAAAAAGTATTATCACTTCATAAATCGTATAAATTATTCACATTTCCACTTTGTGTGAGAAATGAGGGTAGATACTGTGATATTTAAAAATTCGCACGTTGGCCTGAAGCCAAAATTCAGAGAATGACAAACTTAGCCTGATATGAAGAATGGTTGCCGAATTACTTGTTTCAGCGAGTATTAATATTATAAATGTGAAATTTTGTGAGTATGGATGTTTGTTACTCATTTATGCTAGAACGGCTGAACGGATCTGGATGAAATTTAGCACAGAGATAGATTATAGTCTGGAATAATACAGACTACTTTTTATCCCGGAAAAATGTACGGTTCCCGTGGGATAGGCTTGTTTTTGTTTTCCTAGAGGCGAACCCGAGCGAAGCGAAGGTCAGCCGCTAGTAACAGAATCATTTTACTATACAATACAAACATTTCCAGTCTACTTTCCCTTTCCAATTCACATCGATTTCGTTTCTTTTTTAAGTTGAATATTAATTTTAATTGCTTGATTTCGGTGAACTGATGGAAGTAAAAATGTATATTTTGTATAGTACATTAGTATCAACCGCTAGTATGTGAAGTCCGCCAACCCGTACTTGGCCAGCGTTGTGGACTTTGGCCTGATCCCCTCGTATTGAAGGAAGGCCGTGCCCAGCAGTGGGACATTAAAGAGGTCGTAAGAACGTCACGCTTAAAAGAAAGCGTAATCACCACCGCCGTATGTAGCAGTGTATTTATAGTTGCACACCTGTAAGTGTTGGGATATTTAGTCGTTACTAGGCACAATTAGCCATATTCTATACATATAATAAAATTGTAATCAAGCCGAATCTGTACATTAAATATTTTTAGAGAAATAGATATCATTATCGATACAGAGGTCGAATCTATAGTTTTTAGAATTTTTGTTTGTCTATCTGTCTGTCTGTCTGTTACCGCATTACGGAAAAACCACTGGAGAGATTTTGACGAAATTTGGTATGGAGATAGCTGGTTATACGGATCAACATATAGGGTACTTTTTACTGCGGGAAATTATCACATTTCTGAGAAATCTATACTAAACGTTAAAACGTAAGTAGGGACGAACCCGAGCGGAGCGAGGGTGAGTCGCTAGATTTAATTATAAATTAATGTGAATTCGTCAACAACATATAGCGGATAATATTGTCAACACGACTAATACATAAAACCACGTAGCTATCAGTTTCAAATAATTTATTCGCCTAAATGAAACGAGCAATAGAATCGAATAATTTAATAACAAGCCACTAACAAAAGCATAATACGATAGAAAATATGATCTAAATGAAATAAAATTATTATATAAATAGGTCAAACGTGGTGTGTTCGACTTTAAAACCAGTTCAAAAGTAATTATTATAAATTCATTATTGTTTTTTTTTGTTTTATATTTTTGGATCCATTTAGAATATATGTATATCATGTTGAATAAGGAACATGCAAAATAGATATTAAAACTGCTGCTTTCTTTGAAATCGATCCAAAATTAAAATAAAAGTTTTCTTATAATTATAATTTTAGGTACAAAATAAATCTACACTTATTTATTACTATATTTACAAGTCATGTCCGCGTGGAATAGTGGCAAGAATGCTAGCAGCATTCCCCCGTTGAATGGCGATGCCGATTCTTTGGGCGAAAAATGAGCCAGATCTCGTATCACCAGTAGAGGCGATTTCGCAAAATATGATATCTATACTAATATTATAAATGTGAAAGCTTGTGAGTATGGATGTATGGATGTATTTTTGTTACTCTTTCACGTCAGAACGGCTATAGTCTGGAATAACACATAAGCTGCTTTTTATCCCGGAAAAATGTACGGTTCCCGTGGGATAGGTTTGTTTTTGTCTTCCTATAAGCGAACCTGAGCGAAGCAAGGTTGAGCCACTAGTACATATATATGCTAAACACAAAGCCCAAAATCTCAAATATGAATGCTTCTGCAATATAATCAGTTATTTCATGAGATCTACTAAGACCCGTATAAGAGTAGAATGAGCGACAAAGTGTACAAGTTTTATACTAATTGGTATAAGTGTAGTGGCATTAATAAACAAATGAATAACGTTGTAATGAAATCTACAATCACGTGGATCATTGGGTAGCACATTTATATAGTTCGGCAAGACGAAATTTAACCATAATCATCATTGAAAATTTGAGGAAAATATATGTACCTATATGAATTTACAAAACTTTTTTTATTGATAATACCAAAGCTCGCTAATAGCCACTAAAAAGAAAATCAGTTGACAAACACTGACGTTGGCGGCATCGAATTGTTTTGGCTTTGCGTATTCATATGTGACATACTAGCAGAACTTGCGGCTTCGCTCGCGCTAAAACTTCAAAAAAACCTCTAAAAAGTTAGTTTTTATACCAACTTTCTACTTTATTTTACCTCCTTATGGGATAAATTAAAAAAAATACTCAAGCACGTATTTATTTAATTTTATTGAAGAGCACTAATACCAAGTTTCAAATAATTCTGACTATAAATATTTTTTTTTGGATTGTATTATAACGTGTTTTCCCGTGGGAATTAGATAATATCCCGCGGTGAAATGTAGCCTATGTCATTCTCCAGCTCTCCAATTATCTCCACACAAAAAATCACGCCAACCCCTCATTCCGATTCCACGTGATAGAAGGACAAACAAACAAACACACTTTCACATTTATAATATTAAGTATGGATTTATGTATAAAGTTATATATTGGACTAACCTGTAGCATGGAGTTTTCTCAACGGGTCGACGATGGCAAAGTACCGATCTGCTGATAACGCCGTGAGAGTGAACACTGAAACGCCTATACTGACGTCTTTAGCCGCTTCAGACACTCTGCATACAGTGACACCCCACGGCCAAGATTCCAACGTATATACGAGCGATGTGAATGGAACGCATGTGACGATTACCAGAAGATCTGCGAGTGCTAGCGACAGGATATATCTGTAAAAGAATATTTAGTTTAGTCAAAAATAGTGTAAAACTATGCTACATTCGACCAATTAATAAAATAAAATACCTACGTTCATTTTTTATGAACGTAGGTATTTTATAATTTTAAAAACCATACTTTTACCATGAAAACAGTAGCATTAGCTTTTAAGTTGCACGAATTAAAATGGCCGACAGTAATGTTAATAAATATTTGGCTTTTACCACACATATTATACAAATAAATGAATAAGTACATTTGAACATTCTAATTATATGTACATTGTACATAATATGTAGGATAACACCAATAAAACTTCGAGATATTCCTTGTATATTCATACATATTCAGTACTTTTGCAATATCTATTTAATTCTTTTATAATTGTAGTATGTCTGTCCGTGTGGAAGGTACTACCGGCTCGGAAAGCATTTCTGCTGAGAAGACCCGCCGAGTAACTCAACAGTTGTTTTTTTAAATAATGAGTTACATAATTTCTACTAATAATTTACTATATTACTAACAATTCGTGACAAGTCACTACAAGGTAGTAACGACATCTCTATGCAAAAGCGCGGGAAAACAAATGAATATCCGCGTCTTTTTTTTTAATACATTCCTATCGGCCAAGGTCACATAACTAAATGCCTTATACATAAATCATTACAAATTAATCAAACCTATTATTTTGCATTAAAACGTTCATATATACATAAAAATGAACAGACGGAAGGAATGAATGATGATAGAAAATTAAATACACATATTATAACAAATATACGTTGATTTTTTATATAAAAGAAGAGACTTAAAGCAAAATGCATGCTCATAAAAAGTGCAGGCACTTATTCTGATGCATTAAATGAAATATAAATAGTACTTTTGGGAACGGCACTAGTACAGTGTAGAGCTCTTAAAATTACATTTTAAAAGTATAAAATTTAAAAACAAATTGCCTAAAACTGAGAATTATTTTAAATAGTAGGTACAATTCTATTAATTTTTAAAATATATGTATATAATAACATTGAATTTATGTTTTTAACGTTCTCATCTCTGAAATGACTAGTCCAATTAAAAAAAAATACGTTTTGTAGTTTCTTTCTTGAGAGATTATTTAGCCTTACTCTACGAACTTTGGGTGTGGAGCAACCCCATGGTTATTGTGGTCTGCTTTGGCAGACCTGCCGTAGTAGTCATCGGTAGTGTGTACCGACATTAAGACGGGAAGGTTCCGTTGGGTTTTAGAGGGTAGTATTGGCCTTGCCGGTGAGTCCCACATGACCACCTGTATGTATGCAGGTGGTATGCCTAAATGCATTTCTCAACGTTAAAAAAATGATTGGATAAAGAGCAATTACATATAAAAAACTATGTAAATAGTGTCACGGGCAACCCTAGTCCGTTTTATGGAGTCACCAGTTGTATTGAACTATCGTCCCATCGGTCTTTGAGAGCGAAAAGGAACAGAGAGTGCGCAAACACTTGTGCGCTGTAATATCTCCTGCGCAGTTGACTTGTTTCAGTGAGATTGTTCGATGTGGCCAAAATTGGCCAGGTCATATTATATTTCATCATCATATGGCAAAGCTATTGTTACTAACATTAAAAAGTTGAAGTTTTTATTATTTTCTCTTAAAAATACAGAGTAAAGTAAAAAAAACATATTCTATCCTTCCATCTTTAAGTAAAACGATGCATTTACGCGTACCACCTGCATATATACAAGTAGTTATGTGGTAACTCACCGGCTAGAAAAGCCAGTATTACCCACTAAAACCTAACTGGCTGGATTTCCGTGCCCCGTAGAATAATATAAACTAAGTACAGAAGAAATTATAAATACATGAAAATTCAGCATCAAATCTTTAAAAAAAAAATTTAACTTATGAGCTTTATATGAATACCGAATGCCTTTGATATTATAAATAGAGCTACAATGAAGCAAGAGTGTAAGCACTATGCCGCTAACTGTGACGGAAACATTTTATAGAAAAACTCTTTAAATAATCAATTTATTAAATAATATTGACCGTAATTTAAGTGTGCTTTAATGGTTGATTTTTTACTCAGTTTTCTCTGATCATTAATAAATAAACTTCTTAATAAGTAGTATATTTCGAAAAGGATTGCAGAAATGAGAAGAAATTATGAAAAAAATATGATTAGGCTTGAAATTTAACGATTAATAAGATATTTTCCTGCAGTAAAAAGTATCCTATATGTTGACCCGGATAACCAGCCATATTATCATACCAATTGCCAATTTTATCAAAATCTGTTCAGTGGTTTTTTCGTGATGTGGTTACAGACAGACAAAAGTTCCATGAACTATATTCGGCCTCTGTATCGAAAATAATGGCTATTATATTTCAGTGAGATTTTCCAAAAAAAAATTTTCATGTACAGGTTCGGCTTGGTTAGAATTTTATTATATTCATAGATCAAAGTAAAACTTAATGGCATGTGTCTATAGAACTGCCTATACCTAATTCTACAGATTAAATAAAATACTTTTTATAATTCATAACTGGAGCAATACGAATGAAATTATTTAGCAAAAGGACATAATATTAACAGCACTAATATATATTTAAATATTATATTTTACTCAAATTTCAATTATGAATTATATAATTCTTTCTTAGATTTACGCGAATATTTGACGTTTTAAATAAAACTATCTTTTCGCATTATTTCGCATCGGGAACCAAAAATCAAAATAAATCCGCGAAATAATCCGAAGAGAGTTTTATTTAAAATATAAATTAGATACTTACGTATTTGGTACGTTTCTCATTGCCTTGTGCCTCACAAAAACCGCAACTAAAGTACCATTACCCACCACCCCAATAATGAAGATCATGGCGAATATCAATGGTACAATGTAAGTTTCTGGTCGCTCATAGTACGGCTTGTAGGGTTCCGAAATATTGAGAGTGTCGTTGTAATCCATTGTGCATGTTATCTGAAAAAGATAATCTGAAATTAGTCTAATTGTCAAAATGCTTATTTTTTCGTTAGTGGTGGTATTACACCCCCGTGCTTCCCAGAGCTTGTAAAGCTCGGTCTTGCGCTTGATTGGTTACGCTCACACCGGTCGTGTCGAGTTATCGCCCCACCGAAATTTTGAATATAAATTAGAGAACATTTCTGAAAAGGTAACATTTTATTCCATAATCGTTGAATAATCGAAATTTTTAAAATTTTAATGTACCTAATATCGTCATTTTCTAACGTCATTTTAGATTTTTACTCTTTTGTAATTTAGCTATTATAAGATGACATCTTGTATATAATAATGTTCTCCTGATCTATTCCGGCCACGGCGGACAATCTCATTGAGACTAGCCAACTGCGCAGGAGATATTATAGTACACAGTGTACACGCAGACACAAGTGCTCTCTCTCTTCCTGTCACTCTCATACTCCGGTGGGACGACTGCTCGACTCGAGCGGTGAAAGTTAAGGCGCAGGACCGACGGCTTCACGTGTTCTCCGAGGCACGGGGGTGAAACACCGCCAACTTTTCAACTCCAGGCTGTTACTGAGGCTTACTATACAGAAAGACTTAATAAATAAAGGCCCGAGCCGGGATTCGAACCGGGATTCGAGCCGGGATTCGAAAAGTTTTTTAAATTGAAATTTTATTGTATAAGATAAATAAAATCTATTAACAACTTACAAACGTCAAGATTTTATGATTTTTTTCTACTAAATCAATATGATATATTGTGTATTTAATCATTTCGACCTATAAATTGTAAAACTAACCATTCCTCCCTTACTCAGTGCGTTTCATCTACCGAGTACCAAAATGTTCATTCATGAATCATAATTTTAATTGACGACACGTTTGGCTCAGTTTGTAGTGACCCGACTTGCTGTGCCAGCGGTCGCGGGTTCGAATCCAGCTGGGGGCATTCATTTGTGTGATGAGCACGAATGCTTGTACTCCAGTCATGGGTGTTTATATTTATAATATGTATGTATTTAAAGTTATATATGTGTAGTGTATCAACTATCTGGTGTCCATAACACAGGCCTCGTAGCTTACCATGGAACTAGATGATGCTGTGTGTTAATGTCCTAACATATTTATAACATATTTATTTATTCAAATATTTTTTTGAGACCAAATTATTGTCCAAGTCGTCAAGAAGTTACAAAACACTAACAAATGTATTATGTAGTAGGATTCTAGCCTTTGCATTTACAATCTATACAGATAAATATAATCGAAGTGTCCGTTTGTAATGTCAAAATAACAGCTTTTTACTAAATGCATATGGAATTATATACGGTATTTATAAGAAAAACACAATTTTTAAAATGTTTGTCTGTCTGTCTGTTAGTTTATTCCGGCTAATCTCCGAAACGGCTGGGCCGATTTTGACGGGACTTTAGTTGATGTTATAAGGAGTAACTTAGGCTACTTTTATTTCAGTAAAAGAATTAGGGTTCCACTCAAAAAAATTAAAATATACCTAGTAAAATATCGCTAGTAATTAAATATTAAACAAATCTATCATAGTATAATAAATTTTCAGATATTGGTACCAAATTTAAATTAATAATATTTTCTAAAGTATTCGCATAAGATATAAAAAGATTGTAAAATATTGCTTAGAAGATAAGAATAAACACTACAGTTATCATACTAGCTTTGCAAATATAATCCATTACATTTACATATATGTATGTATGTATGTATGTATGTATGTATGTATGTATGTATGTATGTATGTATGTATGTATGTATGTATGTATGTATGTATGTATGTATGTATGTATGTACCTAAAAGAAAAAAATACTGAGTCAATTTTATGAGTGATATTCTATCCTAATCTTTTTGTAGGCCTTTTGATAACTAATTATTACTCTCATCTAACTTACACCAGGGCGAAGTCGGGACGTGTAGTTAGTATATCTATACTAATGGTATACAGTGTAAGGTATTTTTGTTTGTTTATAATTGGAACTACCAAATTAATTTTGATAATTCTTTCACCACTGGACAGTTGTATTATTATAATATAACAATATGCCATATTTTGTTTCAGTAATAATAAGTTTCAGCCTGAAATACCACGTAGGCTTTATTGATATTACCTAAGTCATTAGTCTATACTAATATTATAAAGAGGTAAAGTTTGTGAATTGTGAGTTTGTGACGTTGTAGGGGGTAATTTCTGGATCTACTCAACCAATTTAGATGAAATTTGGTAAGAAGATAGTTTGAGACCCTGGGAAGGACATAGGATACTTTTTATCCGGGAAATAATCCCTTAAGAAGGTGAAAATGGAGATAAAAGTTTTTATGGAAAATCAATCTAGGAACGAACCCGAGCGAAGCGGGGTTGAGTCGCTAGTGATAAGTAAAGATAGATATTAAAATAGAAATATTTTTACTGTGAATAACTTTCACAAGGTTTACATTTTTACTGTAATTTTTAAATATAAAATGTAAGTATCGCTCAAGCTCTTTTAGCTAATTTTCACGCTACAGTTAGTCGTCGCACACTCGGAGGTCCTGGGTTCGAGTCCCGGGTCGGGCCAAAGTTTAGTTATTGAGTCTTTCTCTATAGTAAGTCTCAGTAACAGCCCGGAGTTGGGAAGTTGGTGGTGTTTTACCCCCGTGCCTCGGAGAGCACGTAAAGCCGTCGGTCCTGCGCCTTAACTCTCACTGGTCGTGTCGAGTGGTCGTCCCACCAGAGTATGAGAGTGACCGAAATAGAGAGTGTACGTTGTGTCTGCGCGTACACTTGTGCACTATAATATCTCCTGCGCAGTTGGCTAGTCTCAATGAGATTGGCCGCCGTGGCCGGAATCGGTCAGGAGAACATTATCATCATCATCGTCGGTATAAGGTAAGTCACATGATAGAACCAGTAATTATCTTTTTTATCTACCTATGATTGCTTCATACACGTAATTAAGCCGATTGGCTAGGAGAACATCATCATCATAAAACATACACTTTTGGTTTGGTTTACATAGTAATTTTTGATAATTCACTAAGATTTAAAGTATCTTCTAACTATTCCTTTATGTCCAAAGAAACAAAAGTAATAAGAAGATACTCTCTCCTACACCGACAGCACTTTGCAGTGCAATAACTGTAACGCTAAACTAATATTAAATTTCTTCATAAACTTCTAACGATTCTTCGTTATTTAGCGAAATATTTCACATTTGATAATTGTGCTATTCTACAAGTATTTAGTACTAGCATTGCCCGCGGCTCCGTCCGCGTTCAGATGACCAAAAACCAAATTCTTAGGTTTTACGAGTACATATTAGTATACTCTTACGTTGCAGTTTTTGTATTTTGTCTCAGAAACGAGATATTTTCCCGCAGTAAAAAGTATCTTATATGTTGACCCGGATATTCAGCTATCACAATACCAAATTTTATCAAAATCCCTCCAGTGGTTTTTCTGTGATGCGGTAACAGACAGACAGACAAAAATTGTAAAAACTATAGATTCGGCCTCTGTATCGATGATATGTTTATTTCAATAAGATTTTTCAAAAAATATTTAATGTACAGATTCGGCTTAGTTACAATTTTATTATATATATAGATTTGCGAATTGTGCTATTATACAAGTATTTAGTACCTATATACTAATTACCTGCAGTTTGCGTTTTTTCTGGTCGTTACCTGGTATTATGATTAGTTCGTGCACTTTGCTTTAAAAGTCCCGCATCTTTGATATTTTCATGTGCGAATCATTTTCAACATGATTACCACTCGTCTTACGGTGAAGGATAACATCGTGAATCGTGATACCTGTATGCTTGAGAGGACTTAACAAGTTTTCGAAAGACATGTGAAGCCCGCCAACGCGCACTTGGCCAGCGTGGTGGACTATGGCCTGATCTCCGTCATATTGAAGGAAGGCCCGTGCCCAGTATTGGGACGTTAAAAAGAGGTGAATACGCATGCACTACACATGTCAGATATCCTCAATCATATTTTAAGAATACTCAATAATAAAATTCTCTAATAGATTTTAGCTATGGCGGCCAATTGTAGTGCAAACGCACGGAGATATTATAATGCACAAGTATGCGCGCAAGCACAAGTTAACTCTGTATTCCTGTCACTCTCATATTCCTGTGGGATAACAGTTCTATATAACCGATGAGACATGAGGCGCCGAACCGTCTTTATGTACTCTCCGAGAACCGAGAATTTCGGGCTTTTTCTTCTCAGTAAAAAAAATGTAGAAAAAGACCATTAACTACTTTGGCTCGATCCCGGACTCGAACCCAGGATGCAGGCGTACGTGCTAGCCACATAGCAACAAAGCAGTTATTAATCAAAGAATTATTTTAAGAAAATGTAATACATAATTGATCTGGTTCTAATTGACTTAGATTATTAGATTTTTAATTGTCACTTATACTGCTTACAAAACGTTATATTATGAAGATATATGATACTCTTAATGAGAAATCCTGAATCCTTAATACGTGCGAGACGAGATACGAGCGTCATTATGTTGAATTATTAAAATGCACATATATAATATACTTTACAAAGGATTTCAAGAATTTCATTATTATTTTCGTAGAAATATTAAAATTATTAAGATTGTAATTTTTGGTAAAATAGATACGGGTATGATAATAGTTTGAGGAAAAATTTCGCAATCTTAGTAGTAAGTTCTAAGGCATATTTTGTTATTATTGGGAACACACATACATGGATAACTATTAATTTAAATACAAAATAATTTTCATGTTCAAATTAACTTGTGAAAATTATTATGAATATGAAAAAAATAAGCTATTATGTTGGTATCCTCAACATCAAAGTATCTCTGGGAACATTTTAATTTTTTCACAATTGGTTGGTTTTATAGATATAACCTTATTTATGCCTTCACCCTTTGAACTTCAAATATTATAAAATTATTACAGCAGGTACTAAAATGTTTTTATGCTTTAAATTTTCTTGTAACAGATATTTAACAATATAATATATTCTTTTTTATGATTATCTATTGATTATTATGATTATTGATTATTAATATTATGATTTAGGGAAGATATGATATATATATATATATATATATATATATATATATATATATATAATATATATACGGTGGTGGTGGAATTATGATATATGTAGATCAAAACTAATAAATCAGCTTAAAAAAAATGAAATCTATCAATAAATCACTGAGCACTTAATTTAAATTTCAGTGGTTCAGGTCGTGTGACGTCACGATATTATACTTACAAGCGCAACTTTAAAGTTTCATAAAATTTTCATTTGTATTATTTTAATAATTCTTTCATATTATTGTTATATTTTACTTAATTTTTTATAGTTAATACATTAAAAAAATTAAAACTTCTCAATTTTCTTTCTTAAAGTAATTTATCTACATAAAAACACACCGACTTATAGAGAGATGAAAAACCCATTTTAAATAAGATAATTCACACTAGTTGTTAGTTTCTAACCTCTCTAGTAGATTCCTAAAAGGCCTATATTTAGGGGATGAAAATGTGTATGGTATTTTTTTCTAATTTCGTCATTTTGAATAATAGAAATATGGAAATTAATATTATTCTCTTTACATGGCCGATATAAAAACCCCTTTGGGTTCGGTGCTTGTGACAATATAAAATATTATTGATAGTTCTATATAACTAACTTCACCTTTGCCCTAGATCTGTGCTTAGTCTACAACCACTTTGCATTTTATGAGAACTCGGGGAACAAGAGGCTCGAGCTCAATATTATCTTAGTCCTCAATGGAACATTGTTATTTAAATAGTAATAAGGTTTATTTTTAATAGAAATTATTATCTATCAAGTGTTATATTTAAACGTCTGGTTAAAGGAACAGCATATATGAAGACTATATGAAAATTGTGTGTGCTAAACTTAGCGTACGCTAATGAAATAAAGTACTATTATTCATATTAATATTTAAGTGTATCCGCAATGCGAAAGCTAATTTACTTATAAATTTTTCATTTATATTTATTAGACAAGGCAGTGGTAGCCCAGTGGTAACGCGCTCGCTGGGAAATCGTGAAGCAGGTTCAAATCCCGGGTCGCGTACCTCTGATATTTTCATGTGCGAATCATTTTCAACACGATTAACACTTGTTTTACGACGAAGACAAACATTGTAAAGAAATCTGCATGTCTGAGAGAACCTAGAAAATTTTCGAAAGACATGTGAAGTCCGCCAACTCACACTTGACCAGCGTGGGGGACTATGGCAAGATCCCCCTCATATTGAGGTCCGTGTCCAGTGGGACCTTTAAAGGACTGAATACATTCGAGTAAAGCCGCAACGCTAACGCTTATACATAGTATAAAACAAAGTCGCTTCCTCTGTCCCTATATCCATATGTATGCTTAAATCTTTAAAACTACGCAACGGATTTTGATGTGGTTTTTTTAATAGATAGAGTGATTCAAGAGGAAGGTTTTAGTTATAATTTGTTAAGTTTTTGTATACATTGGCTAAAATATAACGATATTTGTTGGAGGTGTCGGAAAAAATAAGACGTCTGGGAGCTTTCAACGAAAACGCTGCCTAAACCCTTTGAGATATAACAAAATAATGTATGGTGGAATTGTGTATCTTATATAGGTCTACAGAAAAGTTCGCGATGGCATATGTCTATCTATTAAGGATAGCATACTATATCCATTTTAATTTAAAACATACCTAGCTAGTTTAGTTATAAATTTTTCATTTACATTTATTAGACAGTTTTGAGATCGAAACTGAGTAATCCTAATCGAATTGATTTATGAATCCCGTTGAGATTTAAGTAGACACTTAGCGTTTATCTTCTCTTTTTGTACCATTTGCTTAAGTTGTAATAATAATTTGATTCAAAATGTTCTGCCTTCAACATTACGACCTATAAATTTTTTATGGGTTTATTAAAAGTATCAATCCACGCTCATGAATATCTTTCGGTCTCAAAGAAGAACTCTCTAAGAAGAATATTATTTTCTACTTCGTCAAGTTTTAGACTACTTAACTACCTGAATTGTTTTGTGTAAACCTATGAGATTTTAACCCAGATTTTTGGAAGTGAAACAAAAATTTCATTGGCGCGTTTAAATTATTATGATGTAAAGCTAAAAACCTTCTAAATTGATCCATTTAATAAAATGGTCCTATCAAGTTCATCTGTCTTTTAGTTTTAATAAATAAAAAACTCAATTTTTTTTAATTTTCCAATGCTTATAATAACGATGCATAATTTCCTTATATTTTTTTAAACTATTTAGAACATCTTCCACCTTTAGAATTTTGAAGTATTTTAGTGTATTAAAAATAAGCTAAAATATAACACTTTTGAACCCTCTTTATTAGTCTGTCTTCTAAATATAAAAAAAAACGATATTTTGATTTGGCATTTTACTTTCTTTAGTAGCAATAATAACATTTTAACAAAAATGTACACCAACTTCAAAAAAAGTAATTATTCGACAATTTAGGGGTGGAAATTGTGAAATTAACACAAATAGGTTATTTCATGGGCAATAACCACGCGGTTAAACCTATACATTAAAAAATAAGAAGTTTTGAAGACGAATTTGTGAAGACATCGCGTTACATACATACCCACAAAAGTACAGACGAATTGAGTACCCTCTTTCTTTTTAAGTCGGTTAAAAGTTCTGGATAAATATTAGCCTGATGTGTCTTCATTTATATTCAATTAACGAATACAATATCAAATTATGAATCTAATTAGAACTGTGATAGCGCTTCATCAAGTTCTTAATTGCTACGGAAACGTTTATGTTGTATTACTACATACGTATTATGTGCCCTCAATTTAACCAATTACAATTATGTAAGTAGGCAGTGGTAGCCCAGTGGTAACGCGCTCGCTTGGGAAACCAAGTAAAGCGATTTCAAATCCCGGGTCTCGCACCTCTTATATTTTCATGTACGAATCATTTCCAACATGATTACCACTTGTCTTAACGTCGAAGGAAAACATCGTGGGGAAATCTGCATATCTGAGAGAACCTAGCGAGTTTTCAAAAGACATGTGAAGTCCGCCAACACGCTCCCGGCCAGCGTGATGGACTATAAAAAAATACACACTAAGAGGCGCACATAAATTGAAACTATTTCGATAAAGAAGTATTAAGTATGAGGATTAATTAACGAGTGTATGTATGTATATGCTCATAATAAGTTGTTGTTAAACTGTTACACAGTTGAAATATAGGAATATTATTATTAACTAAAATAATAAGTAAATAAGCATCATATATAATGTCTTTTTCCAAATAAAATAATAATAAATTATAATAGTTCAACCCCATTAAACATCCCATTGTTGGACAGGGCACTTCTCTCAATGCTAGAACCCCTAGGCCATAGTCCATCAAGCTGGTTAAAAGTAGGGTTTGCAGATTTCACTTGTGACTTCACAAAGACTAGATAGCTTGTTTCAACACGCTATATGATTATCAACTGGCTTAGCCAGAACAAATCGCAAGTCTATACTAATATTATAAAGAGGTAAAGTTTGTGATTTTGTGAGTTTGTGACGTTGTAGTGGGTAATCTCTGGATCTACTGAACCGATTTAGATTAAATTTGGTAAGAATATAGTTTGAGACTTTGGAAAGGACATAGGATACTTTTTATCCTGGAAATCATCCCTTAACGGGATGAAAATGGGGATGAAAGTTTGTATTGGGAAGCAAGCTAGGGACGAACCCGAGCGAAGCGAGGGTGAGTCGCTAGTTAACAGTATAAAAATATTGTTTTGTCAACTGGTGACATATACGTGAACTTTTCAGGAAGTCTTTATTATTGTAGAATTTACATGTGACCTGCTAGTTCATAGAGCTGCAGATCATGCTATCATAGATACAAGCCCCTAATTGGGTTTGAAAAGTTATTCAGTTTTCCTGTCGAATTAACTATTTGGAGTTCGAAATTTGGTGGTGTTACCTACCTAAGAAGATACTATACAGTCGGTACTCTTCCTTATGACAGCTTACAATCTTATCGAGCTTCAAATTTAAAAAAGAAGAGGGCCGCGGGAAAGAACAAAGGATAAAATATTATTAAAAAAATATATAATAAATATACGTGAGTGAGCAGAGGGTTCGCGTGCATAATTCGATGTATAAAAATGTAAAATAGCAGACAGTAGGCTTATCTTAAATTCAAATTAATCTTTTTAATAAACTCCTGAAATTTCAGCGTAGAACATTTGTTTTTACTGGGCATCTGTATATTTGTTTCATTTTGTTATATACATATGTTGGGACATTAACACAGCACCATCTAGTTCCATGGTAAGCTAGGCTTGATACAATACACATAATATATAACTTTAAATACATAAATATTATAAATATAAACACCCATGACTGAAGTACAAACATTTGTGCTCATCACACAAATGAATGCCCCCAGCTGGACTCGAACCCGCGACCGCTGGCACAGCAAGTAGGGTCACTACAAACTGAGCCAAAAGTGTTGTTAAATTGGCTTAGTCATATTTTTCAATATACATATATTATGGGTCTATTAGCGACAAGTCCTCACTTCGTTTGTATGCGTTTTTGGGTGTCTAATAGTGGCTTAATATGTGTATTCATGGTCATAGTGTGTAGATGCGAAATTTCATCTAAATTGACAAATTACACACAGTTATAGTTTAATATAGTTTAAGTTAGTATTTCTGTAGATTAATTCATGTTGTTTATGCAGAATATCCACACTAATTTTATAAATGTGAAAGTGTGTTTGTTTGTTCGTTTGTCTTTCTTTCACCTTGAAAAGGAAAGACGGATTGGCCTGATTTTTTGCGTGGAGATAGTTGGAGGGCTGGAGAGTGACATAGGCTACTTTTTACATTTTGATTATATCATTCCCACAGGAAAACACGTTGTAATACAACCCAAAAATATTTGTGATCAGAATTACTTTATACCTAATTAATTAATAAATACGCCTTTTAAAATTTTTCAAAATTCATCTCGTAAGGGGGTAAAATAGTGGATGAATGTTTGTATCAGATCTTTTTAGAGATTTTTTTGTAGTTTTAGCGCGAGCGAAACCGCGGGTTCTGCTAGTATGCATGTATGTACATGTATATATAGTATGTATATATGTAGGTATATACATATCGTAGGGAATTCATTTTAGTATGCGTAGTTTTGACTGTATTTACGTTTGGCATCGTCGCACTCGTATACATATTAGCTTAATTAAACTCTAACACTGACTGACTGAATGGCATATAACGTACATTTTGAAATCAGTCCCTGGAAATGACAGAGAACTTGTTGAACCACGAATTTTGCACAAGACTTATTTCTATAACGAAGGTAAACACTAAGAATTTATAAACGTGAAAACTATGATAATTGGAGAAAAGTTAATATGAAAGTTCTTTAAAAAGTTAATATGTAGTAAGTTCTTACTTTGTGGATCAAAATGACAGCATTTCAAATTAATATTTGTCACTTTTTCATTTGTTAATGTATGTAGTAATGTGTTGCTTAATAATTTGTTTTTTTTTTTAAATCTAATTAAAATTATTATTTTTAATTAATTTTGATTTTTTCAAATTACACATAGATCAATTACTATGTGGCTTAAATAATTAATATTCTATTATTTTTTCTTTATGGTTATAAATGTAATAATGGCAACACTAAATATAGATTACTAATTAATATTTTTAAAATTGTTATAATTATAATAATAACATCTCAAATTAAATAAATAATATTCCATATTCAATTATAAAACTAATTAAAATTATAAAAAAAATTAAAGTTAAAAAATATTGTAAGGTACTTTGATGCCATTTTTCAATTTTTTGAATTAATTTTCTTATTTGTGGGTAGGCTGTCTGTAACAACTAAGTATATAATACCTTAGAGACATCTATGATCTAACACCTTAGCTCTTAGTCTCTCCCGTGACCATGATTGATGTAAAGCATTCGAAACGTCGGGAACCAAAAATCAAAATAAATTCGCGAAAAAATCCGAAAAGATAGTTTATTTTAAATGAAAGTTCTTAATTTTAAATGAAATTCATTGTTACGCTTGTATTTATTTTAAAACAGGAAATTCAATCTTTATTTCTAACTAGCGACCTAACCTCACTTCGCTCGGGCCACTAGCTATCAGCATACTAAATTTTATCTAAATCTATTAGTGGTTATTTATGCAGTCACAGACAAACAGACAGACAAACAAACGAAAATTCTAAAAAGTATAGATTCGGCCTCTGTATCAATAAGATTTTCCAAATAATATTTAATGTACAGATTCTACTCAGTTAAAATTTTATTATACATATGTATAGACTGTGTATAATATATTAGCTATATTAATTAATGACATATCGGTTTTTAATGTCAGCGAGCCGATGGGTGTAAATCAATTGATGGATCACCGCTTGCCATCATTTTGTCAACCCGGTGCGGTCAGCTGATAAATTGCTTTTGTCCATGTCGCTTTTATTTTTATATGAAAAGCTTGTTTCTCTTTATATTAAAGTATTCTTTATTAAAATAGACGTATATTTTAATTGTAAATAATAGAATCCATATCCATACTAATATTATAAATGTGAAAGTTTTGTGAGGATGTATGGATGTTTGTTACTCTTTCACGCCAGAACTGCTGAACGGATTTGGATGAAATTTGACACAGAGATAGATTATAGTCTGGAATAACACATAAATTACTTTTTATACCGAAAGAATGTATAGTTCCCGTGGGATAGATTTGTTTCTCTCTAGGGACGAACCCGAAGCGAGCGATGGTGAGTTGCTAGTCTTTTTAATATACGGAGTAGTTTTTTTAAACTTTTTTTTCTGAAATGAACTTTTATTTATATTTAAATTTTGGTAAAATGTCATTTGTAATCAATCTTCAATTTTACTTTCATACAAATGTAAATCGTTTATTTGCAGCTAATGAGTTTAACTTGAAATATGGATATTACTGAATACCTACTTAAATAAATCAAAAAAATAATATGTGAAAGTGCATTAATATAAGAAATAGCATTCTTTAGATTTCAAAGCGGTAATCAAACGCAAACCTTAAGCTAAAACCAGGTATCGTAGCTGTTAGATAATTTAGAACGGTATTGTGATTGAAAAAATACTTGTTTTCTATTTGCTCTAATGGCAATCTGCACGTTCTAAGTACCTCTGTTAATCTTTCTTTCATTAATTCTTCAAAATCGATGGTATTTATTTAAACACTAAGACTTTAATGATATTATCATAGTCATTGAAATAATCAAATATCCAATAGGAACTACTTGATACCTGTCTTTATAAGCAGTAAATAAATTCAATTTTACAATTAATACTAACGCAGTACATTTAAATATTTTATTGCTATATAATTTTATCTATCTGGATGGAGACTTATCTGATATTACTAATTAAAAATATACAAAACATACAGGTGCAGTATATGCAAGTGAACTGTCTATTGTCTTCTTTCTCATTTAAAGGACTGAAGTCCTAAATGACTGGGAACATATTAGTATCAGCTCTACGCGATTTCCAAAGTTCAGTCATAATAGTAACACTACAAATAATATATAAATGATGATTATATCCTCCTAAACGATTTCAACCTCGGCGGCCTATTTGTAGTTATTATAGTGCACTCTTTTAAATTCCAATGGGACAATTCTTTTACGGCCGGTGAGAATTAAGGCTCAAGGCCGACAGATTTACGTGCTTTCTGAGCCAAGGGGATAAAACACCGTTCACTTTCCAACTCTGGGTTATTATTAGGACTTCCTTAATAGAAAAACTAACTAATCTTCAGCCGACTCGAGACTCGAACCCAGAACCTTAAGATGTGCAGCGTACATGCTAGCTACTACACCACTGAGTCAGTATATATAAATGTAGACTATACTAAAAAACTACAATAAAATGAATTAACAAAAACCATAGCAAAAACAAAATCAATGACAAGATGCGGAGAAGAAAAAATACGAGATTAAAAAAAATATGATTTTTGAATCAGCATTCGTCATAGCTTTGGATTTATTGTAAAATATTAATGTACTTAGTTATATATGTATGTATTAGTAATAAATATTTATAATTCTATAAATTTAACGTTTGAACAACTTTGCTAATACAGTACAGACGTCCTAGAATCCAATATACAAATCCCACCTGAATACGTGTCGGAATTAACTTACCGTTTGAACAAAAGTGGTAAATGTTTGATACTCGTAGCATTATGCCTCTGTTCTCTGTGGATTTAAAATCCCGAACATATTTGTAGTTATTGCATCCATTTCTATAAGGAGTTGTACAAAATTATAAACTTTTACATTTAACTTTTATGTTAATCCAACATCGAGGTCGCAACCTTATTTTTTATTTGTACTACAAAAAAAAATTACGCTGTTATCCCTAAGGTAATTTTTTCTTTTAATCATTATAAACGGATCAAAAATTCACTTATTTATGATTTATAAAAAGAAAAAGTTTATTTAATTATAAATAATAATAAATTTATATACTTTTTTTATTATTTTATTATTTTTATCTGTTACTTTTAATCATATTTTATTTGTGAATTTTCTTGATCGTGTAAATTTTAAACTAACAACTTACTAACTGAAGATAGCCTTCGTTTGGACGCATAGTGTTAAAACACACTATACATGAGGTACAATTAGCCGTTCAACATTAAACTAATAAGTTTTATATTATAATGAGTTTCGCTTAAATCAAAATGGTAGTTATAAACAAACAAAGAAACATACATACACTTCAGATTTATAGGTACATATACTAGAAGAACCCGCGGCTTCGCTCGCGCTAAAACTACAACAAAATCCCTAAAAAGGTAGGTTTCGTACAAACTTTCATTCCCTATTTTACCCCCTTATAGGTTGAATTTTGAAAAAAGCACGTATTTATTTAATTTTATTCAAGAGTATTAATGCCAAGTTTCAAATAATTCTGATCATAAATAGTTTTTTGGATTGTATTATAACGTGTTTTCTCGTGGAAACGAGATAATATGCCGCGGTAAAAATTAACCTATGTCACTCTCCAGCCCTCCAACTATCTCCATACAAAAAATTATGACAATCCGTCACCCCATTTCGACGTGAAAGAAGGATAAACAAACAAACAAATTCACTTTTACATTTATAATATTAGTTAGTATGGAAGTATGGATTTATACATAGTATAGATTCATTTTATACTTAATCCACCCTCTTATTAGTAACCTAATTTCAATAGTTTACAATTTTGTAAATAATAAAAAACCTTTCAACGATTCTAGTAACGATTGCGAAAGTCACTTGGCTAAGCCATCGTTTCGGTAAACAATAGAAATATTTTTTAAATATAATATATATTATCCATATAAAATTTATATTTGTTCAATCTCAGTGCATAGGTATCTGATGCAATATTCATGTTCGCGTCTCATAATCCGAAGTTATATGAATAAAACATGCACCTGAGAAAGGCTCTTGGGCTCATATTGAAAATCAACTAGCGTCTTTCCATTCTTCAATACTTATTTTAAAGATTTTTTCAAACAGAACAATTGAAATGGTAAATACTGTATTGGAGTAATAAAATAAGTTATATACATACGTTGGTTTCTTACATATTAAATCAATAATAATATTAATGTCCTCCATACCGATTTCTGCCACAGCGCCAGTCTCACTCAAAAATTCAAAATTCAAAATATTTTATTCAGCATTAAATTATGACATTTTTTTACTGAACGTCATGAGTCTACTAACTTACAGACTTACTTGAGTCATCGAAATTAGCCATCTGCTTAGGAGATATTATAGAGCACGACCGGTGAAAGATAAGGTGCAAGAACGACGGACTTTCGTGCTCACTGAGGCACGGGGCCGAAACACCGCCATCCATCCAACTCCGAGCTGCTACTGAGATTTTTTTGACAAATTAACTTAGTAACTAAACTTGGATTGACACGGGACTCGAACCCAGGACCTCGGGATCTACAGTTCTACAATGCTAGCTGTCAGACCACAGAGGCAGTTTAGATCAATATATTGAATCCTAGCGGCAAGTCCTATCGCAAATCACAAAATTAAAATTCAATGACCAAGGATCTTAGGGACCTAAAGACGCTGTGTGACTGTACTGGATTGTACTATGTGTGTGTATTTCCTAACGCCACCAGCATCCCTAGGGGTTGTAGGATCGCCTACGCATGAACTACAACGACCCCTTGAAACATTAACTGAATGGTGCTATTAAGATAATTTGATATCCTATCGTGCAAATTCGACATCACGTTTTTGTTTAAATTTTGTTAAACTTGTTTGATTACAAATATCAGTTTTACAATAATGTATGGAAGTCTGCCCGATTTGTTGACATTTATGTTTATTGCTCCGCTCCCTTGAGTAGTGGCACGATGATATATAGCTTATAGCCTTCCTCAATAAACGGGCTAGGATTTTTTTTTCAAATCAGATTAGTAGTTCCTGAGATTAGCGCGTTAAAACAAATAAACAAACGAACACATTCTGTCGCTTTATAATATTAGTATAGATGAACTTACTTCTATCTCCACTCACAAATTGTATACATATCATGTACATAGACTCAAATTACGTGCCTATACAGATATTTGATTCCAGAAAGAGAAATATGTGGTATATCTTTATTGAATAGAATGTCAATATACAAAAAAATCGGCAAGTGCAAAAGAGACTCACGTACCGAGGGTTCCCTACGCATTTAATACTTTAAATACATTTAGACACGAACCCACCAAATGTCAGTTTTATAGCGCCAACAGTATACAACTAAAATTGCATATGACACGATAAAATTGGAAAAGTTCTGTTTTTGCCTGAAAATAAAAGATTATAAGGCTGTATATAAATGATGAGCCTATGCCGTATTTGTATTTAACTATTAAAATATTTAACATATCTTCTACTAAGTCTTTGTACTGGCATAGTAAATGATACAATTTTAAAATTTTCCACTCATAGCTTAAAAGTGAGAGTAAAGTTATATAATGACTGTATTTGAATGAAATAAATAAATATGTTGGGACATTAACACACAGCACCATCCAGTTTCATGGTAAGCTACGAGGCTTGTGTTATGGATACCAGATAGTTGATACACTACACATATATATGTAACTTTTAAATACATACATATTATAAATATAAACACCCACGACTGGAGTACAAATATTCGTGCTCATCACACAAATGAATGCCTCTAGCGGGATTCGAACCCGCGACCGCTGGTACGGCAAGTAGGGATAATAGAAACTGAGCCACACACGTCGTCAAATAATAATGACTATTTCAAAAAGATTTCCAAAAAAAATATTTAATGTACAGATTCGACTCAGAATTTTATTATATGTATAGATAACAGATATGTAAAATGAATTTTAAAAATCTATAGTATATAATAAGTAACGAAAAAATTAAAAGCTACAAAATAAATAAGATTTAATATTTATTATTGTACTTGTTATTTAGTTCTCATCAAGATAAAACTGTAAATTCACTTATAGATTATAATTTAAAATTCCTTCTTAAACAGGTGTGAGAAGTTCCAGTCAAGTTTGTCTTAAAGACAAATTAGACTATCCTTTAACAGCGAAATAGCTTAACAATGTAAATTACTTCTACTTTATATATATATATATATATATATATATATATATATATATATATATATATATATATATATATATATATATATGTGTGTGTGTGTGTTTGATTTTAAAGGTTGGTATGAAAAAAATATAATATATATCTATGAAAAGAAAATATTTAAAGAGAGAAAATTTTGCCGAAAATAAATAAAGTCCACTATCGATGTATGTACAAACATGTTTGTTTGCATACAATAATCTCAATTTTCGTAGAATCGTTTTAATAACACTTGTTATAGTATGCACGAGGAACGTTTAATAAATCAAAATTCATGATTTTTTACTTGTACTTTGTATGTAATTGTAAGCTTTAGTCTAAAATATACTAATGAATATCCACTACATTTATTGCCTTACTAACAACTTATCCTGACTTCGCTCGGGTGCGGTATGTACCTTTTGTTTTTAGGTAAATTATTTTAAATTAATGGCACCTTCTTGCAAATTTTATTATTAATAATAGCCATTGTGTTAGTCCAGATTATAGTTTATGTGTGTATTAATTTTCATACAAATCCGCCCAGTCGTTATAGCGTTAAGGAGTTACAAACATACACACACATACACACACATTTATAATAGTAGTGTGATTAATGGCTTTGTCGGCCGATATCTAACTATTATAGGTACAGATCATGAGATTCTGGGATCGGGTCTCGCGTCGGGCAAGAGTAATTAGTTTGTCCAACTTCAGCCATAAAGTTCTCACTACCAAACCGGTACTAGAATATTGATGGTATGCCTTTGGAAGCCATTTGATCTGCGCTTTGATCTCTTCCAGTTATGTGAAACTGTCGTTCAAATGGACTATAAGTGTAAAGGATAAATATAAGCACTAATTGTGCTAGTGCACATACTTATATTCTACAATATCTCCCGCACAGCTGATGGCTTGTTTCAATAAGATAAACACTTCTTCATACATGAAACGTACAGAAAAATAAAATTTGAACACTATAAACAAGAACTTTTATATAAAATTACGCAAGCTAGCTTAAAAAAATAATAATACTTTTACAGATTTGGTCGAGTTTACGCGATGTTTTTTTTTTAATGTTTATCAAATTTTTGCTTTATGTTAGAAATTTTCATGAAGGAGCTTAAAAAATAATCCCATTATCTGTTTGAATTTTAATTTTGATTGATCAGCATATTTTGTCATACAAATATCGATATATCATTGTCAGCCATTCTTCACTTTCCTCTGCCCTGGATTTGCGTGTAGAATGGTGATGTCTAATGTCACTTTGCACGTCTCTACCAAACTGGTAGAGTTACATATTGCTACATGTCGTCTCAGGGGATGCCCTAGACTCTTGTAGTGGTTGTAGTTTAGTATAGGCTCTTCTTGAAAACGTTTGAAGAACCCCCAAGAGTGTGATAAAAGGAATGATAACAATGAAAGAAGTGAAAGAGGTACGTAGAGATTGCCATTTTCTCTCTGTCTACACCATAAGGAATATAGCGTGAAGATATACGAGTATATGTGTATTGTACATATTATCTAACTTTATTTAAATTTTCAGAATAAGATAAAAAGAAAAATATCAATACAAAATAAATAAAGTATGAACCGAGTAAAATGTGTGAAATTCAAAAAAAAAACCAATAAGGCGTCCGAAAAGTCAAAATACTTGTCATAACTTTCATATTTTATATTAAAATACTCAGACATTGCTGTTTATATTTCAACTAACAACATTAATATCGAAGAAATCTAATAAACAGCTCGTGAACTTTCCAAGCGTGTCTTATTTAACAGTGAAGTGAAAAATTACAACTTCTAATAAGAACTTAACAGAACTACATTTATTTCTATACTAGCAGAACCCGCGGCTTCGCTCGCGCTAAAACTCATCCCCTATTTTATTCCCTTATGGGATGAATTTTGAATAATGCTATAACACATATTTATTTAATTGTATTAAAGAGCATTTATATCAAGTTTCAAGTAATTCTCATCATATTTTTTGGATTGTATTATAAGGTGTTTTCCCATAGGAATGAGATAATCTCCCGCGGTAAAAAGTAGCCTATGCCACTCTCCAGCCCTCCAACAATCTTCGTTTTATTCAGATTATAATTAATCAAATATGTAATAAATTATACGCAATCAATTTAATATATTTAAAATAATATAATTATTAAATCATTTGCGAAATACCTTAATATATAAAAGAAACTATATAAGAGGTGAGGCCTTATAAATTTTTTAAGCCTAGTTTCTAGAGCATACCATTTTTGGGGAATAAAGTCATACTGCAAAGTTATAAGATTTTAAAGAATCGATTATATCGTATTTTTATATCATTGGCTGTGGCAATGTTGGCTACATTGGGTTTAATTGCACCATTTAGGAGCTAGAGTGAATAATAGAATCTTTAATAGCTCTTGGTATTTTTCAACAATTACTTATAACATCCTTATAACAAAATATATGCTGAGAATCTATATATAATACTAGCGACTCACCCTCGCTTCGCTCGGGTTCGTCCCTAGCTTGATTCCCCATATAAACTTTCATCCCCATTTTCACCTCCTCAAGGGATGATTTTAGAATGAAAGTATCCTATGTCCTTCCTAGGGTCTCAAACTATCTTCTTAACGAATTTCATCTAAATCGATTTAGTAGATCCAGAGATTACCCCCTACAACGTCACAAGCTGACAAACGCACAATCTCACACACTCACAAACTTTACTTCTTTATAATATTAGATAGATAACCTGAACCTATATAATTTAACATATATAATATAAACTGAGAATCAATTTTTAATGTTACTTACCAAAACTGTTAGTCGTATTTACTTAACAAATACAAATAGTTTCATATAGAAATTATCATATATAGGAATTATTTAGACACTTCAAAATTAATATATTTCTGGTTGATGCAAACCTGTGGAATTAAGTTATATTGACTTATATGTGGGGTAGCTATAATGTTATATTGTCTTATATATAAAATTTCCATGTCACAATGTTAGTTACCGTACTCCTCCGAAACGGCTTTACCGATTTTTACCAAATTTTATATGCGTATTGAATAGGTCTGAGAATCGGCTACTATCTATTTTCCATACCCCTAAGTGATAAGGGTGGTCCATCCCAAAAAAATGTTATGATTCGGCATTAAAAAATACATACAAACCTAAATTTTCACTAGGGACGAACCCGAGCGGAGCGAGGGTGAGTCGCTAGTAGCTATATAAAAGTGTAGGTCAATATTATAGAGCAACTGTAGAGTTTATCGCCGACCCTTCCTGAGCTTTCTCACGAAATGACTATACTGACTCTCAAATATCTAAATTTCAAAGTTCTTGTAAAAATATAATTGAATAAAATTTAATTTAATTTTATAAATATAAAGTACCTAGTTTTAGTTAATATAATTGACGTCTAAGTAGCTTATACTGCTTCGGTGAATATTTAGGATATTAGAGTCCTGGAAGCCACTAAACATATTAAATTGAAATAGAATTATCATTCCATAACATTTGCTATTATTACAACACTAAATATGAAAAATTAATACATTTCATTTCGACGTAAGAAAATAAAAATAAATAAAATGTTTAGAACACTTTTATTGTAATGAAAATATCAAACATCTAATTTAGATGTGTTTACAAACATTAAGACATTATAATTCTGGAGTTTTTTATAGCTTTTAATTAAGACACAACACAACGTCTGTACTGGAGAAAAATAGAAAACTAAGTCAGTATATTTCTTCTATCTTTCCTACAAATTTCTATATATGTGTAATGTACCAACTATCTGGTATCCGTAACACAAGCCTCGTAGCTTACCATGGAACTTGATGGTGCTTTGTCTGTATCTATCCATATAATAAAATTATAACTGAGCCGAATCTGTACATTAAATATTTTTTGGAAAATCTTACTGAAACAAACATTATTATCGATACAGAGGCCGAATCTATAGTTTTTACAATTTTTGTTTGTCTGTCTGTCTGTTACCGCATCACAGAAAAACCACTGGAGGGATTTTGGTAAAATTTGGTATGGTGATAGCTGACTATCCGAGTCAACATATAGGATACTTTTTACCGCGGGAAAATATCTCATTTCTGAGAAAAAATATAAAAACTGAATTGTAAGAGTATACTAATATGTGAAAGCTAAGAATTTGGTTTTTGGTCATCTGAACGCGGGCGGAGCCGCGGGCAATGCTAGTTTATAAATAGGCTGCAGTTTAGTATATGGGACGCGGCCACCTACGTTATCCAAGTCCGACTGCCACTTAATCGAAAATAAATAATACATTTAGATTAAAAAATGGTCTACTTACGTTTATAAACTGCATGAGTACACTTAAAACACTAAGAACGTTTAAGAGTATAGTAATACTATTAAAACAAAAGACTAGAAACGAACGTATACGAAAATTAACAAACAACTAATAACTAGTGGAAAATAATATGAGAAAAATAACTATGAAAATGAGCAAAAAATATGAAAACTTAAACGCGTTTAATGAGTACAGATCGTATTCACATACACTATGGAACTTCGCGGTATTTTATGACTACCCTCCAAAAATACTGAAAAGTATTCACAGATAATAAAATAAAAAAAAAATTGCTGAATGTAAATTAATTATTTATATAACTTAATATTTTACATAAATCAAATAAAAATTAAATAAAAATTAATTAATGTAAGAATTGAAAATAATATATTTCTATTTTAAAATCTTACCAATCCGACGACAATTTTCACTTTTAGTATATACTCTTTTAGCATAACTCTAACTAATTATTAACGATAATCAGTTATATCATTTGTCAAAATTTAAGATTATTTTGTTTAGGTTATTGTGTTTTTAGTGAAATTATCAAAATATTAATACAATAAAGCCTTAATTATTATGAAAATATGAATTTTACATAAAAAAGGATGTTTATTATTCGTTAAAGGTATGTTTATCTTTTGTAATAGCTTATTTAGGTATAAAAATGTATGGAAATATTCTAATTTTACGACTCAATAACTTTTGACTCCTTCGTTACCTCAAAATATTTTTATATATTTGAACTCCCTATCACCTCCCCTATCCAAAAATACCACTTATTTCTCCAGTGGCCGCGTCCCATATACTAAACTTGTGCCTATATAAATAATTGGTTGATTTGTAACCGCATATAACAGAGACCTCAAATAACACTGAATCTAAAACAAGACAAGATATTGTATGAAATATTTTCACAATAACTTATAATTCCCTTGGATATATGAAAAAAATCAATTTTGGCCTCAAAAATATAGTCAAAAGTAACAAATTTTAAATACAGTAGTGCAAAATAAATCAAAAATAACGTACAAATTTAGTACACTTAGATTTTGCCGGTTCTAAATTGCATTTGTAGTTTCTTGTAGCCTTTGTACTAACTACTGCGGTTACAGCGTGTGCCATGTTTTTTTGGCACAGTGGTCGACAACAGCTTTAGTTATGCAATGCGCTTAATTTGGTAATTTGGGTCTTCCTTTAAAGATTATTAGATATTGTTCCACAAAAAGTTTACTACCTACACTTTTTTGAAAGTTTACGTAACACATAGATAAATTCTTTATAGTTGTGAATATTTAATCTATTTATTTTATATATTTTATTTATAATAACTAGCAGAACCCGCGGCTTTCGCTCGCGCTAAAACTACAAATAAACTCTAAAATGGTAGGTTTCATACAAATTTTCATCCGATATACTACCCCCTTATGGAATGAATTTTGAAAAATTCTAAAACACGTATTTAATTCATTGTATTGAAGACCATTAATACCAAGTTTAAAGTAATTCTGATTATATTTTTTTGGGTTGTATTATAACGTGTTTTCTCGTGGGAAATAGAGAATCTCCCGCGATAAACAGTAGCCTATGTCACTCTCCAGCCCTCCAACTATCTTCACACAAAAATCACGCCAGTCCGCCAAGCCGTTTCGACGTGAAAGAAACACAAACAAACAAACACACTTTCACAATTATAATATTAATATGGATTATATAGCTCGTTTTGGCTTGTTAATCGAGCGAGCAAAGCAAGTGAAGTATCTGTGCTTCAAGTCTGGCAAAATTTGCTTCTTCTGTCATTTCGTTAGTACTCATTTACAGGTCATATTTTACAACCGATCTAGATTCTTCTTTAACCGGAAATACAGTACAGTAAGTACTTGGCATTAATTAGTTATATTTCAGTGAACAATGCTATTCTTAACTGAGCCACAGTTAATCAACGTTGAATTTTTACAAAAGGCAAACGCCAATTAACAGCTCAGTCCATTGCCAAAGTTGAGATGCGCTAAGGGCTTTTAACTTGGAAACCGTGTCGAGTACTTTGGTGAACTGAGCAAATATATATGCGCGGAGAATTCAAGCTTCAAAAGTTTTATTCTTGTGAATAAAAAATATTCCAAGTCCTATACTTTCATATTTTATATTGCTATTATTATTATTCACGCAGTAAGCGACCATATAATTGATGTCAAATATATTTTTAATGGAGACTCTACTCTCTTTACTCTGAGTAACATTTATGGTATTTTCTATATCCCATGGGATAATACCCTTAAATGTCATTTTTTTAAATTATAATATTACTAAACTCGTGGGTATACATAATATTGAAAAAAAAAACAATAACATATTTATTAAAAAAAAATTATTCAAATCGATACACAAATAACAAAACTTTTGCGTAAATTACTCTCATAGAGATAATCTCATTCCCACGGGTAAACACGTTATAATACAACGCAAAAATTATTTATGATTAGAATTACTTGAAACTTGGTAGTAATGCTCTTTTATACAATTAAATAAATACGTGTTTTAGCATTTTTCGAAATTCATCCTATAAGGTGATAAAATAGGGGATGAAAGTTTGTATGAAGCCTAATCTTTGAAATTTTTTTTTTGTAATTTTCTACATACAAATTGTTTTAGCTTTTAAAACAAGATACGATGAGAGGAGTTAGTTGCAATCGAAATAATTAACTTTTTAACTAGAAAGATACATCGAGTTCAAGGTCTCCTTAAAAGTAATTATATCAGCTTCGTTACAATAGTTAGGCACGTAAGCTTTCTTCAATATACGGGACCAACTTTGAGCCGTCAGCTCAAAATTGGTACAAATATCGCGTGACATACATACAAACATACAAAAGACATACACATAAATCGTGTACCGCCTTTTTAAGTTTATCAATAAAAATATAAAGGAAAGTATGGTGCAACAACTTACTTGGTCTGTCATCTCACAGAGATAACAGCGTTAAGGTTAAAAATCTGAGCTTCTAAAAAAAAATATAAATCCTTTCTGAAGATTTATGTCCAAGTACTTTAACAGCCATTTCTAGCCTAGACACGTGTTTCTGAACACTTATTTCTACATCTTGTGTTAGCTTCAAGATTTATAGATGTAACGTATTAAAAATCCCTGATAATCCTCAAAAGCTAATATAAAGTTGTACATTAAGATTGTCTTATATTTTTATTAGATATTTTTTGAGATGTATTGTAATGTGGTCTAGTATATTTTATAATGCACTAGCTACTCGCCTTTGTTTTGCTTGAGTTCGTCTCTAGGTACGTTTTAACGTTAGTATGGAAACGATACCTCGCTCTGTAAAAAAACAAAAACAAATCTATCCCACGGAAATCATATTTTCCGGGATAAAAATTAACCTATATGCTATTCCATACTATAATCTATATTTTTGCCCATCCAGATCCGTTCAGCTGTTTTGGCGTGATGTGAGTAACAAACATCCATCCAAACTTTCGACTTCGTAATAGTAGTAAGATTATTTTCTTTAAAGTAAAATCTGTTACCTGCGCTTCCTTTTCCGAGTGGGTAAGTATAAGGTGCTCTTTTATTCTCCATAGTCATGGGCTTATATATTTATATGTAAACTAGCGACTCATCCTTGTATATAAATATTACATATATCATATGTATATTGCACATATACATATATTTTCAAGTATTAGTAAACGATCAGCGGCACATTTAGAAATTTTTTTTACTAACCGCTGTAGTTTTTTTTCGGCATTTCAGCTAAATTCAACCAGCCGTTTTAGCGTGAGGGAGAAACAAACATACGCATAATATGAACTGGAGTAAAAATCATATTAATATTACAAGGACGTTTAGACATTCAAATAACAAGCTAAATACAGCAAAGCGAGAACGAGTCTCAACAATTTTCAAATATCATTACAAATCTTGATAATGCAAGATCAAAGATAGTTTGAAGAAACCTTTTAATAAACGAATTTTATTTACCAAAGCTTCGTACGATTTATTGCCAACTCCGTATCGTTTAAAATGTTTCATTATAAGGCATATATGAGATAAGAATGTGAATTTACAACTTCTTTTCTAGTTCTACCTAATATTTTCTTATTGTTAGATTTACACTATTTAGTATTTTAGATAAAACTATTTTTCAACCGACTTCAAAAAGGAGGAGGTTCTCAATTCGACTGTATGTTTTTTTTTTTTTTTTATGTTTGTTATCTCAGAACTCCGTCATTTATTAACCGATTTGGACAATTTTTGTTTTGTTTGAATGGGTATACTTCCAGATTGGTCCCATTTAAATTTCAAAAAAAAAATACCACCCCTAAGGGTGGAAAAACAACTAATGATGAATTTAACCTACTTCTAATTGTCATATTGACTTGAACTTTGCAAGTATTTCTATTTCCGTCGATAGTACAGTGGTTCGGTGTTGTTGACCTGATCTGATGGCAAGGCCAGAAGGTGAATAGGTGGAACTCTTCAACGGCTAATAGTAGATACTTTGAGTTTGGGCTTATTTTGTTTGATTTGACAAGCCTAACACGTTAGAACCGACTTCGAAAATATTTGATTAGGTATGTATAGTAAATGAAAACTACCAATCAGTTATTTTTCACTTTTTAGTGCTTTTGTTTGAAGTCGGTTTTTATTTTTTTGTTAAAAAGTTTTTATTTTTTGCGATTATTTTTATTTTTTGTTACTGAAGTTTGGACTAATGGGTGGATAGTGAAGGCGAGATGCCGTGTTGAATGCAACCGTAGAAAAATGTATGATGTCGTTTTAAGAACCTACCAAAAGGACGCATATTTTATGTAAAGTTTTAATTAGATATAAATAGTTATTAGCCAGCGTTAGCCATATAACTTTTTTTGTTAATTTAAAATTTTTCATTTGTTCTCTTTATTAAAACTTTCCGTGGACCTTAAGGAACATAAGAAAAAAAAAATTCGCGGAATTAGTCCTGCCATTCTTGAGTTATGCACTTACCAACATTCATTTTTATTTATATATTATATGGTTCTTAAGTATTCTTAAATAAGTATTCTTAAATTTTATAATTTTCCTCGCAAGTTTTTAAATTTTTTCTTTCATAAAAACCTTCTCCTGACAATAACAAACACAACAAAAAAATAGTTAAATCGGTTCAGCCGTTCACGCGTGATAGCGTGACCAAGGGAAATAGGGATTCTTATATATATATATATATATATATATATATATATATATATATAGATTTGCGTTGGAATAATTAATTTTTATATCAATCTTTTTCTTTTCGCAATCTATTTATATAATAATGGATATATTTAGTTAAGTTATATGTGACCTACGAATAAATAGACTTATTATTTATTCGTAGTATACTAGTATGACATACATTTATATGATCAGTATTTTATGCGAGAACTGAAGCTGTGAAAGAATACAACGTGTATGAGATGTTACCATTTCATTTAAAGCTTAGCGAGCCGCTTTTCCTTTACTTGACCGTTAACTTAATATAGGTACCTAGTCTACTGTCTTTGGCAAAAAATATCATGGGAATTGTTGCAATGTCAAAAAAAAGAGAAGGCAAGAATATAACAAAATCCGTTAACTGTTTTATTTATTAATTAACAAGCGAGTCACATTCGGGAGTCCCTATTGAAATACAAAAACAAATCTATTCCATGGGAAACGTACATCTTTCCGGGACAAAAAGTGACCTAGATGTATTCCAGATTTTAAACAATCTCTGTGTCAAATTTCATCCAGATCTGTTTAGCCGTTCTGGCGTGAAAGAGTAACAAACATCCATCTATCCATCTTCACAAATTTACTTATTACATACAGCAATGAATATTCTACTATTATTTGTTTATCATTGCTCATGTTTAGTTCTATGACACTCTGTGTATTTTATTCCTTATTCGAACCCTGCAATATATAGGCTTTCACATTAACAGCTTTAAGTGTATTCAGCCCTTTTTAACGGTCCTACTGCTGGGCACGGGCCTCCCTTCAGTACGAGGGGGATCAGGCTATAGTCCACCACGCTGGCCAAGTGCGGGTTGGCGGACTTCACATGTCTTTTGAAAACTTGCTAGATTCTCTCAGACATGCAGGTTTCCTCACGATGTTTTCCTTCACCGTTAAGACAAGTGGTAATCATGTTGGAAATGATTCGCACATGAAAATATCAGAGGTGCGAGACCCGGGATTTGAACCCGCTTCACTCGGTTTCCCAAGCGAGCGCGTTACCACTGGGCTACCACTGCCTTTAAGTATGGACGGCTAATTAATACTTCAAAAGATGCCCGTGTTTAGTAAGCCCTTAAAATTCACTTGAATAAATGAAAGGTTAGCAGTATTGAATATTTAACTTATAAATTCTCAATTTGATGTGAATGCCTAACAGGATTTGCTATTAGTTGAAGTCAATTTCCGTTTGTGTATAGGCACAGCGTGCCTTTTGTCTGATGCTATTCAATAAACCAGATGACGAAGGCTCTTGGGTCATGTTAAGGTGAAATGTATGTATGAGTATCTATGTATATAGACATCTGTAAAGCTAGGATGATCAAGTAGGCAAAACCACAAAATTTTCTGCTAAAAATTTAGTTCTTATATATAGATCAACCAAAAATTAGAAAATTGCTAGAATTCAATCAATCTAGCAGAATACTACTCAGTCTAAGCATTAAATTAGTACCTGCTATTTATAGCTGAAATTCAATTGAGATGTCGATTGTTCATCTTGCATCTCGCTAAGCCTGTCAAAGTAACAGTTTGTGGTATTTAAAAAAAAACTATATTATTTACCGTATATCGACAGCACTAAATAAGCACTAAATTATTTTTCGATTTAGTGCCGAATTGACCGGAAAGCGTTTTAGTATTTAATTGCGGCGTAAAATTTAATTTGGCGGCACTAAATTTTTAGCGATTCTCTCCTCTTTTGTTAATCGATTTTCTTTTTTTTTTGTTTTGCAGCTATTTACGAGCTTTAAGGCTCTCAGTTAGTTTAACTGTTTAACTAAAAGTAAGTTTAACTGTCAGTAAGTGTAAATCAGTAAGTTTAACTGTCAGTAAGATTAACTGTCATTTAGCATGACTGTCAGTTAATTTAACTGTTAGTATGTTTAACTATCAGTAAGATTAACTGTCAGTTAGCATGACAGTCAGTTAATTTAACTGTTAGTTTGTTTAACTATCAGTAAGTTTAACTGTCAGTAAGTTTAACTGTCAGTAAGGGTAACTGTCAGTTTGTTTAACTATCAGTATGTTTAACTGGTAGTAATGGTAGCAATCAGTAAGATTAACTGTCAGTAAGATTAACTGTCAGTTTTATGAACGGCTAGTAAGTTTAACTGTCAGTTAGTTTAACTATAAGTAAGATTAACTGTCAGTTAGCATGTCAGTCAGTTAGTTTAACTGTCAGTTTGTTTAACTATCAGTAAGTTTAATTGTCAGTTATATTAACTGTCAGATAGCAAGTCTGTCAGTTAGTTTAACTATCAGTTCTATGAACGGCTAGTAAGTTTGACTGTCAGTTAGTTTAACTATCAGTTTGTTTAACTATCAGTAAGTTTAGCTGTCAGTAAGATTAACTGTCAGTTCTTTGAACGGCTAGTAAGATTAACTATCAGTTAGTTTAACTGTCAGTAAGGGTAAGTATCAGTAAATTTAACTGTCAGTAAGATTAACTGTCAGTTCTTTGAACGGCTAGTAAGATTAACTATCAGTTAGTTTAACTATCAGTAAGATTCACTGTCAGTAAGATTCACTGTCAGTAAGATTAACTGCCAGTTTTATGAACGGCTAGTAAGTTTGACTGCCTGTTAGTTTAACTATTTGTTTATCTATTAGTAAGATTAACTGTCAGTAAGATTAACTGGCACGACCGTCAGTTAGTTTAACTGTCAGTTTGTTAAACTATCAGTATGTTTAACTGTTAGTAAGGGTAACTATCTGTAATATTAACTGTCAGTTTTATGAACGGCTAGTAAGTTTGATTGTCAGTTTGTTTAACTATCAGTAAGTTTAACTGTCAGTAAGATTAACTGTCAGTTAGCATGACTGTCAGTTAGTTTAGCTGTCAGTTTGTTTAACTAACAGTAAGTTTAACTGTCAGTAAGGGTAACTATCAGTAAGATTAACTGTCAGTAAGATTAACTGTCAGTTTTATGAACGGCTAGTAAGTTTGACTGTCAGTTAGTTTAATTTTTTGTTTATCTATCAGTATGGTTTTACTGTCAGTAAGGGTAACTATCAGTAAGTTTAACTGTCAGTAAGATTAACTGTCAGTTTTATGAACGGCTTGTAAGTTTAACTGTCAGTTAGTTTAACTATTTGTTTAACTATCAGTAAGATTAACTGTCAGTTAGCATGACTGTCAGTTAGTTTAACTGTCAGTTTGTTTAACTATCAGTAAGTTTAACTGTCGGTAAGGGTAACTATCAGTAAGATTAACTGTCAGTTTTATGAACGGCTAGTAAGTTTGACTGCCAGTTAGTTTAATTATTTGTTTATCTATCAGTAAGGTTAACTGTCAGTAAGATTAACTCTTAGTTTTATGAACGACTAGTAAGTTTAACTGTCAGTTAGCATGACCGTCAGTTAGTTTAACTTTCAGTCTGTTTAACTATCAGTAAGATTAACTGTCAGTAAGGGTAACTGTCTGAAAGATTAACTGTCAGTAAGATTAACTGTTAGTTTTATGAACGGCTAGTAAGTTTAACTGTCAGTTAATTAAACTGCCAGCAAGTTAAACTGTCAGTTAGCATGAATTTCAGTTAGTTTAACTGTCAGTTTGCTTAACTGTCAGTTTGTTTAACCGTCAGTTTGTTTAACTATCAGTAAGGGTAACTGTCTGTAAGATTAACTGTCAGTAAGATTAATTTTATAATATGCATTTGCATTTTAAGATGAAATTATTTCATATGCATTTTGAAAAGAAATTTGTAGAAATCTAAAAAAAAAGTTAAGTTCAAATAAAATGCTTCAATTATTGTATTTCTAATCTGTATCTATCAATATATATTAGAAAAATCGAATTAAAAATAGATAAACTCGCCTTACTGGTTTGTAATATATTTTATCGAAGTCTATTGTTTGTGGAAAGTACTGAATGAGTTTAAATGTGAAATAAATATAGTAGTAATAACAGATATTTAATGTATGGCCTATATTATAATACTTTCCTTTTTTCATTATTACTATTTACTTACCTAAATTACTGTTTTATTATATGTACAGTGAAAGTGAAGTTTTCCTATCGTCAAAAATTATATATATAAGTATATTTACACAATAAAACTGAGAGAAGAATTTATGTGGTTTTTTTAGTATGAGGATAATTAAAATAACCTACATATTCTTGACAGTAGGAAAATTTCACTTTATTATGGGAAAATATGTTATATAAAACCGGTTAAGTAATAGAAATATAATTTTATAAATAAAGGTACCTAGGGACAAACTCATACAAAAAAATATTATTTAATATTATATTCCTGCTTATATCACCAATTAATGGGTGTAGTCATTTCAAGTGAATAGGGTTTTACCCTATTTGTAATAAAAACATATTATAAATTTAAATGGCTCAATTGAATTAGTACGGCCACAATGTTTGCTTTTACGAGCTTGTGAATTGAAATTTAGTTTTGCAAATTTAATTTAGAAGCCTTTGCCACTGACCGTAATAATTTTAGATAAGGTTATTTACCATATATAGCTAAACGTGATCAAATATGTCTGGTGGTTCCAGAGATTTAGAACATACAAGCTAACAAACAAATAAAAAACAAACTCTTCGGCATTATAATTTTAGTGTATGTACTTCAGCGATCCCTTCGTCACCCTAACATTTGTTTCCGATGTTCTGGCGTCGTTCTTTTTGGTTCAACCTAATATACATTCACTTCATTAAATATCGTAAATATGAGTAGATTTGGTCACTCTTTGTTCTATAAGCTGTATTTATCTAAAAATCGTGTTGATTTGTTGCTCCATTGCCACTTGGAAATATTAAAAAACAAACAAAATATTTCTTATCTGGATTTACAAAGAATTTTCACTAATAAAATATGTGTGGTGAAATTATTTAGAATGGTTTTAAGCTACACATAATTTACATTTGGCAAAAATATGTTATCGATATTAAACGATTTATTTTGTAAATTAAAGGTTCTGTCTGAAGGATAAAGAAATGTTTTAAATGCGAAGGCCACTAATCCGTATTAATATTATAAATGTGAAAGTTTGTGAGTATGTATGTTTGTTACTCTTTCACGCCAGAACGTCTGAAGGATCTGGGATGAAATTTGGCACAGAGATAGATTATAGTCTGGAATAACACATAAGCTACTTTTTATCCTGGAAAAATGTACGGTTCCCGTGGGGTAGGTTTGTTTTTGTTTTCCTTGAGGTGAACCCAAGCAAAACGAGGGTGAGCTGCTAGTTTTGAATATTATTGAAAATAATATAATATTACAGTAAGTAATCTTTGACACAGTCGTAGCGCAGTAATTGAAACTACACTTTACATTTATCATACTTTTGGGCCTTTTTTTTTAATCATGATACATAATGATTCAAAAGTACTTGTAATAAGTCTAATTGAATAAAGTTTATTTCATTCATTTAATCACTGAGTCAGGAAGTTGGCATTTTTAATAAAAATCTAAAATGACAAAAGATATATTGTGTTAAGTTAACGGATATAATGCGATACGTCACTAGGCTTTTTCCTGAAATTGTACGTGATGAAATCTTATAATATAAAAATGAATCGCTGAATGTGTTGGTAAGCACAAATCTCGAGAGCAGCTGAATCGATTTCACTAATTCTTTTTTTAGAATATTCCTTGAAGTACGAGGATGGTTCTTACGGAGATAACAATTTAAAAAATTGCCTGAAAAATCTAAAAACAACACTTTTCTATACTCCCACACAAAAGATTCGTAATAATACTTAAAAGTCAATTTGAACTTTAATACCATACCATAAAGTTTAAGTGTTAGTGGAGAGGTTCCAGGAAGGCAAAAAATTGAGTGACGTTAGTATCGCATAAATATTAATGTGAATATTTGTCAATATTATTAACAAAAAAAATTAAATTTATATGGCTAACGCTGGCTAATAACTAATTTATATCTATTTAAAACGTACCTAGCGACGAACCCGAGCGAAGCGAGGGTGAGCCGCTAGTACTAAATATAATAATACTAGCAGTACCCGCCCCGCGGCTTCGTTCCCGCTAAAACTACACAAAAACTAAAAAAGTAGGTTCTATAAAAAAAAATTATCCACTATTTTACCTATTTTATCCTGTGGGAATGAGATGATCTCCCGCTGTAAAAAGTAGCCTATGTTACTCTCCAGTTATTTCTACACAAAAATCACGCCAAACATCCGTGAAAGAAAGACAAAATAGAAACAAACACACTTTCAAATTTATAATATTAGTATGGATGACAAGTTTCGTTTTTGCAATAGAATTTTTAAATTAATTTTACAATGTGCTTAATTTACCTTTTGTTGTTGCTGTTATTATTTAACGTATGCACTGAACGCTGAGGTTTAAAGCAACGCAAATAATTAAATAATATTTGAAAATGACATATATTAACCACGTGTCTGACATACCAAAGATTTTTTATATACATAGGATTTATTTTTGTAGTAATTGAAATAAATATTTACTTGGTTTCACACAGAATATAAAATCGAAATGTAGTTGAGAGATTTAGTCATCATATTTCAATAGGTATAGTATATAGGTACATTACAAAGCTTCAAATTATTAAAGTTTATGTTATAAGTACATGTTTTTATTATAACGTGTTTCCCGTGAGAATGAGATAATCTCCCGCTGTAAAAAGTCCACACGAAAAATCAAGCCAATCCGTCCGTTTCGACGTGAAAGAAGGACAAACAAACAAACACACTTTCACATTTATAATATTAGTATGGATATTAACATGAATAATTCTTGTGTATTTATAAATTTATTTCGTTTATCTCAGAAACGCCTCTAACGATTTGGATAAAGTTTAGTTTTTAGGCAAAGTTTTGCTTTTTAAGTTTAACTATACGAAAAATGACATTTTTTTAATCTTTTCCAAAACACGCCGAGCGAAGCTCTGTCGCTCAAGTACTCTGTACTACTTTGTAATTATTGATGCTTTAGTGTTTTCTATAAAAAAATAATTGGTAATAGTTTTTTTTTTATATAAATAAAATCTATTAATTTAGATTGTTCTTAAATTTTTATTTATAATGGTCGAATTTCAACCACTGAGGGTTAATATTTGTATGTATATATAATATGGAATAGTACAATATCATATTATAATATAGTTATTAATAAAATTTAAAAGGAATTTAAAAGGAGGAAGGGGTAGTTTTTGCGAAAAATTAAAATTATTTTTTTCAAGCAAAATAATACCTAGTTATATGTCCTACTTATATGTTTTAAAAGGCATATTATTTAATAGAAAGATATTATAATAGTCAGTTTTTGATACGGACGATTGACGGACGATTTGATACGGACGATTGATGATTGACGGACATGACACACGACCCATACAAATATTTCAGTGCACGTTTACAAATCACACCTGTCTAGCGACCGAAGCTATAAATTTAAAATTCAATATTTTCCCATAACTGTAATGAAACTTGAACTAATATTTCATTTTTTGTTACAATTCTTAGAAAAACTTGTATTATTTAAAATACGTTATTTAAAATGTTCACAATAATATAACAATATTGTGGAAATTCTAACAAATATGTAATAAAAAAAAGCAGAAAGAAATATGTCGTTATGGGTTTGATACATGCTTTACAAGACATACTCGTATTTTCTTCAAAATAATTTTCATTGAAAGTATTTTGGAAGTTTCATTATTTCTTTTTAATTTATTTCCTCTAATAAACTTAATTTAAAACTAGTTTATAACAATATATCAGAATGCTATAAAAGAAATTTTTGAGAACAATGCCATAAAGGCGGTGAAAACAAAAACCTAACCTGAATACCAAGTTGCAGCATAACTAATCTTATAAGTGCTAACATTAGCCATGGAAGCTGCTCTAGTAGCATATAAATTGTAAATATTTTGTACCAAAATAGCAAAGCTATGACGGTGTTTTTTTTAATTTTTATAATCAATTTAAAACGTACTTAGACCTAGGACGCACCCTAATTCATAAAAATAAATTTATTGTTTGAACTCCGTTAATTGGTAAAAGCAAGTCACCTACAGCTACATAAAAATTAAATTATCTCTTATTGAACCAAAAAACCTGTATGCTTCACTTATATGATTGCTTCAATTATATGAATTTGTTATTATTACATAAGCAATGAATTGGTCACAACACAACTGACAGACAGACCGCTGGACTTGACATATTGAAATTGGAAGACATATTTCGTCTTCAGAGTAAGAAAAGGCATTTTCTCCTTAATTTAACCCTAATCTTAAAGAGGTTTATATACGGAGTAAGTTTTCGTAGTACAAACCCTAAGTTAGTGAGTTAAATATTGAAAAGGGTCTTATTTATGTTTGGCTCAGTTAGTAGTGACCCTACATGCTTTGCCAGCGGTCGCGAGTTCGAGTCCCGCTGGGGGCATTCATTTCTGTGATGAGCACGAATGTTTGTACCAGTCATAGGTTTTTTTTATTTATACTCGTATTTAAAAGTTATAAATGTGTAGTGTATCAATTTCTGTTATCCATAACACAAGCCAAGCTTACCATGGAACTACATGGTACTGTGTGTTATTGTCCCAACTTATTTATTTATTTTATGATTATATATATCTTCAGCGATTTATTTACCATATTACGTATGAAAAGGTTAAAATTAACTTAAATATTATGGTATAAATCACGCCACAATTTAGCGGACATTTTATAACCTGACGTGACGCCTATTCGACTGAGATGATTGCTCATAAAATGACACTTTACGCTTTTATGTGGATACAAAATTAACCTAAATGAGATTTTCCCCAATCTCACAATACACTTAACTGGGTATGTTGCGGTTGCTGTAAGGAGCTTTACGAATCCCTTTCAATTAGGTATTGTGATGATAGAATAATAAGTACCTATATACCTGGGGACTGTTATGCTTATTACTAATTAATATACTGCCTCGGTGGTATAGTGGCTAGCATGTACGGCTGCACACCCGGAGGTCCTGGGTTTGAGACCCGGGTCGGGCCAAGTTTAATTATTGAGTCTTTCTGTATATTAAGCCTCAGTAACAGTCCGGAGTTGGGAAGTTGGCGGTGTTTCACCCCCGTGCCTCGGAGAGCACGTAAAGCCGTCGGTCCTGCGCCTTAACTCTCACTGGTTGTGTCGAGTGGTCGTCCCACCAGAGTATGAGAGTGACAGGAATAGAGAGTGCACTCGTGTCTGCGCGTACACTTGTGCACTATAATATCTCCTGTGCAGTTGGCTAGTCTCAATGAGATTGGCCGCCGTGGCCGGAATCAGTCAGGAGAACATCACTAATTAATATTAATTGTAAGTAATACTTATTATTAGGTAGGTAGCAGGTTGAATTTTTGATCAAGAAGAATGTTTGTATATATATATGTATATATATATATATATATATATATATATATATATATATATATATATATATATATATATATATATAATAAAATAGCAACATAGCGAAATCTGTATAATATGAAATATTAGTCACTTAAAAACAATGACTACATTTACGTATCGTGTACAGAATATAAATCTAAAACAATAGTTGTTGAAATTTTTGTCTGCTTACTAACCGACTTCCAAAAAGGAGGAGGTTCTCAATTCGTCGGAATTTTTTTTTAAATGTATGTTCACCGATTACTCGAAGACGCCTGAACCGATTTGAAATTTTTTTGTTTCAAACGTATACTTCCTAGGTGGTCCCATATAAATTTTATCGAAATCGGTCGAGTGGTTTTTAAAATATCAACATTTTTTTTTAAATAATTTTTTAATCGAATATGTAATTTATTTACTGATTTTAACAAAATTTTGCGTCGTAATAACTTATTACACGTGTCAACATCAACGGTATAGGAGGAATATAAGGTTTACAGGAAAATCTCTCATTTCCATGGAAAACACAATAACTAACTGGTCGGCCAAGTTGTCCTTAATTCAAAAATTTCATTGATTTATATACAAAAAATATTAGTAACAGGGTCAACTATAACATGTTTAACAATTTAGTAAATAAACTAAGTAAGATATAACAGATGAGGTTATATTTGTTACAGAGTAATATTATTATGTACGTACTTATTTCCGCTAGAAGAGGTTTTTTTCTTACGAGTGGAAAAGTTAGGTCGGAGATCTCTTTATTGATACGAACTAGATTGTTAAGTTCATTTTACTTTTGCTTTATAACAGTAAATGTATTTTCTTTCATCGATACTAATAAAATAAATATAAATAATAATAATATATTGTAAATGGGTTTAAGATTAAAAATTAAATAAAATACTTAATTATAATAAACGCATAATATTAAGAATAAAAAGGAAGTTTTTCTTATTCTTAATATAAATTCAGGACATGATTGATAGTATTCTGGTACGAAAATGAAGTGTAGTGGGTTCAAACTGAAGTATCATACTTCTGAAATTTTCCTGTGCGAGATATTTTCCATAATAATATGTAATTATTCATTTTAGTAAGTAAAAATCACGAAAAATCTGTATGCTTAGAGAATCTAATTAGTTTTTGAAAGACATGTTATTTCCGACTGCACGCATTTTTTCAGTTTGATGGACTATAGCTTCTTGCGTTGCGGAAAAGCTCAGCAATCTATACTAATATTATAAAGAGGTAAGGTTTGTAAGTTTGTGAGGTTGTAATGTCTGGATCTACTGAACCGATTTAGATGAATTTGGTAAGAAGATAGTTTGAGACCCTAGGAAGGGTATAGGATACTTTTTATCCCAGAAATAATCCCTTAAGGGGGTGAAAATGGGGATGAAAGTTTGTATAGAGAAGCAAGCTAGGGACGAACCCGAGCGAACCGAGGGTGAGTCGCTAGTACGGTACGTCTTAACAGTTAATATGGAATAGATAGATTAATTATATATATTATCTATACTAATATAATAAAGAGGTAAAGTTTGTGAGTTTGTGACATTGTAGGGGGTAATCTCTGGATCTACAGAACCGATTTAGATGAAATTTGGTAAAAAGATGTTTGAAACCCTGGGAATGATATAGAATACTTTTATCCTGGAAATCATCCCTTTAAGGGGGTGAAAATGGGGATGAAAGTTTGTATTGGGAATCAACCTCTTTATTGATAGGGACGAACCGGAGCGAAGCGAGAGTGAGTCGCTAGTATGATACTAACTAATAGCCTATAGCATTCCTAAAGAAACGGGCTATCTAATGCAAATAGAATTTTTAAAATCTGATTAGTACTTCCTGAGATTAGCGCGTTCAAATAAACAAACAAACATACTCTGCCTCTTTATAATGTTAGTGTAGATCAGGACAACAGTTGATCAAGCGTTTATTTCTATTTCTCATTTACTTATTTGAAAATGTAGGTGTTGATTCGACTTCTCAACCAATTAAAACTATTAACGAGAAGGGAACGAGTTAATGAAAGTTTTAGCTAAACCGATTTCTGCTGCTGATAACTTTGTCTTCTTACAAAATTATTAGGCTCATTGAAAGATTATCTCCTTTATTTTAGGTACTCAAAAGATGGGAAGAAATATCTATTCTATATTGTGCTACTTCAATAAAGTTAACTATGACTACAATTTGTGTATGCGTTTTATTTATGGTTATCGCAAAGATCACGTTTCCAGTTTCCAACACTAACTTGACAAGTTACAAGTGGTTGCCTATTGCTTTTTACTGAAACGTACATTTCAACTGTTATATAATATCTTGACAATGCTTCACTTAATTAACTATTTGAAGTTGCAATTTATTTATACTAATATTATAAAGAGGTACAGTTTGTGAGTTTGTGACGACAGGGGGTAATCTCTGGATCTACTAAGCCTATTAAGATGAAGTTCAGTAAGGAGATAGTTTGAGACTTTGGGAAGGACATAGGATACTTTTTATCCTGAAAATCATCCCTTAAGAGGGTGAAAATGGGGGTGAAAGTTTGTTTGGAGAATCAAGCTAGGGACAAACCCAAGCGAAGTGAGGGTGAGTCGCTAGTCTTAAATATAGATCAGCACGTTCCAGTGTCACAACTCACATTTAATACAGTATAGAAATATTAAAGAAAAGAAGTAAGTAAACTTGGTTGTCTGCGAAAAATCCTGTAAGTTTTTTAAACGGGCTTTTGAAAAATCTTTCTCATAATATTTATTTATGAAATCCAAGTGCTGTTGTATTTTGTCTAAATTGAAGAATATCTTCTTCTTTTTGACTTAATACTGATTATATCTAGCGTAGGAGTAACAAACGTACACACATACTTTTTTACGTTTATAACACCATTACTCTAATCAGTTCCTTGGGGAAGAAGTGAGGTTTAGTTACGCGTGCATTGAAGATATATTAGTGTTATTGTTTTCTCTGTATCTATTACAAACATAAATTTCTCATATAGTTAATTATATCATAATTGTGTACTGTTCTAAAGTATACATACGAGTACAAGCAAATCAAATCTAAAATTAATAAACTTTCTAATTAACTTTGCCAATTTAATACTTAATATGCACAGTGTAATTAATTATGAGTATTTTGGTAATAACAAAAGTATATCAATTCGTTCTATAAGATTTTTTTTCTGTAATATTTTTTTAAATTATTAATGAGTATGTCACCACAGACATGTAACCCGAGCCTTCTTAACCGACGACGAAAAAGGAGGAGGTTTTCAATTCGACACGTATATTTTTTCGAGTTTCTTTCTATTGCTGTGTATATACAAATTAAATAAACTTGAACAACGCAAATACCTGCAACTTACAGGAGCTTATAGACACCACTCGTTAAGCTTTAACGATGGCTGGATTGTGGTGACCCCAACTCGCTTAAATTAACTTGACGTGGATACGAGAAGTCGAAGAAAAAATTATAATAAATCATATCTCGTGCTATCAGTCTTTCCTGATTACCTTTGGGCTGTGAGTTAATTTTATCAAGAGTACATAATACGCAATATATTTTAACTTTATTTTTAAACTAGCAGAATCCGCAGCTTCGCTCGCGCTAAAACTACAAAATAAAGTCTTTAGCTTTATGCTATTAGTAATAATGTATGGAAGTCTGCCCGATTTGTTGACATGTATGATTACTGCTCCGCTCCCTTGGGTAGTAGCATTATTCAAATCGGGTTTGTAGTTCCTGAGATCATCGCGTTCAAACAAACAAACAAATAAACTCTCTGCCACATTATAATATACGTATAGATATAACATTTGAATATATATATATATAGCTAAAATTAAAAATTTCAGAACAAAGTTTAAAGATCACCAAAAATATTATAATAAACAATTTTCATATCCATTCAATATGTAGATTGTTGTAAAAAGTTCATTCATCTAGGGTAGGAAAAAGTTTAATTGCAAAAGTTTGTTCGAAGACTATAAATATAAAACCTTAAAGTCACCAAAGATATTTGTCTAATAATTACATTTTTTTTGCTTCTAATAAAAATATTTACTGAAAACAGTTCTAAGATTAGTTGCTCGAGGGTACTTCAAACAATAGATTGGTTATTTTTGTTGGTTAAATAGTCTGAAATATCGCCCACTTTCTTAGTTAACTTTTTTTATTTATATTAACTTCCGATCGACTGCACCAAATTGGATAATTCTTTTATTTGTGTTTGTTATTGTCGGGACAACTATTGTAAAGAAGAAAATTATAAGATTTTTTAATAAAATCAGATTTTTATAAATCTAATGATATGAAAAGTAAGTGAGTGAAATAGTTGTTATTCCGGAAATTATACCTTAAAGAGGGTGAGAATGGGGATGAAAGTTTGCATGGGGAAGCAACGGAGAAAGGGCCGAACCCGAGCGAAACGAGGGTGAGTCGCTAGTTCAACCAAAAAAAATATCTAAGTATATATATACTATTCTTTATTGCACTTATATGTAAAATACAGAGAGTAACAAACAATAAAATTAGTTAGCAAAGGTGGACTTATCTCTAGAAGAGATATCTTCCAGTCAACCTAAGTGAGTTAGAGAGATAGTATTAAAATGCAGGCTAAAGTGCAGTAACTCAAATGTAAATACTTAAATAAATATATATTATATATACATATAACAAAACATTATACATATTATATACCATAACATATGTACATACTACTACATACACAAATACATACCTATATAATATAATGCATAATAATAGTAGTTAATATAATTATTGTGGAATAACTTGGGTGAGAAAGTGCTGTTTTATTTTCTTTTTAAAGGCAGTTATAGAGGGGCTTAATTGAATGTCTTTCGTATTAACCTTATAAACTCCTACAAATGTCAGTTTATGAAATCTTATTAATACCGCAATTCTGTTATATCCGATATAAATGCCATATGCTGTTTAATGTTTGTATTGCAATCACCAAGACTCCTAAAATATGAAATATGGCTGAGTTTTACGATTTGCGTGGGTTAAGGTAATATCTTCTCATAAGAAAACAAAAATTTTTATGTAATACTAGGAACTCACCCCCGCTCTGCTCGGGTTCGTCCCTAGTGAAAATTTAGGTTTGTATGTATTTTTAATGCCGAATCATAAAAAAATAAATATAAAAAAAATTGTCCAAAAAATAAAAATAATTTTTTTTTTGGGGTGGACCACCCTAATCACTTAGGGGTATGAAAAATAGTTTACGCACTATTCTCGGATCTACTGAATATACACACAAAATTTCATAAGAATCGTTCAAGCCGTTTCGGTGGATTTTTGTTACAAATACTGTGACACAAGAAATAATGTACATTGCGGTTACTATCCAAAGGATCTCGTTTTAAAAAAAATCGAAAGCTAGTTTTTATTGAGCAAGAGTGCTAAGAACAAAGCTCCATATATTCTTCGCATATATCTAATTGATTCACAGGTAGTATATACTCATACTCATATAATAAAAATTATAAACAGTAAAACTATAAACATACAATAAAACTATAAACAGAGTGAATGGTAAATAAAAGTATATATTAATATGTAGGAAAAATACTCAAACGCACCATGCTATGGAGCGGGTTCAAGTCCCGGGTCTCGCACCTGATATTTTGACGTGCGAATCATTTCCAACATGACTACCACTTGTCTAACGGTGAAGGAAAACGTCGTGAGGAAACCTGCAAGTCTGATAGAAATTAACAAATTTTCGAGAGACTTGTGAAGTCCGCCATCCCGCACTTGGCCAGCGTGGTGGATTATGATCTAATCCCCTTGGTATTGAAGGGAGGCCCGTGCCCAGAAGAGGGACGTTAAAAAAAGGGCTGAATACACCATTCTATGAACTAACACGTTTTCTTATATTGCATTAATTTTTGTATAAAAGTTTCAAGTGTTGAACTGTGAATTTCTGAATCATACTTGAAATGTGCTTTTATTGAATAATATATACGAGTATGCTTATGATAATTTATTTCTTTGCTATTATTAACATTTATAGCCACCTTTAAGAAAGAGACTCAATTCGAGTGTATTTTTATTTTTGTGCGTATGTTAAGCGATATCATCTTTAATTGTTAACGGTTTTCATATTTTTTATGAATGGAGCCATTCTAATGGGTATGAATTACAAGAAAAAATAACCTTTAAGGCAATTATTCAGTTTTTTGATTTGAGGTTTGCCTATTTCATTGAATCAATGCGATTTTTGCGTATTTGTTGATAATTTATGAATCAGGACGTGACTTTTATTTTTCATTCCAAAACATCAAATTCCATCATATGATTCTGTTACGAAAAGTAATTTTGCAAAGCAGGCAGAAGTAGTTAAAATTAAGTAAATCGATCTGGAAAAACGAAGTTGTATTATTATTATTTTACTTTGTATATATATTACATACAGTTAAAAATAATAGACACTCTTTTTCTATAATATATAATAGCTTTCATAAAATACATTCATAAAAAATTGCTTTTACAGATCTGCTTGCGTCTATTTCAAGTGGATAATATTATTATAAATACACCATGCAAAGTGACAGAAAAAAATTATTGATAACAATAAAAATATTGTTTGTAAAGAACCATAAACCATGTCGCACATAAACATTGGGTATGGGCAAGTAAATAAAGCACGATTCTGACATAATTACCGTTTTATGTCTACATCACTAGAGGTTTTATATATCGTCACTTTGAGGGATCATTTGCAATGATAACATGCACATCAAAATATTGTAATGAGCAATTATATTCGTTGTTGGCACACTATTTTCAATCTTTATGCTATAGATTTAAGAATTTATTTCATAAATCGTACTTTAAATATATATATATATATATATATATATATATATATATATATATATATACTTTTTTATGTATTCTTTAACTATAGTATATTATAAAATAACTAAACGGGGTCACAAATATAGTAAAATAAATAAAACAAATTTATAGTCATGAGCATAAATATATGACCTGAAATTTATGATAATTAAATAGGCAAAAGGCAAATATTAATGACGCATTTTAGAGATAAATAAGGTGACAGATATTTTTGCATCGCGTCTCTAGTCAGATCTAGTTTTTTATATTGTTATATTTTTGCTGACAACGTACTTGCTACAAACTTGAAGTTTTGTACCTACAATGTACCCACATTGTCCATAGAAAGTAAGAATCTACTAAGAAATAATTATTAAAAACTTACAAAGGGGTTAGGTATTGCACGTGGGAAGAGACGCAGGCAAATATTAATTTAATAATAAATAGCCAAGTTATACAGACCCAAAATTACGTATGTTTTTCGCTTTATATTTCGAGATATATAAGGTTCACGTTTAGTGTGGTGGTCCAGTGGTCGAACCATTATCAATATTGGAAAACATATATTATGAATAAAAAAGTACTGTTGGCAAAAAAAAAAATATACAAAAAGCTAAAGCTCGTTATCAGTAGCTCCTTAATGAAAAAAAAAAACCGGTTGACAATCAAAAGAGAAAAAGGTACTAAACTGTTATGTCTTTGCCTATGATAGGTAAAGTACGAGTTAAAAACATTATCAATTTCATTATGACACTTTAAATTACTACTTTTAACTTTATTACATCTTGAGCTCTCCGTAACATGACTCCCCATAATAATAGTAATATTAATATCCTCCCGACCGATTTTGTGGTGACGGCGGCCAATTTCATTGAGGCTAGCCATTTGGCCAGGAGATAGATGCGCTATCTATAATGAACAAATATGCGCGTAGAGACTAGTGCACTCTCTATTCCTGTCACTCTCATACTCCAGTGGGACGACTGTTCAACACGACCAGTAAGATTTAAGGCGCAGGACTGACGCGACACGTGCACTCTAAGGCACGGGGGTAAAACACCCTTAACTTCCCAAATCTGAGCTGTTACTGAGAATTTCTTGACAAAATTACTCAATAACTGAACTCTGCCTGACTCTGGACTTGAACCCAGGATTTCCGGATCAGCGGCCGTACATGCTAGGTACTAGACCACCGAGGCAATTTGACTTATGACTCCCCATAGAAAATACAGGTTGCTGATTACATCATAATACAAATAATATATTTGTACACCACACGCTAGCGAGTAATGAATAAATTCATTATCAATACAAATTTACCAATAAGCTCATTAATTGCTCCTGTGAATAAATTCGTGCGTGTAAATGAATTACCTATCATCAATCATATTAATGAAACATATGGGTACATGGAGGATTATAAAACCGTCAGATAGATAGCTGTAGAAGAAGACTCAGACAAGATGCTTGCGATGTAAAATAAAAAAATGTATATAGGAATAATATATTTGGACTCTATAATATAACGATTTGAAAGACATTTGTCGAATGATAAAAAAATAAAAATATTTGCATGATATCGTGTGTTTTTAAAAGTACTTTTCGAATAAATACACGTTTTTCACGTGCGTATCATTTCCAACATGATTACGGTGAAGGAAAACGTCGTCAGGGAAACCGCCATGTCAGAGAAAACCTAGTTAATTCTTGTAAAGTCTCCCCCCCCCCCCCTACTCCACCCCTCCTACCCGCTGTCGTCCTACTAAAATAAAAAGCTCGGTGCCCTCAGGAATACAATAATTAAGATAATTGATGCGCAGGAAAATTCATTTGCTTTTTCTGTGGTAATCAAACCTGGGACCCAAATCCATGTAATAATAATAGAAATCATAAGAGCCACTTGAACAGCTAATTTGTTGTAATAATATACTTTAAATAAATAGGCTAACCTAATCCTAAACGATGCCAACTTGTAACTTCACTTAATGTTTATATGTATATATTTTACCATATTTTTAGTGTAACTATATTGTAGACATTTTATATTGGTGAATAAGGCTAAAATAAAGATATTTATTGTTATTACTAGAATTGCCCGCGGCTCCGCCCGAGTTCAGATGACCAAAAACTAAATTCTTAGGTTTTACATATTGGTATACTCTTATATTGCAGTTTTTGTATTTTTTTCTCTGAAATGAGACATTTTTTCGCGGTAAAAAGTATACGATGTTGACCCGGATAATCAGCTATCACCATGCCAAATTTCATTAGAATCCCTCCAGTGGTTTTTCTGTGATGCGGTAACAGGCAGACAGACAGACAGACAGACAAAAGTTCTAAAAACTATAGATTCGGACTCTGTATCGATAAAAATGTCTATTTCAATAAGATTTTCCAAAAAAATATTTAATGTACAGATTCGGCTTAGTTGCAATTTTATTATATGTATAGATTATAATTATTAAAGCTCTGAACAGTAGTCATGAGGGCTCATCTAGTTTGAATTTTATAATTTCATAAAACTTTTAAGCTAAAATTTAAACAAGAGAATATTATACCTTAAAAGCCTTTTAAACGATAAAGAAAATCCCTAAAAATTGGATCAAATTTCATAAAAAGGTTTGAATAAGTCTGTAGTATTCGTATACTCCCTTAAAACACCTTAAGCGATGAATTCTTAAACTATACCTATATATAGATATTAAAACTGTGGAATTTGCGTACGTTTTCCAGTCTATGAATAAATGAATGTAGATGTGCTTATTTCCAAACATCCAATTTTAAGTTTTATACAACGGCCATCTATGTATATAATATTAACTCATTCTGATCGCATGCTTTTATCTTTTTGAACTCATTTTAACTTGGCTCGCCTAAAAAGTTTCTGACTGGTTTCTTTCACTATACGAACGACCCAACTATCTAAATTTCAGCTGAAGCTTTTAAATATGATATTATTTTATACGTACGAGTACATAGGTAGAGAAGATAAGACTTGTTGATCCGATTAGGATAGATTTTTTCAAAATATGGAAGGAAGTGAAAATAATAAAATTTAAATTCATTCAAAAAAAAAAAATGTAAAATTTGTCCCGCTTGATTTGGAAGTCAGAAGCTTTAAAGACATATTTTGATCACGTTATATATACATATACCTAAATTCTAACTGAGTCGAATCTGTACATTAAATATTTTTTAGAAAATTTTATTAAAATAATCATTATTATCGATACAGAGGCCGAATCTATAGTTTTTAAAATTTTTATCTGTCTTTCTGTATCACGAGAAAACCACAGGACAGATTTTGATGAAATTTAGTATGATGATAGCTTATCCGGATGTTGACCCGGATATAGGATACTATTTTCTGCGGGAAAAGATATCATATCCGAGAAATCTATACTAATCGTTAAAACGTATTTAGGGATGAACTCGAGAGGAACAAGGGTGAGTAGCTATTTAAAAATAAAGTCCGTAATGATTTTGTATTTTAATCGACTTGAAAAAATCTACTAAAAAATCACTTGATATTATTATTATTTCGTTGATTAATAACTCACTGTCAATAAAGAAGAATTAACTGAAGAAAACATGAGAAATCTGCTGACCTGATTTACGATGCTTGAAAATCTGTCTATTTAGATATCTTGTGACCGTTTTCTACTTTAAGGCTTTGTTGTATTGTGTTTTGAATTTTCGGTGACAATATACATTGCATTTTAAAAAGCCATTTCAAATGTTTTCAGAAACTTCCAACTGGACCGTTGAATTCCGAGTATTGTATGACTTGAGTAATACATTTGCTTGTAATAGGTTCGGTTTGAATAGCAAGTAAATGCAAGTTTCAATAAGAACAGTGCCTGCTTTATATTTGATATGGAGCAGGCACTGTTATTTTCAAAAAAATTCTTGAGTCTAGGATTTGTTTTGAAAATATTATATACAAAGTGACTTCTAAAGATGTTAAATTAACTTCTACGTTGGTAATGACGGGTTTGATTAAAGAGAGAATTTCATCAGTTTTAACAAAGCGTTTGTAATGTTTTGAGCTACATGTGTATATTTTCGTATTTTGAGCCAATAAGTTTATTTAACATTTACTAGTGATTAGCTATTTGTTTCACAGAAGCATCGAGTATGCTTCTGTTATTTTTGAGCTCTCCAATTTTGCTCCATATAGAAAATGAAATCAAGCCATCCCGTCAGTTTGATCCAACGTTAAAGAAGGACAAACAAACACACTTTAACATTACATTTTACAAACACCTAAACTTTCACATTTATAATATTAGTAATATATAATAAAAACATTCTAAAAATTTGTAAACAACTATTAATCCTTACTGTAAATTGCCCCATAAATAGCTATATATAAGATGGCAAAGGGAAAAGGAATTTAAGGACGAAAGTTAATAATGATATGTCAGTGCGTCAAGTATTAAAATGGGCTGACTTTATATGTTACGTGCTACGAATACAATTGCTGGGATTTCATTATAAATTAAAAAAAAACATACTTAAATGACAAGTAAGGGTGCCTCATTTAATAATTCAATTTTGTATTTTATTTATTTACACGTTATGATTTACTAGCGACTCACCCATGCTTTGGGTTCGTCTCTAGTCAAAAGCAAATCTATCCCACGGGAACCGTATATTTTCCGGGATGATATGTAGCCTATGGCCTTCCTCAATAAACGGGCTATCTAATAAAAAAATATTTTTTCAAATCAGATTAATAGTTCCTGATATTAGCGCGTTCAAACAAAGAAACAAACTCTGTCTCTTTATAATATTTATAAGTATAGATAATATATGTATATAGATTTTTAAACTATTTACACGATATTTTCGTCACATGAGATTCTTTTTCCAATGAAAAAAGCAAGATTTTTCGATATACAATATGAGGATACAAGCTCTCGGAATGAAAGGTTGTCAAAAAATAAATAAATTTTCTCATGGACTAACCCCCCCCCCCTCCCCCCCCCCTCACCACTCGGCCAGCGTGGTGGAGCATGGCCTGATCCCCCTCGTTTTGACGGGAGACCGGTGCCCAGCAGTAGGAAAATAAAAAAAGGCCGGAATACAATATGGAATAACAAGTTAAAGTTAGTTTAAAATTGGCAACATGTTGAAAATTATATTGAATCGCTCGTGAAAAATTATAAAGATGTAATAACATAACCTTTCATACCTGCAATGCGATGTACAGTATACAAGTTTTTTTTTAACTATTTTGGGTCTACACTCTACATGAACAATATAATAAAAAAAAAGTTTGTCAGACAAATAACTTTAGCTCAGCATTGATAAAAAATATTTAAAATATAATTAAAATATACATAATTAAAAATTATAAAAAAAAAGGTAACTGAGCAAAAATAGTACATTACAATATTAGAATGCTAGCTAGAGATTGAATGGTATTGGAAAAACAATAGATATTTTTGTTTTATTTTTTACTCCGTTAATACGATATGTTGGTGTGTATGAATCTGTAACATTCAACATCGGTTGATAAAATGTATACATCTACATAAAGTTTAGTCAGAAGCCTTTCGTTAAACATAATAAAATATCCAAGCAAGTTAATATCTAAGAGTAAACGTGGAACTATGGAAGATGAACATTCTTTGACAGAATGGAATGGAAGATGAACTTTCTTAGACAGAATGTTTAGCTTATGCGGTGGAGCATGAATTTTGTTACTCATAATATAATAAGTATCTCTATGCAGAAGTTATAAATTAATCACACTATGTGCGGTTTTCAAAGACACCTATCTTTAAACGAGCAATTCTTATATATATATATATATATATATATATATATATATATATATAATCTAAATCTCGGAAACGGCTGCAACGATTTTCATGAAATTTAGTGTACAGGAGGTTTCGGGGGCGATAAATCGATCTAGATTAGTCTTATGTCTGAGAAAACGCGTGTTTTTGAGTTTTCATGCAGTTTTATTTTGCATTATCCCACGCAAAATATGGTCGGCAATTTGCACGCTCGGGCATAAGCATCGTGGTCAAGTGGCCAAGGTGCAAGATCAACAATCACAGGTGTCCAGGTTCGAATCTCGGTAGCATACAAAGTTTTTATTTTTGTTTTTTTTAATACTTATTCATGTTTTTTGTTTAAAAAATATAAATATACTTAACAAGTATAAATAAACTTAACAAGCAAAATCTTATCTAAATACAAAATTTGATTCAAATCGTTAAAACAGTTTCCGAGATACACGAAGTTTTATACATACATAAAATAAATATAATATGAACCAATTATAATATGTTAATATGTAAATGCGAAAGTTTATGTGTATGGTGTGAAGAAATGGCTGGATCAAATTAAATGTAATTTAGTAGTAGGTATAAATTATAACATCTTACATAATTTAAATTGAAGTGATGAATAATAACGCTCTCATTCTCTTGACATTTTGTATGTAAACTTTGGTGTAGCTTTAAGTGCTTTTGAATCGCAATTTTTGGGAGCTTATAGTTTAGTATATTATTGAAGCTATATGGTTTTACTTAGCCATTGAAAAGAAAATGAGCTATGTTTTGAATTAGATTATTATTAACCAAGAGAAAGTTTTTTGGGACTATTGCCAGCTCTTTTAACTTAACTTTAATAGCGTTCCGCTGAAGACTTAATATAAATTAACTCTGACTGTCTGAGATTACCCTCTATTATCTCTTAAAGCGTTTAAATGCAACATTTTCTTCATAATACTCGTGTATAGCGGTAATTTTATTTACTAACTAATATGTGCTTGCATCTTTTGTGCATGTATTTTAATTAAATCACAAAATATTAATTTGCATCCTATATATCGCGTGTGAAACACAATCTTTAAGTATAAAATTATATTTATCAATGATTGTCAATGTACAAAAAGTTATATTAAAATTTGTCCAGGCATTTTCATTATATTTAATACTAGCAGTACCTAATTCGCCAGCGTTAAAACTACTGAAAAAATAAACTCTTTGACATACCGATAGCACCTACCGGGTCTAATTGTGTTTTCAAACCATCCAGCAGCACATTGAAATATACAAACAAAATTTCATCCAAATTGGTCCAGCCCTTTAGCAGGAGTAAGAAAGGGTGACATACATAATTATACACACGTACAGAATAATTATATATATTAAGATTTTACATAATAAGTACAGATTTTACTTACATTGAAATATACCGACATAACTTTCATTAAAATATAAAAGCCTAAATATCAGCAGAAAATAATTATATACATATATACTAGCGACTCGCCCTTGCTTCGCTCCGGTTCGTCCCTGGGGTGGGGTCTGGGAGGACCACCCTTATCCTTATGACTTAGGGGTATGAACAATAGATAGTAGCCGATTCTCAGACCTACTGAATACGCATATAAAATTTGGTAAAAATCGGTAAAGCCGTTTCGGAGGAGTACGGTAACTAACATTGTGACATGGAAATTTTATATATAAGATATACTAGCGACTCGCCATTGCTACGCTCCGGTTCGTCCCTAGCTTACTCCTCATACAAACTTTCATCCACATTCTCATCCCCTTAAGGGATGATTTCCGGGATAATTTTTTTTTTTTTAATTTTAAAAAAATGTTATCTTGTTTAAAAAAATCTTTTAATTTTCTTTTATACAAAACTTGTCCTGACAATAACAGACGCAAAAAAATATCCGATTTGGCGCAGTCAATCGGAAGTTATGCGCATACATACATTTCGGTGATTCATTTTTATTTATATAGATTAGGTAAAAATAAAAAGGGAGCAAGAATAAGTACCTTGTAGAATCTATCGCAAATTATACTTGAAAAATCACCATTATTTACATCAAACCTCTAAATTCACTCAATAAGCCTCACGTGGAAATTGACCTTGCGATCTTCTACAAAGTACAGAGTGCCCGCCAAATCATTGTTTGTACTAGTCTGCGTCATCTTTTAAAATAATTTATATATCAACATCAAATTTCAATTTCGTCTATAAACGACTATATAAAATCCAATTAACTTTAGGAGTTATTATTGTTTAGTCAGGCTCTATAATATTAAGAAAATAATTATGTTAGTTATAATGAGCAGTATTTTAAGGTGTTTCAATTAAAATTCAGCTAAGCGCTCGAATATTAGATATTTTGTGTACTACTCGTAAATATTATCTTGAAAAGTAATCCCCCCAAAAAAAATTGCTTCTAAAGTGTTGCCAAGACGAGAGGGCTTACACTGTCAATTTTTAAAGTTATAAGATCTAATGTAGAGCCAAGCTTCTAGCTCTACTTGCCCTAACTCTACAAGCCCTAACTTCCCAAACTCTACACTTTAGTCACACTATTGTATAACAGAAAAGTAATGAATAGTGAACATATATTTCACCTTACACCCATGTGACGGTAGCGAATCGGCAGATACTTTTTGGGAATCAAATAATTTTGTAGCCTGTACATCTAAAAATATTGAAACACGGTGTTTTACACGGTTAGCTGGCGTATGAAACTAAATATTCTTATTTTAAAATGCTGATGTAAAACAACACTCGAACTTTATTGTGCTTTTTGATTTGTTATGACGGAATGAATAAAAGAAACAAGTACCATTGTTTTAATGTTTTTGAGGCTAAATAGTGGAGTTCCGCAACTGCTATCCCTAAGAAGTTTTTTTACGTTAGACTTACATATATCAAGTAACATTTATATACTGAGATAAATTATGAACATATGTTATTTTCCGAGCCCTTAGACAAAGTGACTTCAACAGTCCATACCGTTAACAGAAAACTATTATTTATACATATAATAAAATCGTAAATAAGCCAAATCTGTACATTATATATTTTTTGGAAAATGTTATTGAACAAATATTATTATCCATACAGAGGCCCAATCTATAATTTTTAGAATTTTTGTTTGTCTGTTACCGCATCACAGAAAAACCACTTAATGGATTTTGATGAAATTTGGTATGGTGATAGCTGGTTATCCGGGTCAACATAAAAGGATACTTTTAACCACGGGAAAATATCTCATTTCTGAGAAAAAATACAAAAACTGCATTGTAAGAGTATACTAATATATATAAAATTTGAGAATTTGGTTTTTCATCATCTGAACGCGGGTGGAGTCGCGGGAAATGCTACTATTAAATACTTATACTTGTAAGAAGTTGTCTCTGTTCACCTTGTAAAAGTAAATAAAACGTAGATCAATGATTAAGAGGGTCTCTACATTCTCGGCTAGAATCGGTTGCTAAGTAAATTGAAACGTTATACCTTGTGTATTTAATCTTGTTATATGTTTATTTATCATTAATCAATTATCTCGAGAGATCTATTCCAATTTAAATTTATTACTATTCGAAACAATATCACGTAAGGACTTAATCAAGACTGTCTTCTTTAGATTTGTTTCTTAAAAATTTACTCATTGTTATTCCAGTACTAGTCTGCTAGGAGCTTTTTAAATGAAACTGTTTTTTCGGATTTTTTTGCCGATTTATTTTAATTTTTGGTTTCCCATATTTTGAATGCTTTGCAGCAATCACGGTCTCTCCCGTTACCAAAAAAAAAAAAAATCAAAATAAATCCGTGAAAAAATCCGAAAATATAGTTACTCGTGTTTTTTTTATAAATATGAACAAAAAAAGTAATAACGGTATAATATATATTATAATATAATTTTTATAACAACTTAAAATCAGTTTACGCGGGCGCTCCGAGATCATTTTTATTCTATCATCTTACATATCCATGAACATAAAAAGTTGTAATAGTAATACGGTCGATGTTGTACCTACCTCACTATGTTTATTGTATTTTTAATAGTATGGTAAATATCAGTTAAAAGTGTATGACAATTAAAATATAAAAACGCTCAGCAATTTTTATAACATTTATTTAATATTAATTGCATTGCTTAAAAGTTACTTTATAATATCTAGAGAAAATTGGCCCAAAACTCCAAATTCGATTTGAATGTATTATGCCCTCTTTCACCAACATCCCATAAACTACCACCTACGTATGGGATCCCTAGCTTAAAGGTTCTCCTAAACTAGCCCCTAAATTAAGTTTCATTTTACCATCGTCAGGGCCTGTATTTCTAGGACCCATATTTAGGTGGTATTTTAACATTTAGGTGACCCCTAACTGTCGGTGAAACAGAAACTGTCCCCTACCAGCCCCCTAACCTTGCTTAGGGGATCCCTTAAACTTAGGTAACGTTGGTGAAATTGGCCATTAATGTCTTAAATATATTTAACAAACGTCAAATAGTATTATACAATATACCTATCCCTTGCGTAGGCAGAGAGAACAGAGTGCCAAGCGCTACGATCTCTATATAATATGTACCACTTTAGGTTCCTCCATTAATATCATTCTTTTTATACACGCCTCATCGGGGGGTCCTCATGACGCGTGACGTGATGACAGGCGCAATTGGGACCTTTTTAAGTATTATTACTTACATTACAAAAATACTTGGCCTTTAAAACTTTCCGAGGTCTCCTACATTTCGTATTCCATTCACTCTACCACAGTCACTGTCAGTATCGTCACATATTCTTTCTATGTACCCGAACCATCTGAGCACATTTTTCTTTATTGATACTACTACATTCTCATTTAAATCAAACGTTCTGCAAATCTCTTCACCGTGAATTCTTTTAAAATCAGACACCAAACTACGAGACTGCATTTCTACTGCCCAATACAAGAGATAAACGTAATGTAATGATAATTGAATAAAAAATTTGGTACAAGTTTCATTTCTACGAAAAATTCATCAAAATGTCGTGCTTAAGAATGGTTGAGGAGATTTTGTAGTATTATCTTAGTTATCTTTGCATTTCATGCGGCCTTGTTTATTGTTTAATGCAGAAGTCAAAATCAGTGATGGATAACAATCTAAAATAATACATGTAAAATGAGCTAGCAAAAGCTTGTTGTTATATGATAAGCGAATTTACGTCAATTTGGAATCTGTTTGTCCTTTATTTAACATATCTGTTAACTTAGCTGTATATTTAAAATCGCAAAATTTCACATTAAAAGTATTATCTAACTGTAATAATTTATGATACTAAAAGGAAGCTTGCGTCAACATAAGTACATGGCCGGCACTTCGCCAAAAGACGTGATTTATACGTAGGCGTTATCGACAACCCTTTGACAATTTTGGAGTGACATAAAAACTTAAAATAGAAATAAAGTAGAATAGAAAGAATTATATATAGAATACTTATAAAAAATCTATAAAAAGTTAGATTTAATAAGATATTACTTTTGACATTAAAACTCCGTTATAATATTTTTTTACAATTGTTATGCAAAAATTAAGTTGATATATATATATATATATATATATATATATATATATATATATATATATATATATATATATATATATATATAACTTATTTACCCCACTAGGCCATGAAGCCAACCACTAGTCGAGTCAACCAAGAGTCGTAAAATTGCTTAAACAATATTTTGGACAGTAATTCTGAGCACAGTTTTTGTAGACATTTTGAATTAAATAGTGGCAATTTCGAATTTTCATTAACATTTTGAAACATGTACTATTTTAAAATAATAATTTATGTTTGTAGTCCTTAAAAATCAGCCCTTTCATTTGATATGCTCCATAATGTACTATAATTTATATTAATTTTACAGTAATAAAAGCGATTTTTTGTTTTTTATACGGTTCTAAAGTTAACCTTTAATATTAAAGATCATTAGTTTATGAACTCGTTATTGGGAGTCTAAAGACAGGTCAGGTTTTGTTTTCTGTAGAGACCTTGTCATCAAAAGTGATCTTTCTTTACATACTAGATGACCCGGCAAACGTTGCTCTGTCATATAAATTATCAAAGAAATCTTACGTAAGATACAAAAATACTAAAATCGCGACTAAAAAATGGGGGTTGGAGTAAGAGGGTTAAAAATACTTTACGAGATATTTATATATTAGATGTGTACAACCAATGTTCTTAACATTGGTAATCTATTGTAACTCCCAAAGCTGTTTCATTAAAGCTTTAGTAATTAAAATGTAATGGTGTTCAAACTTGTTCTAAAATAGCATTACCAACTTTGTTCAAATTTGTAAAGGATTTGTAAATAATCTCCTCGAAGGCATAGTACGACAATGTAAAGAAATTAACTTGGGTTAATATAAATAACTAAGTACTAAATAAATAAAACTCTATACTTAATATTAAACTGTATTATTTATTTTTATTCCTATCTGTATATCTGTGTGTCTGTCTGTGGCATCGTAGCGCCCAAACGGATGAACCGGTTTCAATTCATGTCTTATAGTATTGTCGAATTACAGGAATGTAAAATATGTCGTTTCGAATGCAGGAACGTCGGTAAAATGATATTCGGCAATAGATGAGTGAATATAATCACTTAAGAAGTAGATTTTATTATTTATTAAACATTCTTTTTATAAATTTAATAAATTTTAAATATAAAAAATGAAAAAAAGGATACGAACATCAAGACAAAACAGATTAATGTTAAGCTATTTTTATCGATTATTACATAAAAAATAAAAAAAGGCAGTGGTAGCGCAGTAGTAACGCGCCCGTTTGGGAAAACGAGTGAAATCAAATCCCGGATCTCGCACCTCTAATATTTTCATGTGGGAATCATTTTCAACATGATTACCACTTGCCTTACGGTGAAGGAAAACATCGAGAGGAACATGCAGGTTATGTCTAAGAACCAACCCCACTTGGCCAACGTGGTGGACTATGGTCTGACCCCCCTCGTATTGAAGGGAGGCCCGTGCTCAGCCGTGCAGTAGGACGTTAATAAAAACTTTTTAACAAAAAATAAAAACCGACTTCCAGGCACTAAAATGTAAAAAATAACTAAACGGAGGTTTTCATTTAGAATAGATACCTAATGAGATATTTTCGAAGTCGGTATTTATTTTTTTGTTAAAAAGTTTTTATTTTTCCATTTTTAGTATAGACGTAATAAGCAGGTAATTTGTAAGAAGAAAGTGTTTAATAACATTTTCGATTAAATAATTTATTTGAAAAAATATTTATTGTTGATTTTCTTAAAAACCGCTCGACCGATTTCGATAAATTTTTTATGGGATCACCTGGGAAGTATAATACCCTTTGAAACAAAAAAAAATTTCAAATCGGTTCAGGCGTCTTGGAGTAATCGGTGAACATACATAAAAAAAATTCGACGAATTGAGAACCTCCTTTTTGGAATTGGAAGTCGGTTAAAACGGACTGAATACAAATAAACAATCAAAATTGTTACTTTTTATAAGTTGGTATATAAAGATATGCTGGTACATGTTGTATAGAAAATAGAATAATTTAGTCTAAAGCCGCTTTGTAAGCACCATTCATTTTTCTTTTAATATAATATCAACGTTACATCTAACTTATTGAATTTGGGATCATGGAAATTAAGTAATATCTTCTTACTGAGCTTTTTTGTGCACAAACCCTTTATCCCTTTTTTATCTAATATTTAATATTTTGATTAAGTTGTTTTAGAAAAACATTTATTAATAAAATTAATGATAAATTTAATTTTAATCTTGTAAAAAATATTTTTCTTTATTTAATATACTACCTCATATCTGACGTTTTGTGTATTGTGTATTGTTTGTGTGTGTATTGTAATTTTATTCTAATCTTCTATAGCTAATTCTGAAAATCTTTCAAAAAGAACAAAAGATTTTCTTTTCTATCTTTTTTTTTAAATATAAGAACGTGAAAAGAAAAACTCACACTATTACTTAGCCGACTTCGTTGGAAACGACGTTATTAGGTTTTTAAAATACATGCAACGATACTTTTCATAGAAATACACAAAGCTCCTGACATGTTAATTCGTTTTTCTATTTTCATATTTTTATTATTTTTAAAATATTCGTATAACTATCACCAGATGACAAAAGGCTTTCTAGAGTTTAAGTGACATCGTTTTGTCACTGACTTTAACTAGTCTGAAAGCTTCAAAAGCTTCTAAGTAAAATAAAGTTCAAAATGAAATATGTATAACGTTCCTAAGATTTAAGTACAACACAAATACAATAAATTTTATAATATTTTTATATAATAATAATTTTTATTCTATATTATTATATATATTAATTAGATTAGCAACTTGGCCTGGATTCTCACTACATAGTGTTGTAAATGCTTAAAAAGTAATACCTGCTATACGTTTTTAATCCCACGTATATCACTCACCCACTTTAGGAATTTTATTTTGCATATCTTAAATACCCAGTTTTAAGTAAAATTTACCCAAAAAATTCTCGTATATACTTTATCAATTAGTTGCGAATAAAATACTATCAAATATGTATGTATTATAAAAACTTGTTTGTTTATGTGTTTTTATTAATTTTCCACTGATGGGCACGGACCTCCCTTAAATACGAGGGGGATCAGGCTTAATCCGCCACGCTGACCAAGTACGTGTTAGCGGACTTCACATATTATCTTTAGAAAACTTACTAGGTTCTCTCAAACATACAGGTTTCCTAACGATATTTTCCTTCACCGTAAGACAAGTTGTAATCATGTTGGAACTGATTCGCACATGAAAATATCAGAGGTGCGAACCCGGGATTTGAATCCGCTTCACTCGGTGTCCCAAGCAAGTGCATTACCACATGCCAAAATAAAAAAAAAGTAGATAGGTGTACTTAATATTTACAGCAACTTATTATCAGTAGTATTATGTACTCGATAGTAACTCACTTTATATAGAAATGGATCTTATCAACCACTTAAAAATAAAATTCACTAATATAAATTTTAAATATAAATAGCATTATGAAACAAAAAATCATTTACTAGTTTGGCAAAGCAGAATTCCTAAAGCTGACAGACACTGAGCTTTTGAGGTCGCATAATCGAGCAGAGTGGCGTGACGTCATCAGGAAGAAGATAGAAAGATCGTCTATTTTAAATAAAACTATCTTTTCGGATTTTTTCGTGGATTTATTTGGATTTTTGGTTCCCGACGTTTCGAATGCTTTACAGCAATCATGGTCACGGGAGAGACAGGTGTTAGATGTCTCGAAGGTATAGTTGTTACAGACAGCCTACCCACAAATAACAAAATGAAAATTGCACCAATTTAAAATGTCAAATATTCGCATAAATCTAAGAAAGTATTATGATCGTCTATAAAAGAGTCCAAAGACGATCTTTTTCTTTGTCTCGACCCTCAGTAATGAGAAATGGTATACTACCTAAATAAAATTCCATTTGTAATCTCTTCAATTGTTTTCAAAGGATTCAAGATTAAACAATTGAACAAACAAAAAATCTAAAATAAAACTATCTTTTCGGATTATTTCGCGAAATTATTTTGATTTTTGGTTCCCGACGTTTCGAATACTTTACAGCAATCATGGTCACGGGAGAGACTTAGGTTTGAGACGTCTCAAAGGCGTTATATACTTGTTCCAGACAGTACCTACCCACAATTTTATAAAAGTAATTTGAATGATTGATTTCAAAAATTCAAAAATTTCACCAAAATACTTTGTAATAAAAGTTAGTTTTATTAAAACTATGAAATATTCGCGTAAATCTAAGAAAGTATTAAAAGTTCTAAACATTTGATAATTGGCTTCCATTACATCTTGCACCAGCAAGAATAGGCATCTTATAAAAAAAGTACACAGAAACGTCTTATTAAACCATTTTGCTACAGAATATTTAATGTATTCGTACTCCTACACTAAATCAATGGGCCTAAAATATTATTTTTAATAATTATTGTTTTATTTAACCTAACCTAATTATTAATATATTCATTCATTCTTTTTCTTATAATCACACTGTACTATTGTACACCCATTCACTCACTCACACACTCACACACACACACACACACACACACACATGCGCGCACACGTACACACACGTGCATACACAAATAAATTTCTTATAATTTTAGCATATTCCCTACTATACATAGACTATTAAAGGCTTCTCACTCTTTGCAATCTCTTAATAACAATCGATCGTATATTATTTAAAATGAGATTTTATTCTCTACAACTTTTATAATGAGTAGGAGTTTTCGATGAATTTTGTGAGTAAAACCAGGTTACATGACCTATATATAATCTGTGATAACTTGTGACAAAAGATTGTATAAAATATTTGAGCCAACATAAAAATGCTAAAACAAAGGTATATACAATTCCATACTTTAAATACCCTTCATACCTTAGGTTGCCTCTTTTTTATCTTATTTGATTAGACTACAAAGAGAAGTATGTAATACGTACACAATAACTTCTCAAAGCTCTCTAGATAAAATTACATAAATATCTCAAAAGCTAAGTAATTAAATTATATTGCAGATATGCAATTAAATCACTTAAAACCAAACAATGCATAAGAACTGCCTCGATATCTGAACAATAGTAATAGAGGTAATCGGACCTAACAGCGAATTCCACCACCTTGAAAGCCCCATTTACACCGCATATGATGGTTATCTTCATTAATTCAATATCACGTATGTTTGCCGAGACCAAAGTGGGCTCTTTTTATACCACAATGCGCAAGCAGTGTGCGGTTCAGGCTGGTGGACAGCATTCAAGTCATGGATAGCGAAGAGATTTCACTGTATGTATATATGAACCAATGTTGCGTTATTTCCGATCTGAGGCCTACATAATTCATGGACTCATTCAAAAATATAAATCAATCATAGTTATAATTGTTTATAAATATGACGACAAGTTTGGCTCGATTTGTAGTGACTCTACTTGCTGTGCCAGCGGTCGCGGGTTCGAGTCCCACTGGTGGCATTCATTTTCATTTATTTTTCAGTCATAGATGTTTATATTTATAATATGTATGTTTTTAAAGTTATATATGTGTAATGTATCAACTATCTGGTATCCATAACACACGCTTCGTAGATTACCACAGAACTAGGTAGTGCTGTGTGTTCCGGGGCAGAGGCTGACTGCTACCGGACGCGTCCCCCGGGTGGCGGATAGGGGAGCACCACTCGCACCTGTTAGACCGGGACAGGAGCTTGTGGTACCGGAGCAATCTGGCGCGGATCAACAGCCAGGAGGGGGGTTGAGGGAGCGGCGTTAGAGGGCACCGTCTCCTTCTTGGAGGTAGCGCGGTGTCTCCGGCCGTTTCGCGGTAGGAGGTGCTGCGCGGGCCACACTGCAGGGGCTAGCCTGTCGGTGCGGCGGCTGGAGCGGGGCCATTTCGGTGGTCCTGCGTCTGGCGAGGGATGTCGGCAGCCATTTTGGTCCGGAGGTGAGCCGACAGTAGGGAGGCCGCGGGGGAAGAGGAGTGTCGGTATGGCGATGCGCCGCTCGTCCCTATCTCCCGCGGCCTAACGGGGCCACCACCGTTCATGGTGGACGCGGTGGGGCTGCAGGGGAAGTGTCGGCGTTGTCGCATCCTCTTCTCCTGCAGCCGTTTGTGTGTGGGCTCGTTGGCGGGCGTCTTTGGGGGGTTTGCCCAATTTGGGTGGGGTTTATTATTTTTTGCAAGTTGCCCACTTCGGTGGGCGGTGTTTGTGTGGTGTGGGGCTGCTCCGGGTACTTCTCTGATCAGCAGAGTGGACTTAGGAGCGGCCTCACTTTTTTGGGTTGAAAATCTTCCCATAATGGGGTTGTCCCACAACATTGTATGGAACATGGTATTGTATGTAAGTTCAGTGTAAATTATTATTTAATATTACGAAAATAATTGAAAACTCTCTTTAGCTAAAATAGCGAGTTTTTTTTTCTTTTTCAAAAGATAATTAATCTCTTTTTAGAGACACCTCGGGCATATATATGAAACTGCTATAACTTAGATCGTTCGCTTTATGCATGCTTGTTGATCTTGATAGAGATCTTATATTATACGTAGATATCGGTCCTGATTTGGCTCAGGTCTTTGTAGAGTATGTTTTTTTCTACCTTGCGAAGAAATATTGTGGGAAAATTATTTTATCAAAGACTGTAGAACCATGCCATAGGTTTTACCAAAATCCATAGAATGTTTGAGAAAATATTTATTCGAAGTGAATTTCTTATAGAAATAATAACGTTAACTATTTACAACAAAACCACCTTGAAATTAAATGTAGTAGAGAAAACCAAACACTTACAGGTTTCTTTGAATTTTCTCAATAGGGTTGTAATTTACCTCGGTCTTACGGGATAGAAAAAACTGGCCTTTTTATCGTTTAGAACGCTTATGAGTATATTTTCGTTCCGAATTCAAATAAGATAAATATATAGTTACCTTCTCTACTTGTATAAGCAGCAGTAGAAAAATGTATGTATATAGATATCTATACACATAATAAAATACTGAGTCGAATCTGTACATTAAATATTTTTTGGAAAATCTAATTGAAATAGTCATTATTTCGATACAGAGGCCGAATCTATAGTTTTTAGAAATTTTGGCTGTCTGTCTGTCTGTGACCGCATTACGAGAAAACCACTGGACAGATTCTGATGAAATTTGGTATTATGGTTGCTGGTTTTCCGAGTAAATATAGGTATAGGATACTTGCCCCCCAACGTGCGTTCACCTTGTCGTGGTGGGGGGGCTCAGTAGTGCCCGGCAATACAGCCGGGCGCGAAGCCAAAAATCACACAGGGAAGTGACCCGCTTCGGAGGGCGGTGTACCATGCGGGTTGCTCCTGGTACTTCTCTGATAGCAGAGTGGACTTTGGAGCAACCCCGTGGTTGTTGTGGTCTGCTACAGCAGACCTGCCGTCGGGGCGTCATAGTTAAATACGTAAGCGATCCTGCGACGCCCCATTAAGACGGGGGAAGGTTTTAGTGGGTAGTACTGGCTTCGCCGGTGAGTCCCACACTTCGTGGGTAAACGCATTTCCCAACGTTAAAACAAAAAAAAAGGTATAGGTTACTTTTTACTGCGGGAAAATATCCCATCTCTGAGAAATCGATAGGTACTACTTAAACTTTAAAATGTAACTAGGGACGAACCCGAACGGAGCGAGGGTGAGTTGCTAGTGGTATATACATATATTCCTGGATATTGTTTGCTTTATGTATGGCACTGTAGCTATATTGTTGTGTTACGCCTTAATCAGTTTGTTATAAGTAGTTCTAAATTTTCATATTTTATTTAACTTTAGCTTTAAGTGTGTTTTATGTGTGTTAATATTATCTCACCGTCGATTGTCTATCTGTTTTTATGTTTACCTATGTTGAATTATATTTGTTTTGTCTTTATTAAATTTTCGTGTTTATGTCATTATTATTAGTGGACACTTTGCTGATGTATGTATTTTTATATATTAGTATCTTGTAAATACCATCTCATTTTGTTAGATCTCATCAATCATCAATTTTGAATACTTCGATGCGATTTGGAAGAAGTCATTAAATGTTCTTTGCCCACAATAGTAACGCTGTTAAATTATTTAGCTTATTTTAAAGTATATAGCTCAATTAACGTCTCACTGCTGGACACCGTCCTCCCTACAATGCAAGGGGAATTAAGCCATAGTCCATCATGCTAGGCAAGGAGATGGAGGACTTCACATATCTTTCGAAATATACAGGTTTCAATTAGTGGTAATCATGATCAAAATGATTTACACATGAAAATATCAAAAGTGCGAGACTCGGGATTTGAACCCGCTTCACTTAGTTTCTCGAGCAAGCACGTTACTACTGGGCTGGCAGCACAGTTTAGTTACGTGTTTATAAGTTTATACACACTATATATTACCAAAATATATCAAATACTTACAAGCGTATAAAAGTATTTTTATATTTTAAAATCAACACTTTATGAAGTGAATGAGTTATGAAGAAAACAAACCATGATTTGTGAAGTAAAGCAAGACGATCGCAAATAACGTTTCCGCCGAGTTTTTTGACACGTGTTTTGATGACGTCGATCATTTATATATTTTATTAATATTGTTAAAAAGTTAGGAAAAAATTATACAGTAGTTTGAGGAATCCGTTTTGATAAAGCAATTTTCCCAACTTAATATTTACAAAAGTGAAATGCCTAGTTAGTCTACTGACTCACATATACGCTTGTATATCTGGAGGTGCTGGATTCGAGTTCCGGGTCAAGCCATGTAGACCAGTGCTGGGAAGTTGGCGGTTCTCATCTTCACATCTTGGAAAGCACGTAAAGTTGACGACAAACACTTCTATATATTTTTTTTAATTCATATTTTTCCTTATTATTTTATGGGTTTAATTTCCGAATTTTCTTCGGGTATTGCTAAAAAACATGAATTTATAAACGTAATATATATTTTTTTTCAAAACTTTATTTACAAAAAAGAAAATTGCAAATATACTTAATTATATATACAAAACATATGTACGCTTAGTTATTACTGTACAAGTTATGTCCGCGTGGAATAGTGGCAAGAATGCTAGCCGCATTCCCCCGTTGAATGGCAATGCCGATTCTTTGGGCGAAAAATGCGCCAGCCCTCCTGTCACCAGTAGAGGTGATATGACGGGGTGTTATGTCTTTTAAGAAGAGCTTAGCACTTTGACGCCATGGGCCAAGGGATTCTACAGCAAATGGAATAAAAACATAATTTTGACTAAGGGAGGTGTATTTAATGGATAATATAATGGATTTTATTTTAATGCTAAAAAATTACACCGACTTCATAAAAACTATAAGTAAGCATCGTGTCACGTGGTCAGAATAGTTAATTTCCATATATTTTAAAGGGTAGCCCTTCAACATTATCACAATTTCTTTATGTCACCGCTGTTTTAATTGGAGACTAGAAAAACTATATTTTTTAAATTCTATTGGGACAAATCTAGACACTTTTGTAGTTAAATTTGTTTTTTGTATTTTATTTAGCCAATAGATAGCAAGTTGAGCTATATTCTTCTAAAGTCGTAAAATTTTATATTTCCGGCGTTCATGAACCGATTTCAAAACGTTTTTTTTTCAAATAGGTAGTAGTGAGAGCTCTAAACCATACCAATATATAAGTGCCAATGATATAAATATCATACGTATTATCATTTTATGATGTATCCATACGTAAATGTTAAGGTATGCCGCATATTTTCTTGTAGGTAGCAAATATTTCATCTATAATATTGTGTATTAAACTCTTATGATATAGAGGTAACGTAGAATTTCACCTAGGTGAAGTAAAATCTCACTCGATGTGTGTTGTTCTTGTCGTGGTAGGGGGTTCATTATCGTTCGGTGGTCCAATCCGGCGTAAAGCCAAGAAACACACTGGGACTTAGATCGGTCTCTTTCCAATATAGACCCAGAGCGGACCATGAGTCCTCCCAGAGTGGACCGTGGGAGTAACCCTTTGGTTGTTGTAGTCTGCTTCGGCAGGCAGCCATTTGGGCGTCGTGGGTGATCCTGCGACGACTCATTAAGACGTAACGGAAGGTTTTGTTGGGTTTTAGTGGGTAGGTACTGGGTTTTCTAACAGGTGAGTCCCACATAACCACCGTTATGCATGCAGGTGGTATGCCTAAATGCATTTATCAATATTAAAAAAAAGTGAAGCAAGGTAGGGTCGCTAGTATAGTGTGTACTGTGTTTTTATAATAAATAAAAGAGTACAAGATAGCGAGGGCGGATACATAGTTTATTATAAATAAGCAAAGAATTTATACTTTTGCTAAAACACTTGCACAAAATTAAACGTAAATCAAACGTTAATTTGAAGACGTGGCTGGAAATTAGTATTCATTACGCTTAAATTTTATAAATCTTTTATTTATATCAAGATCGATTTTAATAATAACGTCAGAAGCTTCAAAGGCAGAAAACTTTATTTTTGTGAGAAAAACCCAGTCATTTGCAATGAATATTATTATTTCTAAAGACGGATATTTTTAAAAATTATAGAAAAATTTTTTTTACATTAATAGTTACCGCACAACGCAGAATTTTGATTCCTCGCAAACGTTCTATTTTAACAATAAATTAAATTTTAATTTAAATCTATACATATTATAAAATTCTAACTGATTCGAATCTGTACATTAAATATTTTTTGGAAAATCTTATTGAAATAGACATTATTATCGATACAGAGGCCGAATTTATAGTTTTTAGAATTTTTGCCTGTCTGTTTGTCTGTGACCGCATCACGGAAAAACCACAGGAGTGATTTCGATGAAATTTGATACGAAGATAGCTGGTTTTCCTAGTCAACATATAGGATACTTTTTATTGCGGAAAAATATCTCATCGCTGAGAAATCTATACTAAACGTTAAAACGTAAGTAGGGACGAACCCAAGCGGAGCGAGGGTGAGTCGCTAGTCTAGTTTAAAATATTTATACGTAAGAACCTCCGCACACTGTTAACTTTAATCATCGTTTAATAAGTTCATTTATCAATGTTAAGATTATGTTGGGACATTAAGACACAGCGCCATCTGGTACCATGGTAAGCTACGAGGCTTGTGTTATGGATATCAGATAGTTGATACACTACACATATATAACTTTAAATACATACATATTGTAAATATAAACACCCATGACTAGAGTACAAACATTCGTGCTCATCACGAAGCGGGACTCGAACCCGCGACCGCTGGCACAGCAAGTAGGGTCACTACAAACTGAGCCAAATATGTCGTCGAGTGTTAAGATTATACACTATTATTTACTATCTATCGAGAAAAAAAATTGTCTTACCAGAACTTTACACTAAATGGCCGGTATAAAATCTACAATCTGCGGAAACACCAAATCAAATAGAGTGGTTGGTTATATAACTTGACTCGTGTCAGTAAGTGGGTGGGCTAAGCACTGCAGTGATCATCTGTTCTCGATGGGCACAAAGCCATTCTCTGCGTGGCCTGCATTCTGACTTAGAGTAAACTACTGCCGTGTCCCGATATTGAATGGCTTTTCCTGATTATTAGAAACTGGAAATATGGCAACATTTTGCATTGCATTGCACTTTGCATTGCACTCTAAATACTGCAACCTCTCAAGCAAATCTCTTTACTTGTATTTAGCCCTTAACGTCCCACTGCTGGGCACGGGTCTCCCTTCAATATAAGAGGGATTAGGCCATCGTCCATCACGCTAGCCAAGTACGGATTGGCGGACTTTACATATCTTTCGAAAACTTTTTAGGCTCTTTTCTTTAGGTTCTTTGTCCTTAGATGGTTCTTTAAATTGACATTACTTTTTTATTTATGAACCAATTGAAATAAAACAAATACTAAATATTAAGTTAAGCTTACCGCAATACATAAGTGAAAACTGCACCCAAATCGGTTAAGCAGTGTCTGGGATTAGCGCACAAAAACGCACAGACAACAGACAAAAATTCTAACCATCATTGTTTTGGGTTCTACAATTTTTTTTAAATTAATTAATAAATACCCCAATAATACATTTTCTAAAATATCTTCCTTGTACAATCAGCAATCAGTTACAATTTTATTATATGTATTTATTCTAGATATCTATACATATAATAAAATCGTAACTAAGCCGAATCTGTACAATAAATATTTTTTTGAAAATCTTATTGAATCAGACATTATTATCGATACAGAGCCCGAATCTATAGTTTTTAGAATTTTTGTCTATCTGTCTGTCGGTCTGTCTGTTTATCTGTCTGTTACCGCATTACAGAAAAACCGCTGGAGGGATTTTGATGAAATTTGGTACGGTGATAGCTGGTTATCCGGGTCAACATATAGGATACTTTTTACCGCGGGAAAATATCTCATTTCTGAGAAAAAATGCAAAAATTGCAATGTAAGAGTATATTAATCTGTAAAACCTAAGAATTTTGTTTTTGGTCATCTAAACGCGGGCAGAGCCGCGGGCAAGGCTAGTTTTCTTCATAAGAAGCTTAATTCTTTTTATTTCGTTGATGGATATACTAAGTTTCATATTAAAAGGATCATTATTTTATTCTACTAATAAGATGTCAGATCTACTCATAATATTGAAATAATGAAGCAGAAATTAGTTGGTCTATTATTTGTTATATTTAGAAGCTACGGTTTTATGTTTAGGGGTAGGGTCGAAATTTTGTCTTTTGTTCTGTTTTCGCCTATTTATTATACCCCATATATTTTGATGATGACACGGTTGGCTCAGTTTGTAGTGACCCTAGTTGCTGTGCTAGCGGTCGCGGGTTCGAGTCTCGTTGGGGGCATTGATTTGTGAGATGGTGATATATATTAATATTTCAACATATTTGTTATTATTATTGTTATTTTACTTTTTATACCTATATATTTTAATCAGTCAAATGCCATTTTATTTAGTTACATTACATGTATACATAGAATTATACAAGACGAAAATATATGGAGATAATTGTAATAAAATCATTTTTCTTAGGATTTTATCGTGATTTTAGAGATATGGCACTAAAATCCCTTTTATTCTTAAATATTGTATAATTTCTGTGAATAGACACCTATTGTAAAGTTATAACTATACATATATGTATACTATTGAGACGTTAGAAATCGTAGTCTCTCTCGTGACTAAATTCACTGTACAAAAACAACAAAGAAAAAATCTAAATAAAACCTCATTTGAATTCGTTTCTAATGTAAAAAGCTCGGGTAAATCTATGAAAATATTACGAGCCCATTTATAATTTTTATTAACTGTACAGTGACTAACACTAATTTCGTTTGCGCCTATACAAATCTATACATGTAATAAAATTCTGACTGAGTCGAATCTGTACATTAAATATTTTTTGGAAAATCTTATTGAAATAGTTATTATTATCGATACAGAGGCCAAATTTTTCGTGAACCAATTGACAGATTTTGATGAAATTTAGTATGATGATAGATGGTTATTCGGGTCAACATATAGGATACTTTTTACTGTGGGTAAATATCTAATCTCTGAGAAATTTATACGAACCGAATAAAAAGCTTGTTATCTCATCGGAGTTTATAAATCAGTACCATGTCACTCAACATTCCATATGCTATTTTTAAGCAAAATAACACGTCAATCGGTTGCTCTGCTGTTGCGAGAACAAAACAAACACACTTTCACATTTCTGATATCAGTTGGGATTGCGTAGGTAGAACTTGATTATCTCATTTTCTTATAGACGTATTTCTCGATATCAATTAACATCTACTTGCTAATTGATAGGTATATCGTGGCTGGATATTTGGAATTTTGTTTCCTCATGTTCGAGTCATTAATATTATTTATTAATATTTATATACTTACTAGCCAAAACCGCGGCTTCGCTCGCGTTAAAACTACAAAAAAACTAAGTAAGTAGGTTTCATACAAACTTTCATTTATCCCCTTTTAGGATGGATTTGGAAAAATGCTAAAACACGTATTTATTTAATTGTATCGAAGAGCATTAATACTAAGTTTAAAGTAATTCTAACCATAAATATTTTGTGTTTTCCCGTGGGAATAAGACAATCTCAAAAGTAGTCTATGTCACTCTCCAGCCCTCCAACTGTCTCCACACAAAAATTACGCCAATTTATCCCTCTATTTCGACATGAAAGAAGGACAAACAAACAAATAAACTCACTTTCATATTTATAATATTAATATGGATTTATAGGCACCTATTTTCTTTTGTATTGCGATAAAGCTGCCTCTTGTACCATATCTATCATGAATAGAATAATTAATGGTGAATAAATTATTATTAAATGTTGAGTATTAATAAATAAATAGATAGATGATAGGATAGATAGATAGATAGACGGACGGATGAGATGGAATGGATGGAAATAAATAAAATCATATATTGGAGTAACAGCGACCTTGATGTTGTAGTTAGTATACCCAAAAACTTGATGTATATTAGTAAAATTATAATCATAATTTGTTGGAGCTTTCGCTGGCAAAAAATTATATATATTAATTACATTTTCAGTCGATAATGATATAAAAAAACTATTAACTAAATAAATTAAAAATTAAAAAAAACCTACGAAAATTAATTGTCATTTAACGATTACACTGGCACGCGCTTAATCGAGTAATCGAAGAGAACTACGACGCCATAGACAGACATACACACACAGACAGATATCGACGTCAAACTTATAACAGCCCTCTTTTTGTGTCGGGGGTTAAACATTTAAAAAATTAATAGAGGATAACAAATGCTTAGTCGATTAATAATAATTAATAGCGACTCAATGTCCCAAAGCCATTTTTTCTTCAGCAGTAGCGCGATAGAAATATATGGATAATAATTTATCCGTATTGTATTTTTATGTATTTGTATTGTCACGATTTAGATGAACAATCAGGACAAAGTAAGGTGTCACTTCTCGCAAAAAAGGCCATTTTTATTCTGAATATGCAAATAGAAATACATATTTTTGCAAATGGCCCGCCTGTTATTTACACACGTCATAATTCAGTCGACGATAGCGAAAATATTCGTCGACGTAATGTTAGTTAGAATTTCTTTCTATGTTTTTGTGATACATGACCACTTTTACCGCTTCTTATATTTACAGGTCGATGTAATTTGTTTTTAAGACAGATATAATTATTCTATTAATTAATTATAGAAAATGGTACTTTTGTCGCTACAAATTGCTTAAGAAAAAGTTGTCATTTTTCGAAATGGCTTTTAAAGTATCCGTATCAGTGTGATATTTAAAAGAAATATGTAATAAATTTTAGTTTTTGGAGCTGGATATTTTTTTACAATTATATAACGATTTATGTTATTGTATACAAAAAACTACGCATATTCCCTGTTCTTTTTTTTTCATATTTAGACTAACTATTTTATACTGGTTACATAAGCCTTGCTTATCATCTTTGTAGTACCGATAATCTCAGAGTAAATTAGATGTAATATACAGACACTGATAGTTGGATATAACAATATTCGTTTTCCGTTTTAACCTTATTATAATTAAAAAAATAAAAACCCCCTACGCAAATTGTCATTTAACGATTACACTGGCACAAGTGAAGCACTTAAACGTGTAATCATACGCCAAAATGCCTTACATCATTTTGGAAAACAGCTGATACTCTTACACTGCTGGACCGATATTAACCAAAAATAGCTAAGAACTACCGCAAGGAAACTGGCTTTCGAATGAAAAAAACCGCATCGAAATCGGTCCATCCGTTTTAGAGGTACGATGCCACAGACAGACAGACACACACACAGACAGACGTCAAACTTATAACACCCCTCTTTTAGCGTCGGGGGTTAAAAATACACATGATTATTTCCATGTATATGGTATACTGTGTAACTACCATTTAATACTATATTATTAATTTTGTTTTCTTAATTTTATAATATTTATATTCTTAATTTGTCTTTCTCGCTTACTCACTTTCTCTTGGTTCAGTTTATATTTGTCACACTCTATGTTGATAATACGTGTTGAGAGAGCAAGCTTTTTGCCATCTTAATCAGACTATGATAACTAAATGTATCAACCATACATTCGTATCTAAAAATGCACACTGCGGGAATCGAATCTGTGAACTATGACGTACCAACTAATGCCAGCCAAATTCGTGTCACATTGCGCTACGACAGACTTAATATTTGCAGTAAAGGACGAGAACAAATTTATGTTCGACCAATAAAGTGTATGTATAAATAGTAGCGAAGTTCAATTATTCTTTACAGCCCCGTAAAAGTACACTGTCTGAAGGAAATATGTGTTAGTGGAACAGCTCTCTAAATCATTTTATTGCTTTGACTTAAGTACTGCATAAACATACAATTTATCTGTAATAAATTCATTATGATTATCCCATTTAGAGCTTCGTATCAAAAATCGAGTTGGTCACATAATACTTTTTTAATCGACGAAAATAAAGGAGTTTCACAATTAGACACGTATGTTTGTTTAGATTTACGCGAGTTGAGATTTTAGATAAAATTAGCACTCGAATATTTAACATTTTCGGGAATATTTTACACTGGAAACTATGGAAACTAAAAATCAAAATGACACGCGAACATATTCGAAAAGATTATTTTATTCAAAAATTTGATCGAATAATGTTGAATGGCTGTTTGTCTGTCTGTCACTGACGTTTCATTAAAAATTATTTTGCACCAATCATGTTAAATTAAATATTAACAAATGTTAGAAAGTATCACTTTGGTATTTTTGAAAATCATTGAATAATTTTGTGGGTAGGTGTCGTCTGTTACAACTATATGGCCTTTGAAACGTCTAAAACCTTAGTCTCTCCGGTGACCATGATTGCTGTAAAGCATTCGAAACGTCGGGAACCAAAAAATATAATTGATCCGCGAAAAAATCCGAAAAGATAGTTTTATTTAAAACCATCATACATAATTTGCTTAGCGTTATCATGTTTTTTGATCAATTGTGGATGGATAGATCTTAGGTTCACAACACGCTTTAATAAGTCCGATGTTTGAAGGTCTTTATTTAAGACGTTACAGAATCGATAAGGTAAAGTAAAACGAGATAATTATAAAAAAAATAAGTATTCATTCTAGTTTTTGGTTTTTAGAACTTTTTAAAAATTGCTCGAAGAAAAAAAGGTTGCAGATATTTAAGTTCTCTTTTTCTCTTAGAGAATGAAACACATTAAATTATTAGACATAAAACATTTCTTTTAGCCTATTTACTGCTTTATATGCTCTAATAAACCTGAATGTTTCGCTTTTACGATATTTATGCCAGTCAGATAATATGATGGGAGCAATAAATTCAATAAAACAGTAAAAGATTTTATTGATTCGTGAACTGTGATATTATGACAGGTTAATATTAAGAAGAAGTGTGGTAAAATTGATAAGGTAAGTTTTAACGGTTAGTATGGAATAGATATACTATATATGTTGTGTATATATATACATATATATATATATATATATATATATATGTATATATATATATATATATATATATATATATATATATATGTATATATATATATATATATATATATATATATATATATATATATATATATATATATATATATATGATGAGTTGTTGTGGGTTGTATTAAAACGTGTTTTTTTCGTGGGAATGAGATGATTTCCGGCGGTAAAAAGTAGCCTCACTCATTTCACAAAGTAGTTACTCTGTAGCCCTCCAACTATCTCCATAAAAAAAAATCACGTGAAATTCGACGTGAAAGAACTGTCGTTCTAACAAACAAACAAACAAACAAACAAACAAACAGACGAACACATTTTCACATTCATAATATTAAAAGTACTGATGACAGTATTCGAGAGATAACATATAAAGGCTTTAGTTAAGAACTTTACAATTTAAATTTTTATTATTATCTATTTATTAATATCAAGGCAGTGGTAGCAAAGTGGTGACGTGCTTGCTGGGAAACCGAGTGAATCGGTTTCAAATCCCAGATCTCGCACCTCTGATATTTTTATGTGTGAATCATTTCCAACATGATTACCACTTATCGTGCGGTGAAGTAAAACATTGTGAGGAAACCTGCATGTTTGAGAGAACCTAGCAAGTTTTCGAAAGATATGTGAAGTCTCCAATCAGCACTTGGCTAGCTTGGTGAACTATGGCCTGATCCCTCTCGTATTGAAGTGAGGCCAGTGCCCAGCAGTGGAACGTTAAAAAAGGGCTGAATACATACATACATACATATTAATATCTCCTGCGAACTTGACTCGCATCAGTAAAGTTACCATACCGAAATAGTTATCAAAGAGTTAAAATGTATCTATGCAAAATAGTTATTGGTCTGTCTTGTCTTTGCTTGAATGGATGATTAGCCCAGCCCACCTTAATATTTTTGGTATTTCTAGTTATTAAAATATGAATATAACCCTAGAAATACAGCCATGTTTTATTTCAACAAGCATAAATTACAACTTTTCACAAATACCGTTTCTACCGTTATTGCCTTTCGTTGCATGCCAGTAGGTCATCATAAGTATAATTATATACTAATTTTTTTCAGATCGGTTATTACATATAATAAAAAATACATAAATAAGTAGTTAAGGAAAATTACATATGTGAATTTAATTTGAGTAAAATAATATTTCTTATTTTTCAAAAATACCTTGTAAGCTTAGCAAGACAGCATTTTATAATATCACTTAATTTTTAAACAAATTTAAGTCATTAATTTTGATCAAAATTTGCTGCCTTTTAATTCGTAGGAGAATGATAGGTATCATATCCATTATTTAGGATTTTTTCATAACTGGCAAAGATATAATTTAACATAAACATCTTTCAATTGAATTGAGTACTTCCTGCCTTTCCTGAAAACCATAAAAATAAAAAGAACAAAAATACCAATCAGACGTACATAAAGGGATTTCGATATTGTATAAAATATTTTCCAGTATTGTTTCTATTTCAACAGATCGACTACCTACGTTCTATATTTGAGCAATTTTTGCGCGGCCATAGAAATTCTAAACCCATTTTTTATTTTAGGCACGTAGCTTAGGGTTCAAATAAAAATTTCTTAATCTTTTCCTCTTTCGCATTCGGATTTAGTATGTATTTATTATTTTCTATGCCAAAGGTCAAGGACGAGCCAATTTTATGTAATAGAGAAATAATCTTGGTATTGTGTATTTTAAGTTGGCTTATAAAAGCTGTGAAAGTGATATATAAATTAATAGAGAAAGGGTACTGATTGCTTGAAATTGACTTAAAAAGTTGTTTACTAGTAATAATTTGATTTTCTATACTAATATTATTATTAAGAGGAAAGATTTTTTATTTGTTTGTTTGTTTGTTTATACCTTATATTTTATACATATATATTATATATCTTAGTTATTAATATTATGACTATGCTACTTAATCGAGTGTCTACTTTTTCTTTAAAAAATATACTTTGACAATCCCTTTATAATTTTTAGAATTTGAATAATTAATTACGTAAGCTAACTTATGTTAATCGATTTAATTTTATTTAATACTAGCATTGCCCGCGGCTCCGCCCGCGTTCAGATGACCAAAAACTAAATTCTTAGGTGTTACATATTAGTATACTCTTACATTGCAGTTTTTGTATTTTTCCTCAGAAATAAGATATTTTCCCGCGGTAAAAAGTATCCTAGGATCGCGCGCTACATCGCCCGGTTTATATAGCTTGAGCAGGCGGTCGAGCGATGCGGGGCAGAGGGGATGGACTCGCCGTAGGCATCTCAATGCTCGCCAAGCATTAAAAATGTTTCGCTACTAATTACTTCTAACAACGATATCTCAAAAACTATTCATCTGATTGATTTAGTGTAAAGAGCAATTTTAATCTGCATTAAATGACTAAGCTAACTAAAATATTCATTTGGATAAGGATTAATACCGAACTAAAGAAAATAACTTTGAAAATAACGTAATGTTTTTAATTAAAAATGTTAACATAAAAGTGGTTATTGTAAGTCAACCGTAAGAGATAGAGATATGCTATCGCGGACTTTTTTGTAGCATTTTTATAGATTTTGAATTCTCTAGTACATTACTTAACTGTATCTTTGCTAGTTTACGCGGCGTTCGCGTGGAAAGTTCCCATTTGGCGAGATTTTTTGCGACCTCTTCAACATTTGTCGCCGTATTTCAGCTAATTTACATAAAAGCATAATAAATTATATACCTAAACCTTCCTCAAGAATTACTCTTTCTATTGTTGAAAACCGTATAAAAATCCGTTCAGTAGTTTTCGAGTTTATCGCGTTCAGACAGACAGGAGGACAGACAGGAGGACAGACAGGAGGACAGAAAGACGCGGCCGGGGGACTTATTTTTATAATAAGTATAGACTAGCGGCTCACCCTCGCTTCGCTTGGGTTCGTCTCTAGGTTGATTCCCCTTACAAATTTTCATTCCCATTTTCAGCCCCGTAAGAGATGATTTCCGGAATAAAAAATAACCTATATCCTTCCCAGGGTCTCAAATTATCTTCTTACAAAAGTTCATCTAAATCAGTCCAGCAGGTTTGAGTTTCATTGTTACAAACTTACAAAAATGCAAATCTTGGCTCTTTATAATAGTAGGTAATTTTATTTAATAAATATTTGCTAACATTTTATCATACTTACATATTAAATTAATTAGAGTCAAAGGAGATGTAAAAATAATTGAGCATGTTGTGTTTACTTTAATATTATAGTTGTACATTTAACAATTGATTATTCTATAAAATTAAAAATGAATGTATCAAGAAATATGACAACTGCTAGCAAATTTTGTAATGAAATAAAATAAATTGTTTATCTTATAATTCTAGGCTATTTTAAAAATTATCTATATAAATAAAAATTAATGTTGGAGTGTTTGTTGTATGCGTTCCTAAATCATTGATACTATTGGCATGAAATTCTGGTGGATTGTATACGCCTGTCAAAGATCTTGGCCCAAATAATATTTTATTAGTATCCTGCTACTTAGCAATCTGTTTATTCAAAACACTAATCTAATATGCTGTTAGACTTTGATCAGTATATATTCAGCAAACTCAGTGGTGCAATCCTCATTTTCTTGGATAATTTACGACTTAATAATGACATAATTTTTAATTGACTATTTATTGACTTCCGTAACTTTTTTCCCTCTCATGTAAAGAAGTTTCGCTTCAAAAAAATTTTAACACTTCCAGGTAAATTTCTAAGAAATTAATTAAATTTCTAAGAAATTTATTGTTAACTGTAACGCCGGAGTGTCCGCGGTCGTGGAGGTATTAAACATTTGTAATTTATACGTTCCTAACCTAAACCAATCATGCTTAGGGACGCACCCGAGCGAAGTGAAGTCCCTAGTTCTTTATAAATTAAAACTATTTATTTATTTTATTTATTTATTTAATCTTTATTGCACACAATATATATATATATATATATATATATATATATATATATATATATATATATATATATATATATATATATAACGGTACAGGTAGTTTTTCTATTTATTTTACATAGAGCATGCAAAGGCGGTCTAATTGCTAAAAGCAATCTCTGCCAGACAATCTAAAAACGGGACTGTGCTATCAAAATACGGATTAAATTATTAATGCTATAATAATATGTAATAAATAATAATGGTAATAAAATTATATTTAAGTCAAGATTTAAAAAATCGACTCCGTATAGTTTTCACAAAATACAGTCAAATTTTCCTTAAGGAATATTGGTCGACGTATTTCTAAAGACAATTTCAATGTTCTGGAGTAGTTTCTATTGAAGCTTCCTGGTCTAGATACAAAGTCCAAGAGAACAAAGCAACAAGCCAATATTTCTATTTGTATTCCTTTGTCGAGCAAATGTTATTAGAAGACTATAGGTTAAGTAACATTGATAAAGTATAAAACTTTGTAGTATTTTTGATGTTTTGTTGTCATCAATACTGTAAAAGTTTTAGTTTTATTATCATTTTCAAAAATCTGACATAATATAAAATATTTCTTTTTTAATAATTTTTGAGTGATTTTCTTCAATTAAAAATACAATCTATACATATAATAAAATTGTAACTACGCCGAATCTGTACATTAAATATTTTTTGGCAAATTAAAAAATGGAAAATTAAACATTATTATCGATACAGTGGCCGAATCTAGTTTTTAGAATTTTTGTCTGTCTATCTGTTACCGCATCACAGAAAAACCACTGGAGTGATTTTGATGAAATTTGGTATGGTGATAGCTGGTTATTCAGGTCAACATATAGAATACTTTTTACCGCGGGAAAATATCTCATTTCTGAGGAAAAATACAAAAACTGAAATGTAAGGGTAGACTAATATGTAAAACCTAAGAATTTGGTTTTCGGTCATCTGAACGCGGGCAATGCTAGTTCCCTATAATATTTATATACTATGCACAACTCATTAATACTCTCCGACATACGTTGTTACCTTATGCGTTCATGGCCGTTAATTGAAAGACCTCAATGCACATATATACTGCTATTATATTATAGAGGAAAGTCCAATAACTTTTTTTGTGTTTTGTAGAGATTTGAAGTTAAAACAGGGTATTTGTTTATTTGATAGATCGACTAGAAGAGTTATTAAAAATTATATTTGTAACCTATTTATAACTAAGAGTTACACCTAAACATAATAAATGGACTAATTCGCCACTAACACGTCCTTTGTAGTTGAACTACAGCAAAAAGATGTAACGACACTGACAAGTGACATCTATTGTGCTGGAACAACGTCGTTACGAGCACAACTAAATAAATAGATTGCTTTATCAGTTAATTTTCTGTTTTAAAAATTACACATGTCTGTAATAAAACAAAAATTGTAAAGAAAATTAACATTTTAAACTCCTGTAAGTATGTTCCTATAAGTGAAAACATAACTTATAACATCACAAAATATCTTCTGTGACTAATTATATACAATGGAAGATATTATTCATTTTGTGAGCTTCGTGGATTTTTTCGTGCTGTATATAAATATTATTTTAATGGCATAAATGATTTTCAATTTGTAGCGTATACGGATATTAATTATTATTTAATTTCAAGTCCAAAAACTTAAACCATACCTTGATCTTATAAAATAAAACACCCGACATATTTTGCTGTATTATTATTTATATGATGCAAAAGTACCAAAAATGGAAAAATATAACAGATTCAATGAATATTATTTATAAAAAACTAAAACCTTATATTATTTTTCGGCATTCAGTCGTTCCTCAACGTTTTCTGACCAATTTTTCCCGAAGTTCAGCGATTTTCTCATCGGTCGACAGTGTGCGCATTTGTTGTGTTGCCGTAATGTACATCATTTGAAGTGGTCTCGAGCGTGCTCGATTTCATCGTTAGGTTCTTAGCACTCCCTATTTCGCCGTTACCTAGACTGTTACCATGATCAGTTACAGCAGAGTTGCCGGGTATTGGGGACCGGTATGTTCTGCAATTTGGGTGGCTGGACAACACACGGCCAAATTTTCGGTATTTGCCGCTATTATTATAAATATTTTTTCTTCAAAAATTTTGTTTCTAAAGTACTTTAAAAACGTTTGGAAAGAATATGTACGCGAAACGGCAAAGTTTGTCTTTAGTAAGTTTGTAGGGGATTTCCTTTACGTATAACTTTTTAATGGCATACACGTATTTCGTTTTGTATCATTTACGAACATTAATTACTTCAATTTAAATACAGGGATACATATCCCATCAAAAACATAAATGTGAAAATGGGAGCCAAGTTCAATATTAAGAATATGCGTAGTTGTCAACTTAACTGATAAAAGAATTGAGATCTAAATGGGCGCCAAGTTCAGTAGATAATCCTGAATTTTTTTCATAAGAACATACAACATTCTAAAATAAATTTAAAACACAATTTCCTGTTTTTTCTGCTACAAAAGTATTTGCTATTTAAAAATAGAACTATAATAACTTAGGATAAATTGAAGTTCAAGATTTGACTTGGCAAGTTTTTACTAATAAAGCAAGTTTTTAGAAGAGTGAGACATTGACCTTAAAATGTAAAAACAGTAACTTGTGTTTGTTTGTTGTTAACTTGTATGTGTTAATCCATACTAATATTATAAATGTGAAAGTGTGTTTGTTTGTTTGTCCTTCTTTCACATTGAAATGGAGTATGATTTTTTGTGTAGAGATAGTTGGAGAGCTGGAGTGACATAGGCAACTTTTTACCGAGGGAGTCATCTAATTCCCACGGGAAAACACGTTATAATACAATCCAAAAAATATTTATGATCAGAACTACTTGAAACTTGGTATTAATCCTCTTCAACAAAATTAAATAAATACGTGTTTTAGCACTTTTAGAAATTCGTCCTATGAGGGGGGTAAAATTGAGGTTGAAAGTTTGAATAAAACTATCATTTTTAAAGATTTTTTTTGTAGTTTTAGCGCGAGCGAAGCCGTATGTTCTGCTAGTTATATTATACATGCGTGTGTGTCAAATATATGGTAGTGCGTGTAATGTTTTTTTTTGTTGTTTTAATGTATTTTTATGCATAATTTTAAAAAAATATTAGCATTCTGCACTCCTTCTCTATATAAACTATAAGTGTGGGAAATTTCATACTCTTCTGGCCGCGCAATTTTCGTAAAAAGAGGCACACAGTTTTTGGTTCACGTATTAATATATAGATATTATAAAGTTAATGACATTTTTTCCTTTTATGTTTGTTTCAAAGCACTTATACCCGGAATTACCAGTCAGGTTTGAAAAATATATTAAATGTTAGTATAGATTTCTCAGAGATGATATATTTCCCCGCAGTAAAAAGTATCCTATATGTGGACCCGGATACCCAGCTATCATCGTACAAAATTTCATCATAATCTGTCCAGTGATTTACTCGTGATTCAGTCAGACAGAAACACATAAGCAAAGAGACAGACAAAAATTCTTAAAAGTATAGTTTCGGCCTCTGTATAGATAATAGTGACTATTTCAATAAGATTTTCCAAAAAATATTGTACAGATACGACTCAGTTAGAATTTTATTATATGTAGATACAGATTTATCGAAGGAGATTTTAGGATAACATAACCTAACACTCCGGTCCATAGAATCAGTGTAATAAAAAATAAATAAACTATACTATCGTAGTCGCGGTCAAAAGCTAGTAAAGTTACACATCATAAAGTCGGTGAATTGCTTTACATATTTGTTACTTTATCATTTAGATACAAATTTCTTGACCTCTAGTACAAGAAAACCAAGTAATACCTATATCTCCAGCCATAGCACACCTGATGTTTATATATAGTTTTTCATATGAAACAAAAATGAACAATAGAAACAAATACGGCTGAGACCGCAGTGTCGTAAATCATGAAACAAAAATCAAGATTTATGAGTTTTTCAACCTCGTGCAGCTTCAAATTCTACGTTACCAAACTTTTGTTAGATTTAATTTCATTTATAACTTGGTTAACCATCACAAGAGCATAAGATACTATTTAAAAAATATCTAAAATATTTTTGTTATACATTTTAAATCTATACATATAATAAAATTGTAACTGAGCCGAATCTGTACATTAAATATTTTTTGGAAAATCTTATTGAAACAAATATTATTATCGATGCAGAGGCCGAATCTATAGTTTTTAGAATTTTTGTCTGTCTGTCTGTTACCGCATCACAGAAAACCCACTGGAGGGATTTTGATGAAATTTGGTATGGCGATAGCTGGTTATCCGGGTCAACATATAGGATACTTTTTACCGCGGGAAAATATTTCATTTCTGAGAAAAAATACAAAAAATGCATTGTAAGAGTATACTAATTTGCAAAACCCAAGAATTTGGTTTTTGGTCATCTGAACGCGGGCGAAGCCGCGGGCAATGTTAGTATAATATAATATTAGAAAAATATTTAAAAGGTAAAAATTAACTATAGTCGCTTTAGCTTATTTACTTCACTACCATATTGCTAAGCCCTTCTTGATCAAGTTTGATACAGATTCATAAATAAATAAATAAATAAGGAATGAAGAGATGTCTTTCATACTTAAATGGAATTGAATAACTTGAATTGAAAAACGGGTGTTCTAACGGTTAATGTATATGAGTACATTTTAATTAGTCAATCTGCACATTATTGTTAGTTTGATTATTTTATTACAGTGTATGTACAATTGTTTCCTATATATAAAACTTAATCTGCAGAACCCCATGACGTAATCTGCAGACTAACGAGCAAGCATTCGTTAAAGTGAATAAAATAGGATTTAAAGTATGAATAATAGGCATTTAAGGTTGGTATATTCAAGCTTTGCTTAAATAAAACAACGTTAAGTGAATCAAGCTTTGGAAAATCCTATACGAAATTGTTTATAATTATAATAATTGTTATTTAAATTATTGTTTGAATTGAATAATATGTGTATGTATATATTACCCTAGCGACTCACCTTCGCTTTGCTCAGATTCATCCCTAGTCTGATTCCCCATACAAATTTTCATCCCCATTTTCACCCTCTTAAGGGATGACTTCCGGGATATAAAGTATCCTATGTCCTTCCTAATGTCTCAAACTATCTTCTTACTAAATTTCATCTAAATCGGTATAGTAGTTTCAAAGCTTATTCGGTACAAACAAACAAACAAACAAAAAATCTTTTCTCTTTCTAATATTATTACAGTATAGAATTACTGTACCTGTATAAAAACTTGAAGAATTGTACTTATTTATGTAGTACGAAACATGCTGGAGGCGCAGAAGGCGTGGAAGTTTAGCTATAAATATTTGAACTAAATACAAAATCAACTTATGTAATAGTTATTGAAAATAATAAGTACTGTGGAGTTTTATAATTTATGCTGTATAAATTGAAATAAATAGGCAACGACAAAACAGTTTAGTATCTTTTTCTTCTGCGTTTGTCCACTAATATTCTTTTTTTGTTTATTAACTATTGACGAGCTTATTAATTATTATCAATAAAAAAAATAGAAACAGTTTTTTTTTTATAGATAGATAAATTAAATTTATACATGTTAAACAACACGTTTGGCTCAGTTTGCTCAGCTTGCCTTGTGCTTCCCGTGGGAGTCAGATACTCTTCCGCGGTAAAAAGTAGCCTATGTCACTCCCCCGCCCTTTAACTATCTGCATACAAAAAATCAAGCCGATCCGCCAATCTGTTTCGACGTGAAAGAAGGAAAAACAAACACACAAACAAACATTCTTTCACATTAGTATAGATATGGACATTAGTATGGATATAGAATATGAGATTATCTACTATCCTGAGATTAGCGATTTTAAACAAGCAAACAAATAAACTCTGCCTCTTTATAATATTAGTATAGTAGTCTAATCAACATAAGCCTTTTTGTACAACTTTATTCAGCAGTCTCGGAAAAATATGAATGAGATGTCATTCGATTCAGAATGGCATGTAGGTGATTTTCAAAAGTTATTTAAATTATATATTAAAAGTTATTATATTCGCTCTAAAGGACTCTAGCGACGAAACTGAGCGAAGCGAGGCATGAGTCGCTAGTAACTATAAAAAACATACTTAAAAAACGGTGACAGCGAAAGAACATTCTAATAATAAATTACATTTTAAAAAAAAATCTTTCGATGATTTCCAAGCATCAAATCAAAAATCTCTGACTAAAAATCAATACACAATCTTAGCATTATGTGAAAATAGGCGCGTTAAAGTCATCAGTGTGCCAGCAAGATAAGGAACACCCAGTGAAATCGAAACTGTTCAATAAAACGCTTTTAGCCACAAACTTTATAACTTCTTCCGGTGACGTCATTTTAGGTAGCAATTCAATTTCTAATAACAACTTTTTTCTTCTAACCTCTTATTTCTAATAAAGAGACTTACAGCGAATTGATACTTTGCCTATTATATATTATTGACTACTATAATTATCGACATATTGATGTTCGTTGTATAACTTTTTGCAATACACCGAGCTTATGGAAACTTCTCAATAAATCGAGATTAAACGTTGGTTATGTGTTAGTGATAATACAGCTTTCTTTTATACAACGGATATTCCAGAATTGAATTAGTAATTCTTTAATTTAATTTCCTTATCTACAACATAGTATTTACTACTTTACTCAGCCTTTTTTAACGTCCCACTCTCAGACATGCAGGTTTCCTCAAGATATTTTCCTTCATCGTAAGTCATGTGGTAATTAACCAGACTCCAGATTTGAACCCACTTCACTCGGTTTCCCAAGCGAGCACATTGCCACCGGTCTACCTACCACTGTCTTTTGATATAAATTACATGAAATGCTAAAAGGTCACAGAACGCCTACGATAGGTTTTATATTAAACATAGATATCTATTAAAATAATTGGGTCTAACCACTTGAAATGTACTTCACTACGGGACTTTATGTGAGATAATTGGAGTGTTGAGGCCAAGATTAATTTCGATTCAACTGCACTTCCCTTTTCATTATCTTTGAACATACCTTTAGTTCACTGCCAAGCTCAAGTATACTTTTGTGAAATAACTATGGAAAGGATTACGAGTTCAATCGCAGATATTTTAGGCCAAGTAAGTTTAGTACACAAATACACTATGACTTAGACAACACATATGTAGACTACTGTTAGTACTGGAAATGAGGCTTTTGGCGTTAGACCACACTTCAAAAATATCTGATAAGGTATCTATTCTAAATGAAAAATCTCGTTTAGTAATTTTTTACATTTTAGTGCCTGGAAGTCGATTTTTTAAAGTTTTTATTTTTCCATTTTAGTGTAGACATAATAAGCAGGTAATTTATAAGAAGAAAGTTTTTTTAATAACATATTCTATGAAGCAATTTATTTAAAATAAAATAATTTATTTGTTGATTTTATTAAAAACCGCTCACCGATTTCGATAAAATTTAAATGGGACCATCTGGAAAGTATAACCTTCGAAAGAAAAAAAAACCAAATCGGTTTAGGCGTTTTCGAGTAATCGGTGAATAAGAACATACATAAAAAACAAATTGAGAACCTCATTTTGGAAGTCGGTTAAAAATAAGGCAGAGATATCGTGTTTAGGCATAATGAATAGGTAATTGTGTTGGCATTTTTTTTAATTTTTAATTTAGGAGTTATTATTAACTTAGCTACCACACGACTAAACCTGCGGGTAAAAACTAGTTATAAAATATAATATCAATATTATTTTTATTTGTTGATATAAAAATAGAATGATAGCGTACATTTTAATGCTTAATGATGTCTCTAGCATATAATAGAAAGTTCTTTTAATATGAAAAATACATATTCAACACAATACAATGTGCCCTACAAACTAACGTGAGTGTGGTAGTACTTATTTCTTACAATGCATTAGTGAAATGAATAAGTTTTATGCATTTAAACTAGAATTTGACCTAAGCATGAAAATATGTTTACTGATTTCCCTTGGTATTTTCTTCAGGATTAATCTTGTGTTAGACAGAGAAAGCAATGTTAATAATTAATCAATTTCCCATTCTTCGACTCACTCTCCAACTGCGGATACTACGTGAGTGGTGGTTTCTAAAGCCGACTTGTCTGAACCATCAGATCGGAATAAACTAATGAAACCTGTTACTGTGTAATGAAACCATACTATGTAGTAATATCAGGTACACATACAGTGCAAGGCCATGATTAAATATGAGATATTATATTAACCCTTATGCTATTGCATTATGCTTATCTTATATTAAACGGTCTTCGTGTTGGCTTCGTGGGTCTTGTGGCTAGCATGTACAACTGCAGATTGGGAGCTCCTGAATACAAATCCCGCTTTAGGCCAACGTTAATTACTGAGTTTTTCTTTTATGACATTCTCAACAATAGGCTGGAGTTGTAAAATAGGTAGTGCTACACCCTCGCCATCGCCGAGCCATCGGTCCTGCGCCTTAACTCTTACCGGTCACGTCGATGTAACCTCCAATTAGACTTTGAGAGTGACAGGAATAGAGAGTGCACTTTTATCTGAGCATACTCTTGTGCACAATTATATATTGTGCACAAGAGTATGCTCAGATTATGATCTGTGCAGATGGTTAGTCTAGTGAAATGTCCGCCGTGGCCGAAACCGGTCAGAAGGATATCATTGTGTTATGCTAGAGAGAGCACCGTACCCAAAGCTGGGTTCTGGGCTGGGGTGTTATTGTTTCTTCCAATATCATCATTCTCTGCATAGGTACATGTTAGTTGAGACTTTTAACACCTACAGGTAAATTTCTAAGAAATTAATTAAAATTCTAAGAAATCTATTGTTAACTGACACGCTGGCGTGTCCGCGGTCGTGGAGGGATTAATGATATGGCTAATACGAGATAATTAAAAATAACTTCTCCCGCGACTTTACTCGCATAGTTATAAAGTTTTTTCTTGAATAATATAGTACGTATATTTACAGATTCATGTGTTTCATTTGCTATTTACGAATCAAAGTTTTGTTTATTGTATATCGATGTATACTTTAAAGATTGTTCAAGATTAGTTAGTTTTTTATTATATAAACTACAAGAGCGCTTTAATCTATTTATACTTTTGCACGTGGAAACCTAAATTTAGATCTAACTATAGAATCTAGAGTTATTATGAAATAAAGTCTGCAAGGTATCTTTGGTGTGTGCTTGTATCGGTATATAAATAAAACTAAATCGACATAACTATAACAAAAATCAGACTGCCAATATTTACTTGTATATAAAAATCCATCTAATATATCTACTAATTCTTGAATTTTACCTCTTTACTCTCTCTTCATCCTGCTTGCTTCAATTTAAAAGATTTTTCGTAAGTTTCAATTTTAGAAATTAAATATATAAAAAACTTCTAGATTATTGTTTTCGAAAAACTGATTTTACAATCATCGCCGAAATTGTGTAGATATGAAAATATTATTTCATGTTCCTTTGTAGGGGACTTTTTGTGACATCTCTTATTCATTATACAATTAATTAAGATAAGATATTTTAAGAATTATATTGAAATGATAAATTTAATCGTTACGGATTTTTATTCCTTAAAAATTTTAGAATGACACCTTAGGTAAGCCCCAAACAATTTTCACATTTCCCACTAAATCAAAGTCTCTTTGATTTAGCGCTTTAGCTTTTGATCCATAAAAAAAACGAATAAAAAGAAACTAATAATAATCTGAAAAACTATTTCTACTGAATTATCTGTACAAGTACATAAATTAAATCTGTACAAGTAAAAAAATAAAAAAAATAAATATGTAAATCTTAGTGAAAAAGTACAAGATTAACGTCTTAAGGAAATTTGTAAGGAAAATATTGTCGCAAATATGAATCGTATTTACAAATTTTATAATGATGTAACTATTTATAATACGTCGTATACATAGAGCAGATTTTCTCGAGATTGTAATTAATGAAGTTTAAATAATGTCTTTCCAAAGACTCTTCAATTAACTCTTCTTAAGGCAGTGGTAGCCCAGTGGTAATGCGCTCGCTTGGGACACCTAGTGAAGCGGGTTCAAATCCCGTGTCTCACACCTCTGATATTTTCATGTGCGAATCATTTCTAACATGATTACCGCTTGCCTTACGGTGAAAGAAAACATCGTGAGGAAACCTGCATGTCTGAGAGAACCTAGCAAGTTTTCGAAAGACATGTGAAATCCGCCAACCCGCACTTGGCCAGCGTGGTGGACTATGGCCTGATCCCCCTCGTATTGAAGGGAGGCTCGTGCCCAGCAGTGGGACGTTAAAAAGGGCTGAATACAAGTATTTATTTCATTTTTATGGATGTATAGATAATTTTACTAGCATTTCCCCAAGAATCTGCCCTTTGTATTTTTTACCCTTTACTTTATCTTACCCCCATTTTTTAATCGCGATTTTAGTATTTTTGTATGAACAATATTATAAAAATACATAGCGACGAACCCGAGAGAAGCGAGGGTGAGTCGCGTTATAATATAAAACCAAAGAGTTTTTTTTGTAAATTGAGCGCATACGTAGCCGTGGGTTCTGCTAGTTAAGTTATATAGTACTACAAAAAATATGTCCACGTGTATGTTACTAACAATTCAAATACTGCGTGACAACTGTGCCCATACGTTAAAAACCACAGTTGCTCACAAATTGATAATAGATTGCCAATCTCTATGAAATAAGTGGGGAGGATCAAATTGATGGATATATACTGGTTATCCACTTTGCGTTTCCAAGCCGAAATTGGGTGAAATATATTCATCGAACACGATTCGGTCTAACTATGAATTAGTACGTGCCTATCTAGTATAGAAAACTAGTGACGTTGGCTGCTCACCAAACTGTTACTATGTGCAATCTACTAACATTATGACTTAACTAGCTTCTCCTGTGGCTTCACTTGCCTTGACTATTTATGTATAACTGTTTCGATCCTAAAAATCGTAGCGTTATGTAAGAGAGCCTATAACCTTCCTCAAGAATTGGGCTATCATCAATACAAATCCAACTTGGCGTTCCAAAGATTAGCACTTCAAAAAAACAAACAAACTCTTTAGCTTTATTACATACTAGCGACTTACTCTCGCTTCGCTCGGGTTCACCTCTAGAAAAGCACAAACAGATATATCCCACGGAAATCGTTCATTTTTCCGGGATGAAAAGTAACCTGTTGCTTGACCGGCAATATAAGGTATCAGCATGCCAAATTTTACGAAATTAGGTGCGTAAGATGTTGTGTACTAAGCTGTATAACTTACTATAGTTTTTTAACTATCCCACGGAAACTATTTAATTTTCCGGAATGAAAAGTATCTAAGATGTTGCCAGGGGATATAAGGTACCACCATGCAAAATTTCATTTAAATCGGTCCAATAGATTCGGAGATTAGCCCGTACAAACAGAAAAACAGACAAACAGCTCGCTCGGGTTCGTCCATACCTATGAATATGTTGTATTATCTCTTTAACCATTTGTCCAAATTATATGCAGTAAAAGGGAAAAGTCTTTTGTTTTAAACATTTTAGACGATAAATTTACTTATTTTGATAAGAATTCATAATTGTTGATAATATGGCCAATAAACATGACCTACCGATTTAATTTATTTTTTTAATATAAAAAACTACTTTTTGTGACTTAAATATAAAAGTTAGACATATGCTGTCGCTGACTTTTTTGTAGGCATTATTAAGCTCTACAACTTTTCTCTAGAACGTAATCATATATCTCTCATCGTTAAGGCAGCGTTCGTAAGAAACGTTTTCGTTCGACCGTTTTTTCTCCGACTTACTTTACAAATCCGACTACCACGAAAAAGCCTTTTCATTTTTCGGGTTAATATATAGTCTATGACACTCGGAAAGAACGTGGCTTTCTATTGGTAAAAGAATTTTGAAAATCGGTTCAATAGATCCAGAGATTACCCCCTACAACGTCACAAACTCACAAACCCACAAACTCACAAACTCACAAGATCACAAACTTTACCTCTTTATAATATTAGTATAGACTAGCGACTCACTCTCGCTTCGCTCGGGTTCGTCTCTAGGTCCGTTTTATTTTTTTTTAGTGGAACCCTAATTATTTATTTAAAATAAAAGTAACCTATGTTACTTCCTATAACATCAGCTACCTTCCAGTGAAAGTGCCGTCAAAATCAGTCTAGCCGTTTCAGAGATTATCCGGAACAAACAGACAGACAAACAAGAAATTTAAAAATTGTGTTTTTCGTATAAATACTGTATATAATACAAACAGATAATTCAATTTTATTTATCTGTATAAATGTCTATACTAAAATTATAAAGAGAAAAGATTTTTTGTTTGTTTGTACCGAATAAGCTCCGAAACTACTGGACCGATTTAGATGAAATTTAGTAAAAAGATATTTTGAGACCTTGGAAGGATATGGGAGAATATAGAATAGTTTTTATCCCGAAGCGAGGTTGAGTCGCTAGTATTATATATGATATTCACCAATCCATAATCACACTTGGCCAGCATGATGGACTGAAGGCCTGTGCCCAGCAGTGAGACGTTCAATGGCCTTAAATTATTTATGCCTTAGCCTCATAATATACTCAGATAAAAAATACCTCGTATATGGCTCATAAACTTTAGGAGAAAAATCAGCTCGAACCAACCAAAAGAGTGAAAGAGGAAAAATAATAGTAAGGAGAGTTTAATTTTCTTTTAAGGAAAATGTCATACTAACTTAACATTTACGTGAAGTGTATAATTTACAATATTTGCTTAAAATCAAACTAGCTTTTACACAATTATTTTAACGAATTCGAATGAAAATATAAGAATACATATTTCATTATGTTACGGTAAAACTGTGATAAAAGTGAATCAGAAACTTTTAAGAACTTCTTAAGGTATGAAGATCTGTGAGTAATCATAATATGAATTTGTAAGCTTTCAAGAGCTTTATGTACGACATGATTATGTAAACGTTATTGAATAAGTTGTAAGAAGAATACGTACAAAGTAAATTATTTTTTCCCTTTTATTTGTATTAGTATTGAAACCACATATAATAATAATATAGGTAATATTATAAACTAAAAAAATAAATTATTTCACTCAAAGTCTAAAAATTAGGTTATTTGTTAACAAACCAAATTTCATCAGCTTTATTCTTCACTAGTGAGTCACCCTCGCTCCGATCGGATTCTTCTCTAGGAACGTTTTAATGGTTAGTATAGATTTCTCAGAGATGAGATATTTTCCCGCAATATTTGTGAGACAACACGTATGACAGACCGCCCACCGAGGTGGACCGCCACCCAGTGCGTTTCTGGGCTTTGCTAGATTGCCGGACACTAATGGAGCCCCCCCCCCCATCCCCTCCCCACCACGATAAAGTCAACGCACATTAGAGGGGTAAGTCAAATGACATCTTGTCTAACCCCCAAGAATACTAATTATGATATTCTATTATTTTAACACGATTTATGTTTCGAAAACGCCTTAATAGATACTTTGTGTCTACTGTCTAATAAAATACTCATTGTTTTGTTAATGGCTTATATAAACAGCGTTAGTCTTTAAAAAAGATGATTTTTAATGATCACAGACGGTTCATTAGTAGAAATGTTTTACGTTGTACATTGTAACGAAATAAATTTAGTAGGAATTTTCCTTAATGTTAAAGATCCCATAAATCTTTGCAAACCGTCCGCTACGCCTAAATTACTTTCTAAACTAGGTATAGTTGTACGTGAAGAAAAATGAGAAAAATTAACTGAATAAGATAGCTAGGAAATTCGAAGGCTAATAAATTATAAGTAATCTAATTTTAGTAAGCGACTTTGATAAATTCAGTGTACGCAATATAGACGTATATGCTTACGTATTTACAAAATTTATATAGTATATGTATTTACAACTAGTAACTAGCCCTCGCTACGCTTGGGTGCGTGTTACTTATAGGTCGTATTCTATCACTGTTCTAAATTTCATCCAAATCCGATCAGCCTTTTAACCTGAGGAAGTACCAAGCATATACATACAAACTTTTATATTTATATTAGTAATTAGATAAGCTATGTCGTAGGTTCTATTACGGCGTGGGTTCATTGTTTAAGACATTTTTTTAGCCTTTATTTTATAAAATGCTAGCATTGGCCTGTAGCTCCGTCCGCATAGTTTTTTTTTTATATAGCTGCTCCATTCCGTAGACTAAAAATCTTCCCTTATAAATAGACTATACCTACGTATATTGTAAAAATAATTCAATTTTTTATATCGTAATTTCATAAAATAGCAATCATAGTATCCATTTTCATTTTAATGCGATTTAATTTTATAAAATATGAATTCTAATATAATCAGCTTATCCTTTGTTGTATAAAGTTGAACTAAAATCATTGTGGAAATTCAGAAACCCGTTTAAATCAACAATTTTTAACTTCTTAATTTATAAAAAAATAATAAATAGAAAGCCTTTAATCCATGGAAATAAAATAATACATATAAAGCCTGGCAATGAATTTTTATTGGCGTTGAATTGAAAATATTTTCCATTATTAAAGCTTGGGTACGACTAAAAATGTTTATTTCGTATGTGGAAAAATGTAGCATCGAGCCAAGGTCGTTACCCTTTAGGTAGGTTTCTAAGATAAGGCTTTCGTTTCCTACACTCAAACTAAAAATATACAAGAATTCTACAAGCACTTTAAAATATAAAGGGCCATTCTTACGTTTTTATAGCTTTCTGCCCGCGGCTACACTCGCATGGAGTAAAAAATTGCTCAGTGGTCTATGGCAAAGCTCTCATTCACAATGTAACCTTTTCGAGTTTTCTTTCTTTAAAAATTTCAGATTTTAGAAATTACATGCATGATGGACCTTATAGGTTTTGTACAACTTTAACGCGTGACTATAATTGATCGTAAAACTTATTTATAATTAATTTACTACTCGCAAAATGGTTTTCAGGTTTTAGAAAGTAGTTTGTATATAGTTATTTTTAAAAAGCCGCTTCCGCGCCATACGCTAACAAAACCGTCTGACTGACGGCAGACTATTTCTCTACTCCACCAATGTGACGTAATATTAAAAAATCTTCCTTTAGAATAAATACTATGCTTGCAGGTTTTAGTTCCTCGCCTCTCGAGTTATTACTTCTTCTAAACCACGAAACGGATTTTAATACGGTTTTCATGAGTAGATAGAGCGATAAACGTGTTATATGGCTTGGTAAATAGTTTGTACAAAATAACTGAATCTGAATCTCTAAAAAGGTAGTTTCATACAAACTTTCATCTCCTATTTTACACCCTAATATAAGATATGAATATTTATTCATATCTTAAAATTTTTTCGGCTGGCACCGACTTTGAAAATATCTGATTAGGTATCTATTCTAAATGAAAACCTCCGCTTAGTTATTTTTTACATTTTAGTGCCTGGAAGTCAGTTTTTTTTTTTAGTTTTTTAATGTAATTTCTTGTTGATTAAAAAAATAATTATTAGAAAGTACAAAATATATAGGTGTGAAATTCAAAGTAAATAATAATAATTATTAAATAAATATATTGGGACATTAACACACAGCGCCATTTAAATCCAGGGTAAGCTACGAGGCCTGTGTTATGGATACCAGATAGTTGATACACTACACATATACAACTTTAAATACATACATATTATAAATATAACCACCCATGACTAGAGTACAAACATTCGTGCTCATAACACAAATGGACGCCCCATCGGGACTCGAACCCGCGACCGCTGGCACTATAAGTAGGGTCTCTACAAACTGAGCCAAACGTGTTGTCAAAAAGTAGTTGAAACTCACACCGAATATGACGTAAAAGTATTATCATTACATAGCGATAAGCGATTTTGTCGTTTTGGCGGGTGTTTAAAGTATTCGTATCGGTATTATATTTTTATAATTTTTTACTAAATTTTAGTTTTTTGGAGTTGGATATTTTTTGATACATACCTATTCTCTATTTTGTACATATTATAAACTAAAGTTCTTTACAACGCTGGATTATTATAGCTAGATAGGTAAATTTCTTCGGGATTATTTCAGGGACTACTGTATGGATTTTCATACAGCTTTCGGTAATAGAAGAAGATAGGTCTAGGCTACCTGTATTATATGATAATTCGGAAAAAAATCCCTTTTGAAAGCTACCGTAATATAATAAATGCGGGGCATCTAAGCTCACAAGTATAATATAAATATAATACTACATACATAGTATGGAGTAGTAGTATGACGACCCGTTTGGTTCGGTTTGTAGTGACCCTACTTTCTGTGCCAGCGGTCGCGGGCTCGAGTCCCGCTGTGGGCATTCATTTGTGTGATGAGCATGAATGTTTGTACTACAGTCGTGTTTATATTTATAATATGTATGTATTTAAAGTTATAAATGTGTCAGTGTATCAACTATCTGGTATCCATAACACATGCCTCACAGCTTACCATGGAACTAGATGGTGTTGTGTGTTAATGCTCCAACATATTTTATAGTTCAATATTATTTGTATACTAGAGACTCACCCTCGCTCCGCTCGAGTTCGTCCCTACTTACATTTTAACGTTTAGTATAGATTTCTCAGACATGAGATATTATCCCGCGTCCAACCGGGCCCAACATACTGGATACTGTTTACTGCGGGAAAATGTCCCATCTCTAAAAAATCGACGAGCTATAAATAACGACTTTTACATATATTGTGAATGTAATCCCTTGTGATTATTGGCAAGCGTATACCGTTACAGGGCTTCATATTTTTTGCGAATCTACATCTTCACGCCTTTTTATGTCATTTTTATTTGTCTTGAAAACGTGATAAATGATTTAGTAAATAATAAATAATATTTGGTTTACACAATTCTCTTTGAAAGGGTCACATACTCGTACGTTTTAGTACGCTATAATAAATGTTATATTTTCTTTTATTTTAAACGTGTTGCTACCATATTGCATTGCCTTCAATACTAGACGATGCGGATTCGATTCCCAGAAGATAATGGAAATGATGCAGAGCTCTATATTACATAAATATAGTTAAAACATTCATTAAGTAACACTCTGTTCCAAATTAAAAAAAACAAATGCGTAAATAACGAATTAAAAATATATGAATAATATGAAAGAACAAAGTATTATGTAGTCGTAGACGTACGTACATACAAACACGTAGCAAGACTCGTAGCTAGTATAAAATATGTAAATATATATATATATATATATATATATATATATATATATATATATATATATATATATATATAAGTCCTCATCGAAACGGCAATATTTTCGGTATAAAGCTGTCTATGTACAGAAGAAAAAAGTACCTGTGACCTTAAAGCTTATCATTTTTTACGTGTACGGTTCGGTTTTTACAATACTTCTGGTTCTAGCAAAAAAATAATAATTTAGGAGCAAGCAAGACTTTCTAAGTACATATCTTAAATCGAAATTAAAATTTTGTAGTTTAATATGATATGTACACTTAATTTTCATTATAAATGCAATAGATAGATTTTATGTCATAAAGCCTCCTGGTGGGAAAATAACATTTTATAGAAGAAATGAAAAGGAAAAAAGTTCTTTCTTCTATTGAATAACCATAAAATGATAAAAGTGTGTTTTATATAGGAAAAATGAGGTATTATTTTACATCATTAAATCTCAGTCATCCAAAAATAAAATTTAATTCATCTAAGAGATAATATCCGATTTGCAGTTGCAATGTCCCTAGCATTTTACATTTCATGAAAATAAAACGAATCGATAGCTTATATCTATAAGTTTTAATAACTAATATATATAAAAAATAAACTTAATTATTTAAATCACTGTTCATTAAACATTTTTCAAAGGTCGATGAAATAAAAATATACAAGGAAGATTTTCTCATTATACTCTAGCATCTTTGGTATACTTTAGGGTTGAATCTTCAGAAGCTCTCCTTAACACTTTAAAAATCCACTTAGAGTGGAGTGAAATATAGGACTAAGCTCCTATCATTTTTTTTCTATTTCGAGGCATTATTTACAATATATATATATATATATATATATATATATATATATATATATATATATATATATATATATATATATATATATAATAAAAAATTATAGCATAACTCTATCTGTTAGTCTGTTTTGTGATTCATGACGCAACTGGTATGATTAATGGCAATTTATTTCTGTACCTATTCATAGAATAATAGTGAATATTCCTCCTAAGAGTGGCCTTTTATTATCAACAGTACCCTTTTTTTACTCCGGGGCATCGTAGACTAAATACTTTACTAAAATAGTATACAAAATTTCATCTAAATCGGTCCAGTCGTTAAGCGTAAAGGAATAACAAATATACACATACACACATACATACATAATTTTACTCCCAAATCAATAGAATTTCTTTAAATATCACATACATATGTTAATTGTGAACGACCTCCTTGACCTCATATAAATTTCGATGTTAATTAATTTACATAATATTTTTTGCTACTATTTTAAAGTATAAGTAAAAATTAAGCTTTTTTTTAAACAGTCATAATACCATAATTCATAAAGTCACAATAACATCCGTTCACACTTTAACTTGTTTTTTTTTTATTATAAATGTTATTTCTTTTCATAAGAGCTAATTGCATATATTTTTTGTGTGTTAGCTTTTGCTTGCATTAACTCAGAAAGTTTATTTATTGCAATTGTATTAAATCTTTATTATTTCTCTATGTATTAAATCTCTATGTCAAATAATTTTATTACATTTTTTTTCTGAAACGATTTATTCAAAAAGCACTACAAGACTCTATTAACGTAACTTATGATTTAAATATAATAATTATAGTTATATATATCCATTCAAAAAAGTGGCAACACAATAACACGACGGGCACTGTCTGCAACGCAGGAAGACACGAGTTCATTTCAGACGCTCTCAATAGTGTTAGTAATCTAGTAAAAACATATTATACATATTAATTAAAAATTAGCTTGTTAGTTTATCGTTGCATTACAGACAGTTTGTTTTTTCAAAAAAGGTAGTTTTTGATGCAGACAGTAACATACTATTTTTATGATATTTTTGATACTGCCATTATAACACATCTAACATTTATAATAACTATTTAAATGTATGTGTCTTCTATAGAGAACTGAAAAAAAGATCGTGAAAAATCTTATGGATATAGCAGCAATAGGTTGAATCCTTATAAATGCATTATTATCCTAATTTTAAATTTTAAGTATATCGAAATAGTTAAAGAAGGCGGTTGCTATTTTTTTAGGTCTATTAAAAAGTCTATCAAATTTTGAAAAACTTTTAAAAAAATATGCATCCTTTTCACAAACAAACCTTCTTTAATTATTTTACTACTATATAAATGCAAAAGTGTGGATGAATGAATGTTTGTTACTTAATCACGCTAGCTAGGCTCTGGATCTGGATGAACTTAGCACAGTGATAGATCATAGTCTGGAATAGCACATAGGCTGCTTTTTATCCCGGAAAAATGTACGGTTCCGTGGGATAGATTTGTTTTCGTTTTTCACTAGGGACAAATCCTAGCGAAGCGCGGGTGAGCCGATAGTATTAAGAAAAAAGATTCTGTATCATCTATATGATTTATTTTAAAAGTATAATTGTAAAAATTCAGAAGCGTGATATTTAAAATGAATATTAATATACCTATAATTAATCAAACTCCAAAAGTTTGGTGTTAACTTTGGAAATTTAGAGACTAAAATAGGTTATTGTTTTCTTGTTTTGTATGAAATATAATATGATTTATCCGTTATAATATTTGTGGTCCATAGAATACATGAAGATAAGGTAATTATAATTATTAATAACTAGCGACTCACCCTTGTTTCGCTCGGGTTCGACCTTGGTTGACTCCCCATACAAACTATCATCCCCATGACTCTTTAAGGGATGATTTCGGGATAAAAGTTTCCTATATCTTTCCAGGGTCTCAAACTATCTTCTTACCTAATTTTATCTAAATCGGTTCAGTAGATCTAGAGATTACCCCCTACAACGTCACAAACTCACAATACACAAACTTTACCTCTTTATAATATTAGTATAGATAATAATTGAAAGGTGAACTTACTTACATTATGTCTATGTTAGAAAAAGTTCAAAATAACTGCATTGTAATTAATAAAAAGCATCCTCTATGCAAAAGATTTTTGTATATCCATCTGTTAGTACTCGCTAATCTCCGGATTTTTATCAAGGTTTTCTTGTGCAGGAAATATAGGGTTCCGTGGTATGGCAGGTAGTCGTAGAAGAATAAAATATGCTACTCTTTATTCTGGGAAATAAGGGGTTTCGCATCGCTCGAATACGTTTCTAGGTATCTAATAGCAGTCTGTATTATTGCAGATTATAGTCTCTCTGTGTACAGAGTTTAATCCTTTCAGCCGTTTTAACTTGAAGGAGACACGCATACATATAAATTATCACAGTAGCAGTTCGGTTAGCTGCCCCTTTTATATATATATATATATATATATATATATATATATAATATATATATATATATATATAATTATTTATGTATGTGACTAAATAAATAATAATAATAAATAAATAATTAAAAATGTTTATTTGTTTGTTTGTGTCCTTCTTTAACGTCAAAACCGAGCAACGGATTAGTGTAATTTTTTTGTGGACGTAGTTCGAGGGCTTGAGATGTGACATAGGCACTTTAATTAATAAAAAAAAAATAATAATAAAAAAACCCCCACGCAATTAATTGTCATTTAACGATTACACTGGCACGCGTGAAGCACTTAATCGAGTAATCATACGCCAAAATGCCTTACATCATTTTGGAAACATTAACCAAACATAGCTAAGAACTACCACAAGGAAACTGGCTTTCAAATGAAAAAAACCGCATCGAAATCGGTTCATCTGTTTGAGAGTTACGATGCCACAGACAGACACACACTGACAGACAGACATCGACGTCAAACTCATAACACCCCTCTTTTTGCGTCGGGTGTTAATAAAGTAAGGGATGTTAATTAAGTCAATTATTTTACTAAGATTAATTTGATAAACCATGCCATTGTGAAGACAGAAAACAATAAATGAAAGTCCGCAAATTTACACGAAGCTTAGATCTTACCAGTAAGACGAGATAAGCTGTTACTTTAAATAAATTGTTACCATAAAATATAATCGTATCTAAGTATTATACTTTACTCCTCTGCAACAAAAGAAGGGTAGGGATACGTATTTATGTATGTGTGTATATTTAGGTATGTATATGCAAAGTATTTCATTGGTAGGTACGCTTTGCAAAACGGCATTATTAGATCTACTATTTATGGTTATTAAATTCACCTTAGTGGTGGGAAAATGATGATAATAATAATAATAATATGCATTTATTTCAAACAAGAAGTCCATAAAAATCATCAGTACACAGAAAACTAAAATAACATGCTACAAAATTATCACAGAAATAAGCAAAGAAAAATAAAAACATTTAACAATTAAACACATTTAACATTGAAATTAAATGAATCATGTATGTCAATATATGGCATGTCAATCAGTCAATTTAAATTAATAATAATTAAATTACATACAGATAAGGTTGATTATAAAAATATTAAAATCTTTTTCTGTTATGGCAGCAAGATTGTGGAATTCACTGCCTGATTATATTTTCAAAGATGATCCCTCATTCACTACATTTAAATTTAGAATTAAACAGTACTATTTATCAAATCAGACATAAATTAAATTATTGTACATTAGTATGTATGTAAGTATGTATGTGCACTATATTAACTTATTTTCTCACTTCTGAAGGATTTCTGGAAGAAATCTCTTAAAGAGATAAGTTATCCTTTGTCAACATTTTGTTATTTTATTTTGTATAACATATATTTTATGGTACATAAATAAATAAATAAATATAAGAAAAAACTAAAAAAGTAGGTAAAATCCTGTGTATAAAGTTATGGATTGTAGCTACATTTAGTCTTATATTTAGAATGCAAAAAGATTTTTACAAATCTGACTACCGTCCTAGAGACGAACGCGTTCAACAAAGCCAGTCGTAGGACTGCACGACAGTAGTGAAAACTTCAAATCTTCACAACCTTGTAAACATTATTTATGAAATATTTTTTAGGAAGTAATTATTGCAAGAAATTATTTTTATTAACGTATTAATATAGTAATAAAATTTTCATTTAATGCGCTTTTTTATATGAAAAAGAATAATTATTATGTGTATAATATATAGCTTTTTTGTATTATGTATCTGAGCGTGACGGTCACGCGAGTTCAGTGCTTTATCCCCATTCCAAAAGTACCTAACGTGCCTAAATTAGTTTTAAATTAAAAAAAAACTCATCACACAACATTTTGGTTTCCATGTTGACACGAACTGCTTTTTAAGACTATTTTTTGTGTCACATTTTTTTGGTTATTTTTGTTAGGATCGCTTAAATGAAAAGTATTCAATCCTAAGCCGTAATACATTATTCCTTTGTACGAAAATTTATTGAAATCCCTTCAGCTTTTACAGCGTGATAGAGCGATAACGCTCATGCATATACGAGTATACATATACATATACATATATATATATATATATATATATATATATATATATATATATATATATATATATATATATATATATATATATATATAGATGTGGTATTTTTTTACTCGTCCACCTATTAAAAAATACTTTTTAAATAAAACTATCTTTTCGGATCTTTTCGCGAATTTATTTTGATTTTTGGTTCCCAACGTCTCGAATGCTTTACAGCAATCATAATCACGGGAGATTTTTCATATAAAATGCCAAATATTCGCGTAAATCTAAGAAAGTATTAAAAAATACACTACTTTAAAATCACTTGAATATGACATAGGATCTTTGACAAATAAGTTCGCTTATTTGTTAAAAAAGGCAGTTTATAAAAAACACTTAAGTTCAGTTTACATACAACATAGCTTCTTCTTTTTTAAAGCTTATCGAAAATTTTGCCTATTATTATTTTTGATTAACTTATAATTTTTAGTAATAAATTTGAAATATACACAATATTATCTTTGTACGCCTGTATGTTTATTATTACTAATAAGCTGATTTAAGCTTACAATCAAGAAAAAAGTACATTTTATGTGTCAAAATCTCATAGTTTAAGAGATGGAGCTTATATGAAAATTTTTGGTGAACAATTTAATGCTTGGCGTTTGTTACGATTGGTAGTAAGTGTACCATTAAGAGTAAGAGAAACTCCTCAACAGATGGAAACTCCTTTTCTTCTAAGGATAGAGAAAAAAAAATCATATATAAGTTGAATAAAATATTATGATGGTTTTATCATATAGGTACATTTTCACCTGACAATGTGATTAATGCAGCCGCTGATTTTTTTTCTCTTTTTTATGTACTATTTATTTAAAGTGGACAGTGTTGTTTTAGGTTGTTAATACATTTCTAATTTAATGTTAATTGCTGAATATGTAATGTACAATGTATATATTACGTAATTAATCGAAATTCTTTAGCACTAATATAAAAAAATAAAAATATGACCCTACTTCCTGTGCTAGCGTTCGCGGGTTCGAGTCCCGCTGGGGGCATTCATTTGTGTGATGAGCACGAATGTTTGTGCTCCAGTCATGGGTGTTTATATTATAATATGTATGTATTTAAAGTTATAAAATGTATAGTGTATCACTATCAACTATCTGGTATCCATAACACAAGCCTCGTAGCTTACCATGGAACTAGATAGTGCTGTCAGCTGTGTGTTAATGTCCCAACATATTTATTTATGTTTATATTTAATTAAAATTTATTGTTTTATTTTCTCTTTATGTTTGTTGATTATTTGACCTCATATATTTTACGAAAATTAAAAAAAAAATATAAGTTTTTAGTAATCAATTGAAACAATAAAATGGCTAGTAGGTACTGTTTTGTATTATTATTCGTAAAGGATTAATTTGCTTCTTACTATCCGAAATGCGTAAATCATAAATATATGTCTATTAAAATAGTTCAAATAATTGTTATTTTTTTCAAAGATAAAAAATATTTTTGCATTTTTAAAACAACCATTTGAAAAAGTATTTGATAAGATTTGTAAAAGTCACAAGAAAAGTGAAGTTGATTTTAGATTCAGTTTTTCTTATGAGACAAAAATTATGAAATAAATATTTGCGTTCACTCTTATTACTTGTGCCGAAAATAACAAAAATATAGAGTTTAATCGTTATTATTAATAATTATTTTTTATGTTATGTCCAGATTCATTTTCATTATAAAATGCGAAAAACATATAATTTTAAATGAAAATATTTTGAACATATTTAGTCCATTATAAATCCGAAAATATTGAAACTTTTATAACCTTAAAAGTACTTACTCTTCAAACACAGCAGATTGCAAAACTTATCCCAAAACTAAAACACCATTCAAAACAGTACAAAAAAAACACTGAATCACAGACCAAACAAATCCACCAAAAAAATGTCACTGGCCATTAAATGTTACAAATAAATAAGTTAAAAACACGTTCGAAATTCGAAAATATTTGCCGCGCAACTAACGTCAAATTGCCCGCCCTTTGCGGACGGTAGCCAGCTTTAGACTGAACACTCTGCTTGTAGACGCTTCGAAATACCAGTTTGCTGCAAACAAAGCGGGAAAACTTTGTTGAATTGTGGAAATTCAGTCGTTTATTGTTAATGGATCTTAAAAGCTGTTATTGTACTTCAAAGACTAACAAAAATCAAACAAATGTGTTGTTAAAAAGTAAGCTAGTTATTTTTTAATTCGTATAGTATGATAGAGTATATAAGATGTTTAAACTTTAAAAAAAATGTTTAAAAACTTTTTTTGAGCTTAAATGGTACGTGTATTTTAAATTTGACGTTAACTAAATATTTTTTTAATTTTCTTTGATATTTCACGCTCACGTCACAACACAAGAATAAATATTTAAAAATCAATTTAATTTATTTAACAGCAAATATAGAAATTAAAATCAATAAATTAAAAAAAAATATAAATCTGTGAATTTCAGAATTAATTAAATGCCATATTGCTATAATAATAAATAGATACTTAAAAAATTTAAATTAACAATTAATATACAATTATATAAGCAACGATATTTTTGTATTTTTATCATGCCATGCTTTTTTTAACCTGTGTTTATAAATTCATAGTTTTAATAACCGATAATATGGCGGGTAAAAATACTTCTTTTTCCTGGGAATGTTGATTCGTGCTATTAGCCAAAACTTGGCGTTTTTACACATTTTGCCAATTTCTTTAAATTGCAAATTGCTCTGATTCATTATACTGAAGATCATGATTTCGATTCTTGCATGTCAGTGCTTGCATAGACCATACGGTTCTATATTGCATTACATTCAAAACAAAGCATGTTATGCATTGATCGTGAATAATTACGCTAACGTTTCGAAAACAGAAGTGATAATTACTAGTTCTCTGTAAAATAAGTGTAAAATAGTGTGATTAAAATAATTATTTGTTAACTGAAAACGCACACGGATTTATAAACATTCAAGAGAAGCCCGACAAACTCCTTTATCTTTCAGTGAAAGTCCATTATAATCGGTAAAGCTCTTCCATAGATTACCCCGGATAAACAGAAAGACAGACAGACAAAAATGTTCTCTACTCTATATATGTACTTGAGGAAACATACTTATTTTGAAATCTCAAGACAGACACTTCAATTTTATTTTTACGTATCATGCATGATTCATAAAAAAAAATGAAAATGTATTTTCAACTGACAAAGATATCGTGTAACATATAAAAAACATACATCTCAATTGAATACCTTCTATTTCAAGTCAGTTAATTATGAGAGGAAAATTTGGTTCAATATATTTTTTATATAACAAATGCTTCATTAAATTTTAAGTTATTTTAAAAGTTAAACCTCGGACATATTAAGATGATTATATTCATTAAAAATTACGAAGACCGGACGTTCTATTACAAATTGATTTAAACCATCTTAACTAAAGTATTTTAAGGAAATGTATTTTAGTAAAATTATGAAGAATTTTAAGTATTGCTATTGTATGTTGTTTCTAAATGAAACACTTTAAAATTATATCATTGGATAAACTATTCTTCTCTCCCCTTTCCCTTATCGCCTTCCATCGTTTTCGCTTCTTTATCATTTTCATTAAGTACTGATTCGTAACTAAAACCTTTAGCATTAGAAGCATGCGGTATACATAGTATAATACGTCTAATAAATATCCATCCAAAAATATCGTGTTCCATTCAGCATGTGTACACAAACTGACAGCCGTCAATCCAAATCTAACAAACAACTAACAAGTAAACTAATACGCCTGGGCAGAACCAAACTAAAGACGGTCCCCTGTGCAGGGCCGGTCTTTAATGAGACGAAACTCCAACACATATCTTTGTTGAATGTAACGAACTGAAATACTTACTAACAGAAGAACTAAGCCCCAGGAGCTAACTCCTGAATGACTACTGGGCCCTGGGGTGGAAGAATAACAGATGTTAATTGCACAAGCTCACACACTGTGGGCAAAATTGCCTGTCTACGTGCAGAAAAATCGCACGAAGAAGAAGAAGCAAGTAATGACTAACACTTTCACAAATATAATGTTAGTGAGATTAACACACGAATTGAACACCTCTATGACCATAATATACAGGCAGTGGTAGCGCGGTTCTATAACGCGCATGCTTGGGAAATCGAGTGAAGCGCGTTCAAATCCCGGGTCTCGCACCTCTGATATTTTCATGCGTGAATCATTATTAATATGATTACCACTTGCCTTACAGTGAAGGAAAACATCGTGAGGAAACCTGAATGTCTGAGAAAACCTAACAAGTTTTCGAAAGACACGTGAAAACCGCCAATCCGCACTTGGTCAGTGTGGTGAACTATGGCCTGATCCCCCTCGTAATGAAGAGAGGCCCGTGTCCAGCAGTGGGAGGTTAAAAAGGGCTGAATACATACATAACATACAGGGTATGTTGAATGACATTAATATTTAGATACAAAATAATATTGTTAGGTATAACCGTAGGCGAAGCCTTGATTTTACTTTAAAAGCTAAGGGATGTAACAACTTAGAGCTTTTATTAAAATAGTCGAAGTTAAAAGAGTTTTGGTATAACTTTTAATCTTGCTTGTCTCTTGATAGCTAACAAACTGAAGAGAAACTTTCCAAATAAATTGATTAGCAACTCATAATAAATATGTGTTTTATATACTTTATCATCTTAAAAAAATATTATTTTCCTATACGAGTATAGTAATATATTATGTACTAGCGACTCACCGTCGCTCCGCTCGGGTTCGTCTTTGTGTTTTAAGTTTTGTCAAGATTTCTCAGAGATGAGATCCCGAGAAGAACTGCATCATGTCTAAGAGAGCCTAGCAAGTCTTCCAAAAATATGTGAAGTCCGACAACCCGCACTTGGCCAGCGTGGTGGACTATGACCACCTGTTCTCTCTCACATCGAGAGAAGCCGTGCCCAGTAGTGGATCGTTAAAAAGTGAGTAAATATATTGTTAGAAAATCTAAAAGCTCATCTTTAAAAATTATTGTTGATTTTATTCAGCAGCACAAATGCAGTTAAGTATAAATTATTTTTAAATATATAATTTTTACGTTATATTAGCGAAGAAATCTGTGCTTTCCTGGCACGTTTTAAAGCAATTATCAAGAAAATCGAATTGAATATAACTTATTTGGAACACAAAACTTCAACAAAGTTATAAGAATTGCCAAAGATACCGTCTACTTTCCTTATAGAATTTCCGTTTGTGGTTAGTTAGTTAATTTATAAACAGAAATGAAAATTCAGTTACGACACAAAAAGTTATAAATATGGTCAATTATAATATTCATATGCTTTGACTTCCGGGAAAAATAATTGCATTGATCATACAATTACTTTTTGGTACGAGATATGAGTATGCCAAATGAACCAGCCAAATTATCTCTTTTAATTTATGCCATACCATATAATGAAGAAACAGAAAATTTAATGCGTCAATTTATTTAATTGTCATTTTTCAGACATTATTCATGACATAATTTTGATAATATTCGGGCTTGAAGACTTGTAAAATATTATACGAAAACTTATAAGGCCGTGTATACATAAAATGGGCATTATATTGCTTTATCCAAAGCAAGGGTCTGCTTCGCTCGGTTGCGGAACACAACGTGTTTTTCATATTTATACCGCTCGACAAATTTTTATTAGCCTTTAAGTTACTCTAGATCATTGCCTATCCATAACCTTACCCCGGCTCGTTGGTCTATTGATGATGATGTTCTCCCGACCGATTCCGGCCACGGTGGCCAATCTCATTGAGACTAGCCAACTGCGCAGGAGATATTATAGTGCACAAGTGTACGGGCAGACACAAGGGCACTCTCTATTCCTGTCACTCTCATACTCCGGTGGGACGACTACTCGACACGACCGGTGAGAGATAAGGCGCAGGACCGACGGCTTTACGTGCTCTCCGAGGCACGGGGGTGAAACACCGCCAACTTCCCAACTCCGGGCTGTTACTGAGGCTTATTATACAGAAAGACTCAATAACTAAACTTGGCCCGACCCGGGACTCGAACCCAGGACCTCCGGGTGTGCAGCCGTACATGCTAGCCGCTACACCACCGAGGCAGTTGGTCTATTAGCTAACATATATCACTGCATATCTGAAGGTTCTGGGTTCAAGTCACGGGTTGGATCAAGTATAGTTATTACTACTTAGATCAAGTATAATATATAAGAAGATCTCAATAACATCCTGAAATTGTCAGTGTTTGACCGCGCGCATTCTTTTGCTCTATTATGGACACCTGCGTACGTGATACATACATTTTTTTTATTATATATCTATACTTGAAATTCAATTTATTTTTTTCACTATAAAGTATGTAAATATCAATGTGTTTGTGTTAAAATAGTTTTATTTGAACAGCTGTCTTGAAAAAATATGTATGATATATATGTACAATGTACATTGTACATGTTATTCATATGTTATTTTATTGTTTCAGTAGGTATTGTGCATGGTATATGATATAGTCCAACTATATCATATTTTCTTTTACAATGAGATATTTTCCCGTACCCGGATAACCAGCTATCATCATACCAAATTTCATCATAATCTGTCCAGTAGTTTTCTCCTGATTCGGCCACAGACAAACAGACAGACAAAAAACCTAAAAACTATAATAATCGGCCTTTGTATCTATAATAATGACTATTTCTATAAGATTTTTTTTTTATATTTTATGTACAGATTCGACCTAGTTAGAATTTTATTAGGTATGTATAGATTTTTAACAGCTTTTCTGTGGGTTCTGTCTATATAATGCTTAAGTGTGAGGTTAGCACATTCTCTCAGTTTTTAGCACTGTTTCTAAGGTGAGTCATTTATTTATTTATTTATTATTAAGCACACTTACAATATACATGTTAAACAATTCAATACAATAATTAAAGTGAAAAAAAAAAGAATCAGACATGCATATCAATAACAAGTGTACATAGCATTTATAATATTATGAAATTATTTAGTAATTGATAAAAAATACAAAATTAACAAAAATTAGAAACAACATAATTTAAAATATAAAATAAAGATAAAAATAATAGTAATTTGATTTTAGATAATAAGTAATCAATAGTTTTATAAAAATTCATAAAGTCATATGTGGATCACTTTGAAAAATTGGTTTTGTTACCTTTAGCGCTGTGGCCAACACAATATACAACATAAACACATACTACGAGTATATATGTATATTCAATTCGTTTACTTAATTTACATTGAAATACAAAGAAAACAGGAAATCTTGTACTAGTTTTTTCTTTATTTTGTTTTCATAATTTACGTAACGTAATAAACATACATCTGTTACACTCACAAACAAAAAAGTAAGTCAAAAGGAAATAACAAACAAAACAAATATAAATTAATTTTATGGTATCATTGCTACATGCCGTCTAGCGAAGAAGTTGATTTTTGCATCGCTCTTAATGAAGTTGAATGTTTTAAATACCAATGTTAGATACTACACGATATGTGTTGGATACTACACGATATGTTATACAGTATTGTATTATGCAATGTCAGTATGACTTTTTGTAGATATTTATTTAGGACTAGCATTGCCCGCGGCTCCGCCCGCGCTCAGATGACCAAAAAGCAAATTCTTAGGTTTACATACTAGTATACTCTTTCTTATATTGCAGTTTTTGTATTTTTTCTCAGAAATGAGATATTTTTCTATATGTTGACCCGGATAACCAGCTATCACCATACCGAATTTCATCAAAATCCCTCTAGTGGCTTTTCTGTGATACGGTAACAGACAGACAGACAAAAATTCTAAAAACTATAGATTCGGCCTTTTTATCGATAATAATGTTTATTTCAATAAGATTTTCCAAAAAATATTTAATGTACAGATTCGGCTTAGTTACAATTTTATTATATGTATTGATTTATAGCTTCTATATGCAAATTTCATTAGCAAGCTAACTCAATAAAAATCGATAGTTATAATATTTAGTTATATAGTCTGATCTGAAAGCATTTTTTCATGTACCTTACGTAGTATATTTTTACATAGTGTATTTTTATTACTTGGTGAAACTTTTAACCTTTTTGCTAAATTTTCCTTAATGTTTTCCACCCTGATTATTATTAAGTGTTGCTTACATGTGAGAACTTAATTGGTAAACGTAAGATAGTTTTATTTAAAACTTGCGGCTCACCGTCACTCGGGTATGTTTAAAATAAATAAAAATAGTTTCTCGCCAGCGTTAGTCATATACATTTTTTTTTCGTGTATTTTTCTTATGTTTTAATAGTTATTCTACTATTCGTGACGTTGACAAATCCAACAAATCAAATATCATAGAAATTGGTCGTTCTAGAATTATAAATGATGTGACTAACCCGACTTTATTTTTTATATTATGTAGATGGTAAATGTATGTCTTTTTATTGTAAATTTTATGTATTATAATACTGTTTGTTACAATAAAAAAAAATAGAATTTGTATGAGAATTCAATAAAAAAAAGAATATTAATATTTGTAGTAAATCCTGTAATAAAATAGAAACCTTGTCTTAAATTTTCTAATACAGCCAATAATATAGACTGTCCCCAGCTCTTTGAGAATTCACGGTAGATAATAAACTTATGCTATTAACATGTTACAACAGATAATATCAAAACTTAAAGCCTTTTGTGGTAGAAGTACTCGAAATAATTTTCCAAATGATTACACTTTAATATCTCCTATGTTTCTAAGAACGTTGCTAAGTGCGAATTCCAAAACATTTCTGGTCCAATTTCTTCACAGTAAATTATTAAATTTATACATATAATATCTATACATAATATAATAAAGTTTTGAGTCGAATCTGTACATTAAATATTATTTGAAAAATCTTATTGAAATAGTCCTTGTTATCGATACAGAGGCCGAATCTATAGTTTTTAGATTTTTTGTCTGTCTGTCCGTCTGGGAACGCATCACGAGAAAACCACTAGATAGATTTTGATGAAATTTGGTATGATGATAGCTGGTTATCCGGATTAACGTATAAGATACTTTTTACTGCATAAACTAACATAAACGTTAAAACGTAAATAGTCGAGACTCACTAGTTAATATCAAAATACTTTTGGAACTTTGCTTTTAATACTCAAATACTGCATAAAGATTAATAATTCGATAGATCTTTATATATAGATTAATTTACTTTGAAAAAATTCTCTAACTCATAATGTTATAAATGTCTGCTTAACGATAACCAGTAAACAGTTGCCAAACGTTACGGATGTTTGTATATACGGTATGGTTACTTCCTGTGTGGTTGGTTTAATGGCAAGTATTAGGCTGTAGATATTAAGATCTTAAATTCGAGTCCCGAGTCATATTAAATATATTTTTTATCAAGAATATTGGTATTTTTTGCTAAAAAGATCTCAGTTGCAATTTGGAGTTACCAAGTTTTGGAGTACCAAGATTTTGCGCTCTGAGCCTGGGAAAGCACGTAAAGCCTTTTTCCTGTCACATCATTCGGTCATTTCCAATTGTCTACTTGACTGGCTGGTCTAAGTGAAACTACTATTAGTAACATCAAGGATAAAGCTTCATTACTTCGATATTTTCTAAAACTTTATACCTTATCGTTAGAATCTGAAACTTTATTCTTTATGGATACCTAGTGAAGATAATCCATACTAATATTATAAATGTGAAAGTGTGTTTGTTTGTCCTTCTTTCACGTCGAAACGGAGTGACCGATTAGCTTGATTTTTTGTGTGGAGATAGTTGGAGGGCTGCAGAGTGACATAGGCTGACTTCTTATCGCGAGAGATTATCTAATTCCCACGGGAAAACACGTTATAATACATCCTAAAAAAATATTTGTGATCATAATTACTTGAAACTTGGTAATAATGCTCTTCAATACAATTAAATAAATACGTGCTTAAGCATTTTTCTAACTTCATCCTATAAGGGGAAAAGTAGAGAATGAAAGTTTGTATGAACCGTACTTTTTTCGAGTTCTTTTTTAATTTTAGCGCGAGCGAAGCCGCGGGTTCTGCTAGTATGTTATACTTATTGTATTGCGATCATACATTTTGGCCAGCAAAAACGCTGCTTTAGCTTATTTTCATTTTAGAAAAAAACATATTTAGTATTGTATGCCACTGTTGTCTGTATACGTAAAATAAATTAAGTTTTACAGGACGAGTGAGGTCAGGGCAGGTTTGAATATTGCTTTGGATTTAGGGCGTGCTCTTTAAAATTGACACTTAATTATTACATTTATTACTTCAAAATATTAATTACTTTACGACTGAATTATGGAACTGTTCTTTAAGTAAACTCTAAAATAGAATTATTAATTTCATCTTAGTTGTTAATCTTTCGGCATTGACATTTATATTTCTAACTTTAAATATATTAAATCTATACTAATTATATATATATTTGGAGGATTTTTGTTTATAATCGATCTACTCTAACTATATTAATGAATTTTTATAATTATTTTCTTCATTGGGGAGATACATTACTTACCCAAAAAGTAACGTAGGACATAATTTACTTCAGTATAATAAATTTTCAGGCTGAAGTATCACCAAGGAACTATCTGGAATATGTAGAAATACTGGTTTAAATAATTTAATAGTGTTTGTTTGTACAGAGCTCAATTTTCAATTTTAATTTTGAGAGATAAAGCTATCTCCATCGCTTATATTTAAGGATGGAGGACCCTTAATGTCTGTCAATTTTTTTTGCATTAGCACAGAAAATCTCAGTCTTGAGAAGTGCATGAAAAAAAAATTAAATAGGCTGTCACTGGACACGGCAACTGCCGATAGAAGTGAAAGTTTTGGCATTACGGTGTTTTTTTTCATTTTTAAATTAATTATAGTTATAATTTGTACATTGAAATTATTATTGTTGTGTCGACACGTCTCGTGTCACACGTAGCAAATGGGTGACGAGCACACGTAATAAGTTTTGCCCATGGAATGGAGTATATGCCCATGGCTTTGTTTCTACCAAAAATAGCTCAACGCGGCCAAAGAAGTTTCCACTTCAAAAACAAAAAACTCGGTGGTTAAGTCACATCTTTATTTTTAAATTTAAAATATTAAAATTTTATCCAACATTGAAACAGATCGGAAGCGATATTATTATTCCCAGTGTATAAAATATTTTATTGTAAATGTTGTATCTTAAAGCGCCAAACATTGTTTATTTTTTTAATGTAGCACTAAAAGTTTGGAGTTTTAAACGTCCTTTTAGTAGTCGGTTTTAGTAGAATGTAGTTTTTTTTCCAATAGAATCCCATCCTAAATTGAACTAATCCAGTATGGTATGTGTATAGGTATGTATTATATGATTTTTTGCTAGCATTTGTTTACGAAGTCACATGACACTTTTGTACACGTATTGATAAATAACAGTCAGTATTTTAATGTAACATACTAGCGATTCTTTAAATTGACGTAACTTTTTTATTTATGAACCGATTGAAAAAAAAAACCAATACTAAATGTTAAGTGAAGAAGTGAAAACCACATCCAAATCAGTTAAGCCGTTTCTGAGATAAGCGCGCACAAACGCACAGACAAACAGACAAACCGACAAACAGACAAAAATTTCTAAAAATCATTGTTTTGGGTTCTATTGCGTAAATAAAGACTCCCAATGATAGTTTTCCTTAAATATCTTCCATGTACAGAGAGCGATCAGTTACACTTTTATTATATGTATAGATTAACGTTATTCTTTGGCACTAAGTAGGTAATTCATGAATTTGATATGTTACTTTTCTATCGAACCTTAAAAATTTTCACATATTTTAAATAACACTGTCTTTTCGGATTTTTTCGCGGATTTATTTTGAGTTTCGAACGAAATTCAATAGGATGGTAATGGTTTATTTAAAATATCAAATAATCGCGTAAATCTAAGAAAGTATTAAATTATCATACAGATTAAAATATTCAATTGAATGCCATTTGAATTTTCGATTAAGAGAGAGAAGAATAATTCTACAAAGCAATAAATTGTTCAAAGACCGAGCGAACGAATGAATGGAAGTTGATGTGATAGTATTTAAGGAAGCAAGCTGAAAAAAATGTACTGCAAAGAGAACTTAATACAAAGCGTGATTTTACGTTTCATTGCATCTTTCAAAATTTATTCCATACGCGATATGAGAACCGCAGAAATTATACATCGCAATTTAAAGCTATTCAAGTTTGTGATTTGACTTTAACTTTCTGCTATGTTTCTCCGAAGGAATATTTTATGATATAACTAGCGACTCAACCTCGCTCAGGTTCGTCCATAGCTTGCTTTTCCATACAAACTTTCATCCCCATTCCCACCCCCTTAAGTGATGATTTCCGGGTTAAAAACTATTTTACTCACTCACTTTTCATGTCATAAGATTTAAAAAAAACTTATTTTAGTAAAATAAATATTTTAATTTTCTCTATACAATTCTTGTCCTAACAATAACAAATACAAAAAAAAGAAAGAATTATCCATTTTTTTTCTTTTTTTCAAAATTCAAAATAAAGTTTGGCGCAGTCGATCGGAAGTTATGCGAGTAAATACATTTCGGTGATTCATTTTTTCTATATAGGTATTACGTTCGAATATTCCTGTTTATGTCTTCGTCAATTTAAATAATACTTTACTATAGTTACATTAACAAAATATTTTTTATTTTTGACATCTATCATAATTTCCTTCTTTAGGGATTCCCATTTATATTTGCCATTACTAACATTTGGGTACATAAAAAAAGTCACCTTTTGCGATCATCTAAAACAAGTCATAAAATAATAACGCATAAATTTTGTGTATATCAGAAACCAAACAGCTACGATTGTCAAGGACGTCAACTGTACACAGAGCTCGCGGCTACCGTTTTAAGACATACTAAGTAACAGTTTCTGTAATATACACAGCTATAACGAAATATTGTTTTGCTAAAACTTAATCGTGCTAATGGCCAAACAATTACACACCTGTCACGTTGATCGAGGCGTGTCTGTACACTGACTTTTTGATAATTAATAAAATTACCATATCAACTTACTACACAAGTAAATTTATCCTATAAATTAAAGTTGTAATTTATTGCCGAACAATACTTCACACTCTATTCCTAATTTTCGCGGATATTGAAACAGTAATTTTATCAGTTACTAGCTACTCACCCTCGCTTCGCTCGGGTTCGTCCCTAGGTTGATTCCCCATAAAAACTTTCATCCCCGATTTAACCCCTTTAAGGGACGATTTCCGGGATAAAAAGTACTATGTCCTTTCCAGGATCTCAAACTATCTTCTTACCAAATTTCATCTAAATCGGTTCAGTAGATCCAGAGATTACCCCCTACAACCTCACAATTCACAAACTCACAAACTTTATCTCTTTATACGTATAGATGTGGCTTAAAAATATTTGCCACTGTAACCTTAAGTAGCTCTTTACAACAGGTTAATATTCTACAGGACACCTTTAAGGAACTATGATTGGCAAAAATGCCTATTTAAATAGGGTCAATGAGCTTTTTAATAAATCAATTATTCTTTTGATTTCCAATCTATCGATAAAGATTTTCTTTACTCGGCAGGGCATCATAAAGTGTACTAGGGAATACACTTCGAGTGTCATCCCTTGGTGAATATTAAACCTATCTATATCACTATCGAGGAATTCAACTTTATATATAAAAACCATAAAAATTGAAATTCCCTATATGTAAGTTTTATCATAACGTATATTCCCGTCGGAGTAAAACATTTTTCCGTGGTAAAATTTATGTATTTTACTCTCCACCCCCATCTTCATATCACCTTTATTCTCGCTCTTTTTTGGCGTGTAAAAAGGACAAACAAACATACTTCTACATTTATAATATTAGTCTAGATTTGTCTTTCACGTGATGTTATTGTGGTGACTGACTAGCTAGAAAGCCACCATTCACTGAGACCCATCGGAAGTATTGCCCTTCCTAATGGGGTACAGAATTAATTTAGCATACCACTAAAAACCTGCACAGCTATCCGACAAAGTACCAGTCCGACTGCTTCCTGCATCCCGCCATATTGTAGGATATGTATGTATGTATGTATGTATGTTGACCTTTGCTCACATTGGTCTCTGTTCTATTTGTATTTTGTATTTAATGTGTATTTTGTATTTAATGTGAATTCGACTTTAATTTGTGTGAAAATTATATTACTCTCGATTATTTTTTTTTTTATTTTCAATTAAGGTAACTAATTATAATCATTAAAATTAACACATTCTAAGATTTCAGTGAGGGTGCCTGAGTGTTCATCGTTATGGGCTTTTATGCCCCCTTGAATTGGCCATAGCGAGTAACCGAACTATTTGACCCGATTTTACGGTGTGGTTTCAAGTAAGAACTTTATGGTTTTAGATATCGCTATCATTATTGCCTTATAAAATACTCATAATATCAGGCCCTCTTAGTTATCACGGTCTCATAACACCTATTTGGAAGTAGTAGTATCTTTTGCGGTACAATTTCGAGTGTCAATTTTGTCTTTTATAGCCTTAAAGCGTGATTAAAAACGTTGATTTGGTTACAGCGTGTTATATTGGAAGTCATGTGAGTGTTGTTTTGTAGTGGAGAGTGTGTAACATCTTTACACCAGAAATAATAATTCAAAATGGCACGTCTGTAGCATTATTAGTAAAACCCTAGACATAGAAAGTAGATTGACTGTTTCTTGCCATATGGAGGGCATACTTTGCTAACTGTCAGCTAAAAATGGCGAAAGGCGTGAGAGAGACAAAACGAATGTGCGGCCAAAAATCTTCTGTATTAATTGAAATACGATTAATGAAGATTGATATTCCATATATAACTTAAACTTCAAATAAAAGACAGATATTGGCCGCACTTTGGCTTTCTCTCTTTCTATGAGTAAAACACCCTAAGATAGTTGTCAACGTATGACAATCAACGATAAGAATAGTACCTTAATCGTAAATCGTAGAGAGTGAGAGAGGAATAAAACATTTACCAGAAAGTATATATTGAATAGTGTCCTTTGTTTATGCATGTAAAAAAATTGTTAATTAATACACTCCAAAAAAAACAGTCAAATTTTGAATCAGTATAGAAAATGTAGGAAAATTATATGATAATTTTGATATTCTCTCTATAAATCTTAGTATATCTAGTCAGCTATGTTATCATCGCGTCTGCTGCTATTGACACCGACTTGTAAATTTATAGGTACAATTTATTACTTCGCAAGTCAGTAGGTACATTTAATTACGGTTAATATTTTATGCAGGCTGAGTGAATATATCAGCATACAAATGATTCACCAAGAAATCGTTTAAAGTAATTGAGCTACCTGCAAGACTGGTCCTGTGATGAAATGCTTGTCTATTTATAATCTTTATACCTATATAATATTTTAGTGTGCGTATGTTCGTAATTCTTTACATCATAAACGGCTTAACCGATTTTGATGTTTTTTTGTGTACTTGTATAGGTATATCTTAGCTAGGACCCTGTAGGTGGGCGCTGTTGTCAAAAATCCAGATTTTTTTACAAGAAAGAATTCTCGATATCTGTCTTCTAAAAAAATCCTTTACAAATGTGTCCTGTTATGAGATATTTCGCGATTGAAATCTCACACGCACGATAGATGTTTTATTGCATGTACGTACGCGACAATTATTTATTATAGCTGTTTTACGTACACAGTACACTTGCGGTACTAGCCCTGTATCATGTTTCACTTACACTCGAAGACGCCTGAACCGATTTGAAAATTATAATTTATTTTTTATTTCAAAGAGTACACTTTCTTCTTTTATCGAAATCGGTCGAGCGGTTTTTAAAAAAAACCATAATAAATATATTTTTTAAATAAATTGTCTAATCGAATATGTTATTAAAAAACTTTCTTCTTACAAATTACCTGCTTATTACGTGTACACTAAAAATGGAAAAATATAAACTTAAAAAACCGACTTCCAGGCACTAAAATGTAAAAAATAACTAAGCGGAGGTTTTTATTTAGAATAGATACCTAATCAGATATTTTCGAAGTCGGCGCCAGCTTACAATATTTTAAGATATGAATATCTAATAGGTAAATATGTATTTTACGTATCGAAATCGGCTGGCCAACCATAAAGATACCATATAGAGTTACTTTCATATTTAAAATATTAGTAAGGATTACTTAAAACAAGATAATTAAAATCGATTCACAATTGGAGAAAATCGCTTAAAAAACACTCCAAGAACCTTCTCAAGCTTTTTTTTCTTTCTGCTAGTTAGATTTTTTCTATCTTCTTCATACTTTAAACTAACATAACTATAACTTGTATTATTACTTAATAATGAACTAAAATTACTTACTAGCTTGTACTTATTTAATTATTTGTACACATTTTCAGTATTGTGTAATAACGAAAATCTATTATTAAGTATTTATATACATTTTCGATGGGTTAAAACTATAGAATATACTTGTATTATAACAATAACTTACTTCATAGGTGAGCTTTTTAGTAAGCTTTATACGGCTCCTGCCAACGATATTAGTTTTCAACCTGCGTATCATATAACTAAGGCTATAATGACCTATATAATAAATTAATAAGTAATGACAAAATATTACTGTTATTAATCTGTTTTTATATAATACGTATAAAATTTTACTAACTAAATAAGATCTAGTATATCTATACATATAATAAAAGTGTAGAGGTCGAATGTCTGTATATAGAAAAAAAAAAATGCTAAAAACCGTGCCAGGGGGATGTAAGAAGAGAAATAGAACAAATCCAGTTTTTTTCAATTTTTTTCTCTGTTTGTTTGTCTGTTTGTATGGGCTAATCTCCGAAACTTTTGTACCGATTTAAATAAAATTTAGCATGGTGATACCTTATATCCCCGGTCAACATTTCAGATACTTTTCATCCCGGAAAACTAAAGAGTTCCCGTGGGATAGTTAAAAAACTATAATAACTTATACAGCTTAGTACATAACAAACTTATACACCAAATTTAGTAAAATTTGACATGCTGATACCTTATATTGCCGGTCAAACAACACTTTACTTTTACCGATAAAATGAACGGTTCCCGTGGGATAGATCTGTTTGTGCTTTTCTAGAGCCGAACCCGAGCGAAGTGAGGGTGAGCCGCTGGTTTATAGTAAAATTAGTAAGAACTCTAACCTGTTTATTTAAAAACTTATTTTTATTTCAATTTGTTAACTCACCGGGGAATATCGTGGATATATTTCAAAGCTCACTTGATTGTAAGAAATAACATCATCCCTTTTACTTTTGCAATTTTTATATATAACAAAATATCTCGAATAAAATATATTCTTGGATTGCTCCCAAGCCTAATAAAATTTTTGATTTTTACTATACAAGATATGTAGCCTTGAATTAAATTGTAGCTTTTATAGTGTTGTCCTCTAGAAAATATATAGGATAAAATCGAATATATCTAAAGGAAAAGTAACTAGCCATAGAAGCGTTGATAAGAATTACTTATTTTCTTTTGTGTTGATTCATTACGCTTTTGAAGGATATAATATTTTATAAGTTACTTAAATGGTGCTTTTGACCTCTAATAATATTTCATTTATACACTAATAGCCATCTATTAAACGTATAGACGCGGTAATAATACTGTTATATATTCGATAAAAAAACATATTTAAATATTCAGTGCTTTCAACATACCACTGCAAGGCTCAAAACGTAGTAGCCCTCGCCTTAAGTAAGAAAAATTAGGACATAGTCCATAAAAACCCATAATGGGGCTTCTGCCGATCGTCAACGTGCAGTGTACTGTGAGACTCTTACTCATTAAAGACTGATTCACACTATAATATCGATCACTGTTCGTTTTCGATCCTATATCGATCTGGTAAAAATTTTTTATACAAGAAACAATAAGCGCATTCACACAATCTGCGAGAGTCGAGTTCCGGTTGAATCACACTCCAACAACACTTCTCATATAAAAATACTGTACTAGATTGATATCGAACCTGATGGACTGTGATTGGCACTATCACACTATGGATCGGCCTTAAAACTCACAGCAGAACCCTAATACCGTAGTACAATGGGTCGTAATTTGTATATTATTATTTCACTGTAAGTCCAAATAGTCCATGTACGTTGCTTAAATGCGGGTAGGTGCACTTCAAAAACTTGATAAGTTCTCTCAGATATTCAGATTTCTTTATAATGTTTTCATTTAACTCTTTTTAAACCGATCAATTCTCAATCTTTACCGTGTCTTCTCTATTCTACACGACATTGTCTAAGTAAACTGTGCCTAAATGGCACGCCTATAAGCCACAGAACAAAGAACATTGAACTTTGAAATTTTTCTTTCACCGTATTAGTAGAAATCATGTTGAAAATGATTTTTAAATTAAAATCATTTAAAACTCGAGTTTGAACCCACTTCAGTTGGCTTAACAATCGAACCTTGTCACCATTGAGCTCTTACTGCATTGAATCAAAAATTTGTACATTATAGGAACATAAATACATTTTATTTTTTATATAGGTACATGCTGACACTACTTCAGAGGCTTAAATCCACAACTTTTACTTACCTACCTCAAACTACTTTGAAGATGGTAAATTTTCATTTACAAAATAAGATGTAGACGGAGTTTTAATTATAGCTTCTAAATAAGGTGGAAAATTAGTTTTTGAATTTTAATTTTTTTAATTAATAACAATGCAAAAATGGCCGAACCTACTAAGCCCAGTTTTGTATTTTTATGTTCCTTTCACAATGTAGTGATATATTTTAAACGAGCACACGACTTAAACATTGTTAATTTGCTAATATATTACTTACATCCTAATTATAAATAATACGGATTATAAGTTAAATGTTTTTTATATAAACAAGTTAGAATTTATTTCGTGCTTTTTCACAATCACGCTCTTTGTCACGTAGGCCATATTTCAATAACTAAAACTCGAAACGAAAGATACTTTATAGTTGTTAAACATTTCGTTCTAAAACTATACAGAAAATATAAATATTATATTTTCAAATTAAATCGACGAAATTAAATTCTAGGTTTAAATCTTCCTTTAGTTAGACGAATGATGTCATTATCGTACTAACACATGGCCATAGATTTTCGCTTGGTTTTTACTCTATATTTGTTTACTTAAGAGCTTATTTTACGTTTTTTCTATACTTTGATCAAACACCAATCACGCGCACCAGATGTTCTATTAGCGCGTATCAAAGTATTTTATCAGGCATTTACGATGTAACAAATCAAAATAATGATTTGTTTATGTGTTGATGGAAATTAGTCACTGTTCTTTGTTTTAGTATGATGAAGGTGTTTTGATAGAAACTTTGTTTCTATAACGTATAATACTGTGAGGGAAGCGGATAAAAATCTCCAAGAACTCCATTACACTTCATATTAGTTGTTTATAATTAATCGTTTACGCGTTCAGCGTCCATCGCCCAAAACATACTATCTTTTTCTATTCTCTGTTTCTTTCTGCTCACGTTTTAAGATTTACTAATAAAAGAAAGTCGCCGGCCAGCGTCTGTCTGTCTGTATGTGCAGGCTAACCTCTAAAACTACTGAGCAAAATTAGATCTAGTTTTTACTATTATAAGCATTTCTTTAGCTAGTATGTAGTTTTTAAAATTATAAGTGCATTTTAAATAAATAATGTCGAAATCACTATTACAACTACCTTTAAATTCATATGAAGTAAGGTAATTTGTTACATAGTTTAGTAGAAGAAAATGAAAAATTAAACTAAATCTCGACCTAAGCGTGAACTCGTTAAAAGTAATATATAAAATAAATTGTTAATTTTATTTTTAGAATAATTCAATCTTATATTACATTGAATAGATTGCAGCTTTTCGTACTTTCTTTAGAAAATGCAGTTTTTAATGCTTTGGTTTATACATTTTCTATCCATTCTGTGTAGAAGCTTTTTCTATTTACAAATTGAAATTATAAATGTTTTATATATATTTTCAGGGCAAAAGTGGTCTACCTTTTATAAAAATCTGTGTTCATACTTACTATTGAAATGTTCGTTGTCATTAGAAAAATATAACATCAAAATGTGAATTTGAAACCTGTATTTTTAGAATATCAAACACATACAGGTTTATATATATATATATATATATATATTAATTTATTGGCTAGAAACTTTAATGTCCTAAAAAATTTACATATTCATTTAGTAACTACGTACATTAGATTTACTTTTAAAATTTCGTTTACACCGAGTTTCGACGAAAAAGAAAAATGATAATTTATTATACAAACAAAAAAGTAATAAATAAGGCACTGCGACTTAACGCCGCCACCAAACGGAAATACTCTAAAAGGGTTCCTGCATTTCTATATCTATAGGTACATATAATCAAATTGTAACTAAGCCGAATCTGTACATTAAATATTTTTTGGAAAATTTTATTGAATTAGACATTATTATCAATACAGAGGCTGAATCTATAGTTTTTAGTATTTTTGTTTGTCTGTATGTCTGTTACCGCATCACGGAAAAAACACTGGAGGGATTTTGATGAAATTTGGTATGATGATAGTTAGGGACGAACCCGAGCGGAGCGAGGGTGAGTCGCTAGTTTCAATATATGATCAGTAAAATTACGCAAAATTGATTTATAGGCGAATTATATCTTTGCACTTCACTTTGAATATTTTTTAAAAAAAGAATACACATTTTTGGGATCTTTTTTTTAACTTTTGTTAAACACAACTTTAAAAACAAATCGATATATGCAACATCTCCTGACATTTGTTTAAACTATTTTTTCTTTGTTCGTAATGCTAATGCTACTAAGCAAAAAAATCGGTAGACAAACAGAGAAGAAAAATGTAAAAAACTGTTTTGTCTTTACCTAGATACATACGAGTATATAGATAACTAGCATTGCCTGCGCGCGTTCAGATGACCAAAAACCAAATTCATATTAGTATACTCTTACATTGCAGTTTTTGTATTTTTTCTCAGAAATGAGACATTTTCCCGCGGTAAAATGTATCCTATATGTTGACCCAGATAACCAACTATCATAATACCAAAATTTCATCGAAATCCCTTCAGTGGTTATTCTGTAATGCGGTAACAGACAGACAAAAATTCTAAAAACTATAGATTCGGCGTCTATATCTATAATAATGTCTATTTTAATAAGATTTTCCAAAAAATATTTAATGTACAGATTCGGCTTATTTACGATTTTATTATATGTATAGATTAAATTTAATATTCTTCAATCGGTTCAATTTTGACCTTAAAGTTCCATATTAAGGAAAGGTTACGTGAAAGCTATAAGATACCGAGTTTTATAGATGTTCCCCAACGGCGATATTATACTTCAGTTGTGATAAAAATTTATGAATGTCTTCTATTGATTTTATTCACCCTCTATTGAAATAAAGTAGAACGTATGACTCTTTTGATCTTTTTAATGAATTTTGTCCAAACTTACTTCATTATTAAAACCAAAAATATAACATGCACTAGAGAATTAACGTGGTGAGTGGGATACCAAAGTTTAATAGATGCAATTACAAATATATGGAAATACACTATATATTTTATAATTATGAATTGTGAGGAATATGGATCCAATTTAGGTCACATTCAATAATAATGAGCTTAAAAGCTTTTGAGGCGTACTTTTTTTCATTCTAAGGTAAGTAATTGGTAATTATAAAAATGGTTTTGTTTTCTATTGTATCTTTTAGAGATAATATAAAATACAAGCTTATTTTTGCTGCCAATCAAATTATTAATAATATTTGTAGCTTTATGCAATGTAGTGAAAAAAAGCTCGAGAGAACTAAGATTCTTAAAGCTTCATATACATAGGTAGCTATTATCTCAGTTAGGAGTGAACCCAATGTTCAATACCAAAGTGCAAAATAATTTTCTATTTGATATTTAATTTTTGATCTATACGCATTCGAAGCTGCAACCTCATGCTCTAGTTAAACCGTAAATTACATTCATCGTCCCATCTACGGTTATTTGTACAGCCACATCGACTTTGACTTTCTATAGTTTACAGTGGCTTCAATGCTACTTATTCTAATTACGAGTATTAACTGACTCAATCTTGGTAAGATTTAGCCAGTAGATAGAAACTTTAGCAATATTGACCAAGAGATAGATAATTTGAAAACTTTATTACGTGAGCAGAATCGTTGTAAATAGTCGCCTAACCCTATAGAATAAACAACGGTGACTAGATAAAGTACCACGGATTTTTTTATTAATGATTTGAGATGATAATGTGATTCAAAAATTTTAGTAATGAAATCTTATTAATTTGAAATTTATTTTATTTATTTAGGTACATAATGTTTTCAGTACAAGTATTTTTTGTATAACTTCGAAGATATTATCATTTAATATCTTCGTAGTTATTCATGTAAGTAAAAAATATCCGAGCGTAGAACTGAGAAATCCTACCATTTTATTTGTAGGACACTTTTTTATTATTAATAAATATTATGACGGTTATTAATAAACATTATGACGTTGTAATTTTAACAAATTCGGATTGGGACGATTTGATTCAAACCTTCTGTTTTGTAGGGCAACATTTTTTTCTCGTTTAATGTTGGATTATCTCAAGAATAAATCGTAAAACAACCTGTTAGTGATAAATTTTAGACTATCACCGTTTTGACATGTTCCATATGATGCCGCCACAATTGTATCAAACTCTCGTAGAAAGAATAGTTGGGCGTCTCGCCAAAATGAAGCTACTTAAGAAGTTTTAGCTTGTTATTAGTCATTAAAAAATCCGTTGAGGACTGTACACTATTAATATGTAGTGAGGAAACAAAATTTAAAAATGAATGGAATGGTGCAGTAGATAAACCAAAAATATAATATTCGCATTTTTAGTTTTCTTTAGAGGTCATATTTTTTTCCTTTCATGATTCAATATAGGTGAGGATGGTTAAACTAATCATAATACTGACAGGAGTAAAGCTTTCAATCTTATAAAGTATTAGCTATTAAAGCAAAGAACTAACTAAGAAGTTTTTAGGCTACCGATAGGAATAATACTCATACTATATGATGCAGCGTGTTTCGGTGAAAGTTTTAATATATAATATGTTGGTGATTAATAATATTTACTATGGGAAAATATCCCATCTCTGAGAAATCTACACTAAACGTTAAAACGTAACGCTTTTATTTCATAATATTTCAGCGCTATAATATAATTTATCAGTAATAATATCCTGTACCTATTTTTATTTAAAAATTTAAATAGTTTTATCTCATTCGATAATATTGGGCTTCTAAAAGATAATAAACTTAATGATTATAGAAAGTTTATATTTAGTTTAATATTTTATTAATGTTAAGTAATGTAGCAACCAAATTAGTTCACTGCCAAATTAGTTTTTCATCTTAAAATCTTAACACAGTCTTGTATAATGGAGTAGTTTTAAAGCTCTTTGTTCGTGACACATAATCCTAGTAAGCCCAAGGATTTGTGGTCTAGATCTATAAGTAAGCTTTTTATGTATCTTCTAACTTCTTATATTAGGTGTAAAGTATTAATAATTTTCTTATTTTTTTTAAATGAATATGGAAAAATTAAATTTTCTTTCATACATAAGTGGTCCATCCTCACTTACAACTTTAATTCACAAATCACGAGCACGAATATGCTAACCAGCGAGTGGCAATTAGAGTACCAGTGAAATATCAAAATTACTATAAAATCATATTATGATCCTTTTTCCTCTTTATCTCTCTCCCTCTTCCTCTCTCTCTCTCTCTCTCTCTCTTTTACTTACGCTCTCTCTTTCTGGCTATTTAATCTGATAGTATAATAACTAATACTATTTTGAAATCAAACAGCCGCTACAATTCTCTTTATTTTATTTACAAAATACAGAATCATATTTTCCGGGTTTATTAGTATAAAATGAAGCCTACTAATGAATAACTTTTCAACAGATCGTGTATAATATTTTTATTTTACCTCGAGCAGTAACAATGAGTAAAGTATCAATATTTAAGTATAATTTAAAATAAGGTGCATTGTGTCTAAATTTGAACATAAAGCTAAATTTATGATTTATTTTATTTTCGTATGAATATTTAAAAACTCAAATCTATTTTTTTTTAAATCAGGCAATAAAATCAGGTTCAATTTTAACATGCCTAAGATGTGAATCGATCCTGCGAACTCAAGCATTCAGTATTTTTCTTAATCAAAGTTATATGCAGAATAATCATATATTTCTACAGCGGATATATTTACGAACAAGTACTAAAATATACAAGACGTAAAATATTAAGAAGTGCAACTGAAAATTGTAATTTTGATCGATATTAATAATAATAAAAAATTATAAAATTGGTGTTATTGTAATACAACTTAAATAAAAAGAAATTAATAAAAAAATAAGATGTTTTTACATTGAATATTTAATTTTCAATATAAAAACGTACCTACTGTCTTACTAAAAAAATACTTATAGCAATACTAGCGAACCCGAGCGGAGCAAGGGTGAGTCCCTAGTTATGTTTTAACGTTTAGTATACGTTTCCCAGAGATGAGATATTTTCCTATTTTCCTGCAAAATATCCTACTCGTATATGTTGACCCGGATAACCAGCTATCATCATACCAAATTTCATCAAAATCTGTCCAGTGATTTTCTCTTTTTTCAGACAGATAGACAGGCAGACAGACAAAAATTCTAAAAAGTATAGATTCGGTCTCTGTATCGATAATAATGACTATTTCAATAAGATTCTCCAAAAAAATATTTAAGGACAGATTCGACTCGGTTAGAATTTTATTATATGTATAGATTATATGTATAGATATAGGGGGGATTCTACAAACGTTGTTGAAATGACTAATTTAATCGTTGTGTCATAGAATCATACATATGTCATTCCCTTAAATGTTTTGATTCCCATATATGTATTTCTATTCTTCAACGATTGCAAATTGAAATCTTAGCCCCATGGAGGCCCAAGTACACCAGTCTACTGATATTTAGCCAATTATGATAAAGATATGATAAAGATCAGGAAATTGGGCAATATCCCTGATGTCGTGTGCTGTTGACACTAATGAAATTTTCTTCGATCTCACTACTATAGTATATTACTGAATTCTGACAAATATAAGACGTGTAATTAACTTGATTCCTCGCGAGATTGCCAGCTTAGTGAAAAGATTTTTATATATTAATAAAATTATATAAAGTTAATTTTTTCTTAAATATTTTTTGAATAATATTCTTATTTCTATATTTAGTTCTCTAGTAATACTTGTTACTTTTAATATTAAATATGTATTATAGTCACTTGTGAGAAATGAGCTCATTAATGGGGATCGACACAGCTTTAATATTATATATACCACGGTACTGTCTGTATAGCATGTCGATAAAAATAGTGTTCAATTAGCTATTGTGGGTTTTTCTGAAAAAAATCTATTTCGGTTTAATTGTTACAGAGCCTGTACAAGAAGAGAGAAATAACCATAGAAGTGAAAACATAAATTTATCTTTCTATATTAAATAGTGTTTGATTTTTAGGCTTTAATTTAGTTAAAACCTTGCAAGTTAAATTTGACCCGCTTCCCAGTATTCGATTGAGCTGAAATTTGGTACATACGTTTGGTTTTGGTGACTGCACGATTATCTAATTGCCATTATCTTTAATCCAATATGGCGGACGTTACAAAATGGCGATTTATGGGTGAATCTTGAAATCGGGTGTATTTAGATGATTCCTCTGGCGAATTTTTTATCTGATTATTGTTTACTTTTACATGTAAAAGTTTAAATATAACATAATTATAAACACATTTATCAAATAGGCATCACTGTAACTAGTCTCGTTATAAAGATATATGTGATTTAAATTTTTGGTGGCAGGAGAGTCAATAAAAGGTGGCAGGGGAGTCAAAATTATAGCTTCTTGTTTGTTTTGATTTCAAGTTCTTGATATAATTGTTTTGGCAAACAATATTGGCACAGTGATTCATGTACGGTTATAATAACCATTCAAAAAGCTCATTTATGACTGTTCATATCAGAATCGTCATTGTCTTCAATAATTATGTGTTCTTCAAGTTCTTTTAACTTCTTTAGTTTTTTTCCGATCATATCGTTTTAAACTTCCTCTATTCTTTTTTATCATATTTTTTTGTTGTCTTGGAGACATTTCACCTATTGTTATAATTATTCCTTTCCTCTTTTTGGTTAAATATTTTTGTCTTTCTTTTTCTTGTTGATTTGCTCGTAATACGGGATCACTTTTAATTTTTTCTAATCTTCGTCGCTCAGTCGCAGTCGTTTTTTCTCTAGTATTTCTTCTCTTGTTTGTTTTGGAGTCATTGTTTAAACCTGAAACATTAAACTAACAAATAAATTAATTGACACCACTTTCATTTTTTTACATCTGAGCTCAAGAATGTATGAAAGCGTATCAGTCTACCTTCAACGAGAGTTCAAAAAATACTTTATTGATAATGTAACTACTAAATAATAATTTTAAATAAAAGATTTTGTAAGAGAAAGTAAGAAATAATTGATTACCCTGGTAAAACACCGGGGGAATCAGCACCAATGAAATCAAAAAAACCACATTTTTTGTCGATTTTGTAAAAATAGAAATGTTTTGTCCAGAGATAATCAAATATATAATTAATAACACTTTACGCCGTACTGTATACCCTAGATAAGAAACCCCAAATCATCAAAAAACAATTTTAAATGTGGAAGGGTAATCAATGACCTAGTGAAACAAAGTCAGGGGAATCAAATTCTTACCTTCGTAAATCCAGTTTTAAGCAATGAGAAGCTCGATCTACCCTCACGATGTTTAAAGCGCGACTAAAGCTTGGCCGACAGCGCGCGCTTATACTCCCATGACATTCGTTTAGTGATGTACGTGTGGATAAATCACGCGCCAAGGGGATCAATGTTTGACCTCAGACAAACCAAAACTATTTTTTTTATTTTAACTACGTTAACTATTGGACATTGTGTAATTATTTACTTATTTAACAACTCTTCCATTAACGCTTAGATCAACACAATTCCTAAATTTCCTATTATACATTGGTGTAAAATTAATAGTTTGTTCCAAGAATATCGAAAGGACAACCCAGGGGAATCAATTTTCAGGGCTTTGAATTTTTTTTTCACACATTACCAACTATATTAAACTCGTTAACTATCATGCCCCAAGTAGATCAAACATTAAACTAACAGAAAATTTTTTTTTAATTACAATCTTTATACGTAACAGGTAGTTTTTCCCTCCAGACAATGTTAATTTAGTCTTTCAAGATTCACCCTTATCATTCCATAGTGACCCTTATGATATGGGCATCAAATGAAAGGGCTTGATGATCCTCATGATATGGATATTAAATGAATAAATTAAAAAAATAACAAAGAATAAGCTTTTATTTAAATGCTCTAAAAGAAACAAAGAAGTATAACTTCTTACGTGCGTACACATAAGTACACACACAGACTTTTTTCCTTTTAGATTACTTTTTGCGGGCAACATACAACTTAAGGCACCGACATAAATGCCTTTTTCTACATTAATAAAAAAAATAAATACTCAATAATATTATGCCAAAATAAATAAATTAACACACGTACCATACAATATTTTATTATTATTATAAATCAATTAATGTGAAACCACACTCGACTTCCTCGTAGTCTCATATTCATATGGATATCAAAAGGTCGTGTCACAATGTTTACTAATTGGAAATATTTGCATTAAAATTCATTTCAATCAGTGGTTTCAAAGGAGCGTTTTTCAAAGGAAATGAAACATCAATTTCATGTGAAACTAGCAAATATGTACTTTATATCAGAAAAAAAAACGTAGTGAGTTATTGAATATCATTGTTAGCGTATTTACCTACCGTATTTTCATTCAAATTGTTAATTAAAACCACAAATATTTATGTATTTCTTTTTTTAGGATATGATTGACTAATTTTGGGTAAACCGAGTTTTTCGTCCATGTGTGCATGTGTAAATGCGTGTGCGTGTATGTACGCGTTTGCGTGTGTGTTTTTAAATCCTAGTTCAATTAATAACATTCTAAATGAACCCTTAGTAGATCGTAATGAGTGTCTGAGCCGAGCTTTCCAGTAGTTGTAGTAAATTTCAATTTCACCTTTCAAAGAAAATTTAATTGAACCTTTTGGTTGACCACTAATTTAAACTATTTGAAAATAAGAACTTTTCATCAATAAAATTTATATTGAAATGATTGAATAGAAATGTAAACAAAAAATTAATGGTAAGTCCGAGACATCTATCAGTTCTACAAACAAATCAAAGCAATATACACATGTATTTATCGCAAAAATATGAATAATAACTTACTAATATTATGAATGTGAAAGTTTCAACAGAATGTTAGTGGGTTATATTATAACGTGTTTTCCCGTCGGAATGTGATGACGTCCAGCTGTAAAAAGCCTATGTCACTCTACAGCTTTCCAACTATCTCCACGCAAAAAATACGCCAATCCGTTAAACCGTTTCGACATGAAAGAAGGACAAACAAACAAGCACACTTTCACATTTATAATATTAGTATGGATACAGTCTATCTATTCCATACTAATCGTTAAATCTAGGGACAAACCTGAAGTGAGGGTGAGTCGCTAGTATATAGAATAAGTGTAATTATATAGAGTGGTGGTACTCGTAGTGACGTATTAGTCGTAAAAGTAATCGTAGTAGATTAGCACTGCTTTTTATGCCAGAGATCGTGGGTTCAGCTCCGCAACATTAATTGAACTTTTAGGAGCATGATAGAACAAAGATACGAATAATATAATATAAATAAATAGATAATACGAAATAACACAATACTATTCTCATTAATAAAAGCTTTATTTGACACGCCTTTATTTGCTTTATCTGTTGCGAACTTATTGACTATCAATCAATCAATTAGAATAACATACTTTATTCAAATAGACTTTTACAAGTACGTACTTTTTAATCGCCAATTTTATTTTTAAATTTTACATTTCACCAAATTTCGTTGAAATCGGTTCATGACTTTTCGCGAGAAACGCGCACACAAAAATAGACCAACAGACATACAGGCAATTAGACAAACAGACAAAATGTTTAATAACTATTGTTTTGGGGTTTATGTTGTGTACATATTACGTTACAAACAAACAAAAACAGATCTATCCCACGGGAACCGTACCTTTTTCCGGGATAAAAAGTAACCTATTTGTTATTCTAATGTATGAACTTATATTATTGTAAATTTTCATTTAAATCCAATCAGTAGTTTTTGTGTACTAAGCTGTATAAGTTACTATAGTTTCTAACCTATCCTACGGGAACTCTTTAATTTTCCGGGATAAAAAGACTATCTTAAACGTTTACCTGGGACATAAGGTACCACCGTGCAAAATTTCATTTAAATCGATCCAGCAGTTTTGGAGATTAGTTCGTACAAAAAGACATACCTACAGGCAAACTATAATAAAACTATAGAGGTCGAAAGTCTGTACATAGAAAAAAAAATGCTAAAAACCTATTCAGGGGAGTGTAAGAAGAGAAATAGAACAAATCCAGATTTTTTCAATTTTTGGTTTTTCTGTCTGTTTGTTTACTTTACGGGCTAATCTCCGAATCTAAACACACCGGCATATTTAGCGGAACATAAAATAAAGGGTTGATATCAGTATCATATAAGGTTGCTGGCTGGTTTATACGTCATTTAATTTAAAAAGAAATATTTTCAAATTAAGAAAACAACTGAACATCACATTTTATGCAATTGTTTTAATTTTATTCAAATACACCTTATCTGGAGCGAACTTCGAGTATTTCTTCCTTCTGAGTTTGATTTAAAATTTCATTGAAATACTGTTTTTTGTTAGTTTTTTTTTTTAATCGCGTATCTTTTTGGAGTTGAGGACTGAATTATGCCTGACTTAGACCCAACGGAGATTGCCAGGGCACTCGAAATGCGAAGAAATGGTCAAACCTACAGAGTGATATCCAGAGATCTTCGTCGACCAGTTTCAACGATCCATCGCAGTATCCAACGGTTCAGGGAGACCGGTACTTATGTGAGAAAAGCAGGACAAGGCAGAAAAAGACGCACTTCGAGTAGGGATGACCGTTTCATTCGGCTTCGTGTACGTAGGAACCTCCGTTTGACAGCCGTCCAAGCCCGACATGAGTTAGAAGCAGTGCGGAGTGTAACCGTAAGTGAGCGTACGACACGAAGAAGGTTCGAAGAAGCTGGTTTGGGTTCATTTGTGCTCGCCAAGGCTCCAAGGCTCGAGGTAAATCATCGTAGAAACAGGTTAACTATTGCTCAGGAACATCGACTTTGGAACGTGGACCAATGGAGTAAGGTATTGTTTAGTGATGAGTGTAGAATTCTCTTAAATCAAATTGACGGCAGGCAAAGAATATACAGACGCAAAGGAGAACGATACATTCAGACAAACTTTGAAACTACAGTTGCATACGGTGGTGGATCAATAATGGTTTGGGCGGGCATTTGTTTGGGAGCTCGCACAGACTTGGAAGTGATTGACAGAGAGAGTCTGACTGCAGACCGCTATATCAGAGAAGTTTTAGAAGAAAATGTCGTACCGTTTGCCCCATATATCGGTAACGGTTTTGTTTTTATGCAGGATAATGCTCGGCCGCATACCGCTCGGGTAACTCAAGCTTATCTTAATGATATGAATATCACTGTTATGGAGTGGCCGGCGAGATCACCAGATATGAACCCAATAGAGCACGTTTGGGACTTGCTGAATAGAAAAGTTAAGTCCAGAATTCCAGCTCCTGCCAACGTGGGTGAACTGCGAATCACCGTAGTTGAGGAATGGCGGAGACTATCCCAGGAGACCATCGATAACATCATTCTCAGTATGCCTAGACGGATAGAAACTTTAATAAGAGTACGTGGAGGAAATACGCGATATTAATCACCATTTTTCTAATTTAATTAATTGTTATTTTAATATTAATTTTCACTTTTCCCGGTTATATGAAAAGTTCAAAAATGTACCATTTTTCACAAATAGCCTTTACTCGCAAAATCTGTTTTTAATGTGATCTCATTTTAAGTAAAACAAATGAAACTTTAAATAACAAAAGAAGTGTGTAAGTAGATTTTAAAATAAAACCATATTTTTTTAATAATGGACCTTTTTTTTGTGTTCCGCTAAATATGCCGGCGAGTGTATTAGACCGATTTAAATGAAATTTTGCATGGTGGTACCTTATATCCCCGGTCAACATCTTAGATACTTTTCATCCCGGAAAATTAAAGAGTTCGGTACCAGATGCGGCCCTGGCTTTCCAATTTAAACTGTAAAAGCGAAATATAGTAATACAATTAATAAACCTACCGAAATGAGATCTATCTATAAAATTCAAATAAGTATAATCTTTGCCAGATTATCTAATAATAGCTGCACTCAAAACCTTTGTTAGCACATTAAGCGAATCCGGAAGGTTAGAATAAAGGGTGACCTTTGCGATAATATTGGTCGATAAACGGCAAATGGGTCGTGTAATACGGGTCAGGATCCTTTAAATATTGTTCTATATGGTTCCGAAATTGATCAGTGGAATTTTAGGCCTTTAGCCTGTATCTCATGTATACGTATAGCATTACGCTATAATATTTGTAGGGTGAAATTATAATTTTTTAAAACGAAGATGCTAATAATATAGCTTTTAAATAATTAAGAGAGGGATTTATTTTGATTTTTGGTTCCTGACGTATCGAATGCTTTATATTTTACAACAATCATGGTCACAGGAAGAACGGGTTTTAGACGTCTCAAAAGTCCTTCCTACCCACAATAATTATAAAATGATTTCAAAAATACACAAATTATAAAATTATAAACATTAATTCTAATTTTAAATATTATTTATTTAAAATTATTATTAATGTTTATCAGTTAAGGAAATAGAAACAGAATTTGTAAAACTTTACTAGACAACCTAAGAATAAGTTTACATAATAGTATCTTATAAATCGTATCATTTTTATATTGCTACATTGCAAAGTGTAAAAATCCATTATTGAATATTAATTCATATAATATCAAAATGTAATGTTTTTAAAATAATAAACAGAGAAATAATTGGACCCAGTTATGCAAAAAACAGCCATGTGCGTAAAAGTACCAACAGAGTTATAAGCATTTTTCTGTCGATAGTTGCACTTGGGTTATGTTTTGTTTTTCTGGTTATTTTAAAATTGAAGAATATTTATATAAGTAATGTTTATTTTTTATGATGTTGTCCTATTATTCCGTCGTGGAACTTAGGGCTGCAGCAGTAGTTTTCCATGCCCTTCTATCCTTAGCTACTGCATGGACATGGTTCCACGAGATTCCTACCCTTCTTAGGTCCGCCTCAATGGACCTCCTCCAGGTGTTAGTTGGTCGACCAGGTCTTCTTCTACCGGCAGGCTGCCATTGGAATGCTACTTGTGCAGTATTTCCTTCCTCTCTGCGCAAGATATGCCCGACCCAGCGCCATCGCCTTAGACCTATCTCCTTGCATACTGGGAGTTGATGGCATACTTCCCACAGATCTTCGTTTCTGATAGTGTTAGGCCAGTGGATACGGAGAATAACCCTAAAACACTTATTGAGGAAGACCTGAATCCTGTGGATTAGCGACTTGGTTGTCTTCCATGTTTCACACCCGTATAAAAGGACTGACTTTACCAGAGAGTCAAACAGAGAGATCTTTATCCGTCTCGTTAGGACATTTGACTGCCAAACTGCTCTCAGGGTTGCAAAAGCAGCTTTGGCTTTTTTAATCCTGCTCTCTACATCTGCCTCCGCACCGCCACCAGAAGTGATTATGCTACCAAGGTAGCATAATTCATCTACTCTGTCAATCAGTTGGTTATCCAAATAAAGAGGTTCCAAAGCCTGAGAGTTAATCCTCATCTCTACCGTTTTCTTAGCATTTATTCGCAAACCAATAACAGATGCTTCCTGTTGCAGGTCTTTTAATTTGGACTTAATATGTTCAAGCCGATTTGATATAAGTACCAAGTCGTCTGCATAGTCAAGATCTTCAAGTTGCCTACTACTCCATGGTATTCCTCTCGGGCTGTTTGTAACACGACGCATCACGTCGTCGATGAGCATTATGAATAACAACGGCGACAAGAGACATCCCTGCTTAACTCCAGACGCTATTCCAATAGCGGGACTCAGTGTTCCATCATGAACAACCCGACAAGAGCTACCGATGTATAGGTCGCGAATAATGCTTACTATTTTGGCAGGGACTCCTCGACACTCTAGGCTTGACCACAAAGCCGACCAGTCCACAGTGTCGAATGCTTTCTCGAAGTCTACGAAGATAAGATACAGTTGGCTTTGCCATTCGACACACTGCTCGATGAGGATTCTTATTGTGTTTATATGATCGATGCATGAGCGGTTAGGGCGAAAGCCAGCCTGCTCCTCTCTGAAAGTGTCTCCCAGCTTTTGAGAAATACGGTTCAGTAATATTTTAGCTAAGATCTTGGACGCAGTAGGCAAGAGAGTGATCCCGCGCCAATTGTCACAAAGCGATAAATTGCCTTTCTTTGGTACTTTAACTAGCAGGCCTTGTTTCCATTCAGTTGGGATGCGCTCCAAACACCATATTCTCTCAAAAAGTGGGTAGAGTGCCTCGGCTGACATATGCGGATTTGCCCTTAACATTTCCGCGCTAATGTTATCAATCCCCGGAGATTTGCCATTTTTAAGTCCCTTTATTGCTGTGCTAATTTCCTCCAAACTTGGCTGTTCAGTTGGGATGTCAAGCACGGGATTGGCAACATCTGATGGTTCTTTCCCCGGTAAAGATCGGTACCGAGTTAAGAGCTTTTGAAAATGTTCATGCCATCTTGCAAGTTGTTCTTCAGAGGTACATAGCAGATTTCCATCTTTATCTTTAAGCGGTTTCTTGGCATTACGTTTTATTGAGTTAGTCAGCTGTCTGGTGGCATTGTACAACTCTTGACTATTATGGGTCAGCGAGGCACTCTTCGCACGCTCTGCTATTTCCTCTGACTCGATTCTCTTATCGCGGCGGGCTAGTTTTTTAATCAGTTTGCGGTAAAAGGAATAGTCGGAAAGCAACTGTTCGTTTTTTGGGTCATCTATTAACAGAACTTTGGTGGCTTGTCTCTTTTCAATGGCATTCCAGAGATCGAGGGACATCCACTTTTTATGTGTCAGTTTAGCGTGGCCCAATATCTGCTTTCCAGCTGTAGTGTATGCGGACTTTATCTTAGCCCACATTTCGTCAGGATGTTCGTCTTCGTGTAAAATGTCACCTAATATACTAAACTGGTTATGTAAACATAGTAAGAATTGTTCTTTCGTTTTTGGGTCTTTTAATTTCTGAACGTCAAACCTCCTCTCGATTACGTCTCGCTTCTTGCGGATCGCTGCCATCTTCAGTCTTATTTCTGCAATGACAAGGTGATGGTCACTATCGATATCGGCTCCTCTTTTATTACGACAGTCTAAGAGTGAAGATTTCCAGTTTCGGCTAATGGCAATATGATCTATTTGATTTTGGGTAAGACCATCTGGAGAGACCCAGGTAACTTTATGGCAGGTTTTATGTGGAAAAAGAGTACCTCCTATGACAAGATTATGTATACCGCAAAAGTCTCCAAAGAGTTCTCCATTTTCGTTTATGGTTCCTACCCCGTGTGGTCCCATGTAGTGTTTACGATCTACGCAATCAGATCCTATTTTGGCATTCAGATCCCCCATCAGTACTACTATGTCTCGTTTCTTAATCCCTCTAAGAGTGCCAGAAAGTTGGTCATAAAAACGTTCTTTTAGTTCATAGTCTGAAGAGTTGGTTGGGGCATAACATTGCACTACCGATACATTGCGAACTTTAGTATAGAACCTAGCAATGATTATACGTTCCGAAACTGGTTTCCAGTGCAAAAGGCTCTGACGTGCTCTATGACTAAGTAGAATACCAACTCCGTACTCTTTCGGTGCATCCTCGTCCTCTTTTCCACTGTACAACAGGGTGGTACCGTGATCTGCAGATACTTCACCGAATCCATTCCATCGTGTCTTGCTTAGCCCCAGAATTTCGATTTTATATGATTCCATTATTTTGGTAATTTGGGGAAGTCTCTCTGGGCGGGTCATACTTCTCACATTCCATGAAGCTATTCGAGTCCTTATTTTCGCGCCAAAAGTCGTCGTGTGGTGTCTATCGTTTTCAACATTTGCTGCAGTTTCTTTAATCTTAAATTAGAATTTAAGAGTATGCGAGTGATTAGCCCACAGTACTCCGATCACGGTGAAGGGGCTGCCTCCTAAGCGTCCGTGCACACTATCTTCTTCTAAGTGTCAACCAGACATTTTTGTGGTAATTTTAGACCACAAGGCCGCTGCCAGCCTCATCTACCTTGTCACCAGGATAGATGTATGGATATACCGCCATTTGTCGGTCGCCAGGGCCTCGTCTGTTATCTAGCAGAGGGTACCGCGAGCAGGTGAGGTTGGCATTTGGGGCTGACTAGGTGTTGTTGTCGCTCTCCCCCTTACCCTCCAAATTTATTAAAGTTTATTTTTTATAATTATTTTATTTTTTATAATAAAATGCTTATAACTCTGTTGGTACTTTTACGCATATGGCTGTTTTTTGCATAACTGGGTCCAATTTAGACTTGTTATGTACCTTACATAACAAGCTCAAGTCCTCTAATTTCATAGATTATTCTTTTACAGTATGTGCTATGTATGAAACGCCGTGTATTAATTATCCTAAAAAGGTAAGCTGGCTGCAAGATAAGTGTAGCTTAATTAAATTTTAAATTTAATTCTCATGAAAACTTTTTACTCTTATGTATATTTCCTTTGTAAAGTTTTTATACTAAAAGTTAATTATTGTTATTAATAACTTACTTTTATAATTAAAATTAATAGCAGTATAATAAACAGTAGCTTAAAAATATGACGAAACAAAACAAACCAAATTAAATTATACCTACTCAAAAGTTTATCTAAAAACTATAGAAAAATATAGAAAAGTTGCTCTGTCCACATTTACTCCATCATTAGAACAGCTAAATAGTATGAAATCGATGTGCTATTCAGATATTTCATACTTACAAAGTTATGAATTAGTTAGGAATGGGCAAATACCAAATTCCAAGATTTCATTACAATGTAATAAAAGCAGTTAAAAATTATATTAGAAAGCTTCCTATAAAGAGAACGAATTCTTAATATTGTATGTTCTGTCAGTTGTTGGTCAGTCAAAAAAAAAAATAGAAAGTGATACGTCATCCTCGCTCGGCTCGGTGCGCCGCTAGTTGCATTTCGCGACTTGATATAAAAATATCGAACTTTCTTTATGTAATGTACAATATAATATGCATATATATATATATATATATATATATATATATATATATATATATATATATATATATATATATATATAGATTCGCCTCATTTAGATAAATTTTAGTAATTTATAATCATTCTGACTTCCCTGCGTTTTGCAATTTTGTCCAAAACTTATTTATTAATACTAATAATACTAATATTATAAGTGTGAAAGTGTGTGATGATGGATGGATGGATGTTTGTTATTCTTCCACGCCGGAACGGCTGAACAGATCTGGATGAAATTTGGCACAGAGATAGTTTATAGCCTGGAATAGCACATATATTACTTTATATTCCGAAAAAAATGTATGAGTCCTGTGGGATAGATTTGTTTTTGTTTCGAAGCAAAGCGAGGGGTAGTCGCTAGTATAATATAATATGCATTATATTTTTTGTCAACCGAGCAGCGCCACCTTTTGACAAATCTTATTACTAACAGTAGCCTATGTGTTACTTCAGATTCTAGTCTTATCACCGAAGAAGAGCGGGATTATCGAGTAGATTACCAATTGAATATACTATTAATATAAACCAATTTTCCTTATCTTTAAATATATTATTCTTTCAGAAGCTTAAACAGCAATAACATGGATTATACAACAAGGCACTCAATTCTGGTGTAATTTTTATGTGCTATTTATGTTTCACTTACTGTTTTATCGAAGCCTGCGGGAAAACATTGATACTCAATATAATGGTAATTTTCAATCTGGAGGATTATAAATATAATATGAAAATTCAATATTTACATTTAAATTATCTCAATAAGGAGCTACAATAATACTTTCTTAGATTTACGCGAATATTTGACATTTTAAATAAATAATATTAGTAAATAAAGTTTTTGAACATTATAATATTTATAATAATACCAGCTAAAATTAAATAAATAATATTGCTATATTTAATTATAATACTTATTAAAAAAAATTAAATGCATAGAAATAAAAATCAACAAATACTGTAAGGTACTTTATTGCCATTTTTGAATTTTTGAAATCATTTTTGTAAAATAGTGGGTAGGCACTGTCTGTAACAAGTTTATGTGTTTGAGACGTCTATAACCTTAGTCTCTCCCACGACCATGATTGCTGTAAAGCATTCGAAACGTCGGGAACCAAAAATGAAAATAAATCCGCGAAGTAATCCGAAAAGATAATTTTTTAATCTTAGTATTCTTCGATCAACAATATTACTAGATATCGGGTCGGCGTAAGAAATCCGTCTCGGTAAATATAAGCTCACTTGCCAAGTGAGCGTATATTTCGATTAGTTTTATTGAAACACTGCCAACGTGAACACGTTCACATTGTCGCAATATATATTTAAAAGTTGCAAAAATAATGCGCGAAGAAGAAGTTTTTCAGACGGAGTGTCTTATTTTCGGTAAATATCTACATGTAGATTAAGTCAATATTTTAAGACCTAACCTACAAAATAATATAAAAATGAAATTTTGAACAATTTTAAATCCACTAAAAACGTTGGCCCAGGTAGGCCAATATACGCGCCAATACAAAGAAACAAGCAGAAACAAAACATAACACAAAGCAAGAACGGGAAAAAGTGCTTTACGACATTTTATATAAGGTTGAGTTTACAATGAAGATTATAACACTTACGAAATAATCGTAAGTGTATGATGATAATTCGAAGATTTGTGACTTTATTACAAGGTGCTATGGTGTTGATTAGCTTGAAAATAAAACTATTATAAGACTTTATCTTGGTTCGTTAGTATACAAATGTGGCTGTATAAGTACTCGTACATTTTCGCGCGGACAGAAGTTAGCTTTGATTTTGTATGTGACACGTTATCTTGTAGTATTGTTGATCGAAGTTAGTATTAATTGCTAATTTAAATTAAGCTTTAGAAGCTTAGCCGTACTTATCTCGACCGTCATATTGACCTCTAAACTACGGTTGAGTGCTCCATCATAAGTACTCGTATAACAGTAAATGTTTGCTCAGTAATTACGTTACCAAGCATCACAAGGTGACATTTTATATTGGACGTTAATTTTGGACACTTGATATTATGACGCAATTTTATGTATATATTTGGTAGTCTGAATACTTAAAATCTGACAATAGTGTTCTAATCAGTACAAATTTGTTTTATATTTTTTTTATCTGGTTCTAAAGTAAAAAGTAAAATGAAGTAAATTTTACTGGTGAATGGTAATAGAATTATAAAATTAAAAAAATATATATTTTAGTTGTTGCCCCATACAAACTTTCATCCCCATTTTCACCATTTTAAGAGATGATTTCCGGGATAAAAGCTATAGAATATCCTTTTCAGGATCTCAAACTATCTTCTTACCAAATTTCATCTAAATCGGTTCAGTAGTTTCGGAGCTTATGCGTTACAAACAAACAAAAAAATCTTTCTTCTTTAAAATACTAGTATAGATATATCCTGAATAACTGTCTTGTTCATCTACGCACAGATGAAATGGACTTCAGGCTAATGACAGTCCATACAGATATCTTTAAATTAATAAATATATCTATATACAATGGATTTAATTAACAAGAAATTTCATATTATTATATCTCTAAAATAATTAAAGGAAGTGCCAAAATTTTATGAAAAATATTTTTTTTGACTAAGTAAAATTGAAACTTTGTATAAATCCTCTTTGAAAGTTAAAGAAAACAAAAAAGTAAATAATAAAAACAGTAACCTGTTGAGAGTAGCAATGTAAGTAGGTACAGACCCTAGAGAATACTAGCAAATAGTAATAGTTCATTCATCAGTAGTGCCTGTACTTATGCCCGTATATAAAAATAAACAGTAAAAGAATATTGGAGTCATTTTAATGTTATTGCTAATGATATGAATTGAATAAAATTTTTAAGTCCAGTATAAAAAAATAGATATACTCGTAACATGAGTTGTCCTTTTTGTAGAGCTGTCAGAAATTTACATAATGGAGGTCGACTACAAAATTCATTAAGGAACGTCGTGAAAGCTCAAACCTAACAAAATTACTAAGATGGAAAACTTTTTAACAAAAAAGGTAAGTCGACATAATATTTATCTTTAAAACTAATGGTTTCACCCTTGAGAGTGGAAATTTTTGTGAAAAAATAAAATACAACCGATTGAATACGTCCGTCTCTTTGAAGTCGGTCAAGACCTCTTCGGTCAAAAGAATAAAGAGTCTTAGAAATACAATGTTACAAAAGGATCATACAAATTGAACGAATTATATTTTAAAATGTCTCTTTGGCATAATGCCGAGCATATACAACTACAGATTCTTATGACCTGGGTTCGAGTACCGGGTCGGCCAAGTATAGCATTAAGGATTTTCTTTCAAGAAATTCACAGCCCGGAGTTGGGATGTTGGTGGTACTACTTCCTCATGTAAAAAATTCCGTCACTCCTGTGCTGGATCTCTCACCAGCCCTGTGGAATCGTCGTCCTACCGGAGTTTAGTTGATGGAATAGAGACTTATGTACAATGTAGTATAGGATCAATAATAAAACTTCGAGATATTCCTTGCTTATATTCTTATATTCAGTACTTTTATAAACGTCAGTGGGTTACATAATTTATAATCATAATTTTCAGTATTACAAACAATACGTAGTACTAGTGACCTACAGGATGGTACCGACATTTCTGTGCAAAAACGCGGGAAAACAAATGAATACCGCGCCCTTTTTTATTGTTTTTTTTAAACACATTCCTATCGGCCAAGGTCACATAAGTAAATGCCTTATACATAAATCATTACAAATTAATCAAATATATTATTTTCTATTAAAACAGTATTTACAGTAGATATTAAATAAAAATATTGTTTTTTCTTTAAAATTCACAAATATAATTTAAATTCATTACATGTAAAATTTCTAAACAATATTACAAAATTCCATATACTGGCCAGTATACAGTGTAAAATGTAATATAGTGCCTTCTAGCCTGCAGTAGTTTAAACGGTAGTAAAGTTCAGTTAAATGAAAGTTCCCCATAAATCCCACCTCCTTTTGTCGCCAAATACCCTGTTCATTGGTATTAGACGAATATAACATGATACGTAGATACAACACATATCATAATAATTATATGTATGTAACTGTTAAGCATATAATTTACTGATTGCTGGTATTGAACATATACTGATTTAATGTACGAGGGTCTGGTCCCTCGCTAGTGGCCTCCAACCTCCCCTATAGCCACCCCGAGCCTCGCTAAACTGATAACTGTTCTGATTTAATAAACTGATTTAACTGATCTCACATCACTGGTCTGATTTATCTGATAACATGTTAACACATGTCTATACTGAATCGAATACTCTGAATCTGATTTCTGATCGAGCAATCTGCTCACACGCAATAACATTGATTATTCACAAACTGGTAAAATAAATCCACTTACTTGAGAACACACGGTGTTACGCCTGATCTGCCTCGCTCGCGTCTCGACCGCGTCTGTCTCAAATCTCAATCTATCCTATCGAACTCTTTTCGTACTACCGTCACGTTAATGACAAATAATAATTTGAATGATTAAATATTTATTTCGCGATTACCCTACGGTATTCGCGACACCTTTAACAATTGACTGTAATTGCACATTATTACTTGATACGTTTATATAAAGGAGACGGAAGTGTCTTAAAACTACTTTAAAAATTATTTAATATGAATTGATATGATATTGTTTTTTTAATTAATTTATTTATTCATGTGTTGGTGTTTGAAGTCTTTCTTGGATATACGCGAATTTTTAAAATTTTACATGAAACTATGTTTTCGTATATTTTCGCTGATTTATTTTGATTTTTTATTCCCGACGTTTTATTTTATTTATATTCGCGTAAAGCTAAAAAAACACTATAAAGCTAAATAATCTTACTATAAAATAAACTATTCAACACGATGGCCAAAGTTTAAACAAGAGAGGGTCTTTAGCAATTCATCTCATCTACATATAAAACCTATTTACAGATCACAATTTTTTATTGAATATGACTAGATAGTCTATTCAATAAAAAATGGTGCTTAATACCGTGTTACTCGAAAAACTGAACAGATTTCAACTGTACCTTTGTCAGTGTACCATTGTCACTGTACACAATTTTTATTAGTTTAATTAGATTTAAAAATGCAGTTATATTGGTTGCTCTCCGTTCTTCTCACTCATACATAATGTGAGGGTAAAGTTTTGTGATTACAAATTTAAAAAAATGAAAAGTAGCAAAGCTGCAGATAGTTGTTGTCTTAAAGAAATTATTTTAAAATAAAAGCTATGCATAAATAAAGTTCTTTCCATTCACTGAATGACCGCGCGATTGGTCTAAGGATTTCACAGCATTTGTTATAAAATAAACTTTGCTAGAAAAAGCTTAATTTAAAGTTATGGCCTCAGTTGTGGCTGTTTTTTAATTATGTTACACGTTGTTATTAAAACTACACGTAATAATTAGGTAGCTGTGAATATATGGAGGGAAAGAGCTTAAAAATAAAATTTATATTCATTTTAGTCTGGGACACTGTATTAAAATAACATTAATTTTATTGGTATAAGTATTATTGTGTTCAATTTCTTCAGTAGATTCAGAGTTTTGGAATGATAATATGTATTATGTATGGGAGAGACATGAACAAAATACTTGTATTAAACGGTACTTACATAGAGGTATTAAAATTTAAGCCACCTTTAATTTTAATTTTACTCTATTTCATTGAGAAGTAACAAAGTTACACATAAACTTTTATAATATTAGTTTAAAATTTTAAAAAGTAACTGGTGCATATGCATGTAAAGATTTTTTTCTATTACAACTTATTGTCCATTTATTTATAAAATTTTTTCGCAGACAGAAATTAAGCAAAATTAGCAGCAGTGGAAGAGGATCGCCATGTATCTAGAGTCCAGGCGTATTGATGATCGACGGAGCCGACGTGAGCGATTTGTTAAAGTTGATATCTTGTTTACACAAACGTAGTGTAGAAGGCCTGTAGCATGATGGAGTAACTTCTAAAGGTAGCTGATAAAAGATGTACATATGTAGGCTGCCCAAGATCGGGATAGCTGGGTATTGGGAACGCTTTAGTCCAGCAGTGGGCGACGGAAGTTGGTTAAAAACTAATGAAGAAACTATAATTGTATAGTACTAATTTCGTACTTATTTACCTTTCTGTCCTGAAATATTTGAAAAGAAGTCCTCTTTCCTGTGGTCTGGCAGAATTGTGAGTTTATTTTTTTATAAATGATCTAGCACTGCCCGCGGTTCCGCCTGCGTTCAGATTACCAAAAACCAAATTCTTAGGTTTTACATATTAGTATACTCTTACACTGCAGTTTTTGTATTTTTTCTCAGAAATCAGTGTTTTCCCGCGGTATACAGTATCCTTTATGTTGACCCAGATAACCAGCTATCACCATACCAAATTTCATCAAAATCCCTCCAGTGGTTTCTGTATAATGTCTATTTCAATAAGATTTTCCAAAAAATATTTAATGTACAGATTCGACTTAGTATTTAATTATATATATATATATATATATATATATATATATATATATATATATATATATATATATATATATATATATATAAAAAATAATGGACTTATATAATGTACGGCAGCCATATAGCTAAATGAGCAATCTCTGCTTAGCAACGGTGTTAGCACACGATGAAAAAAATGATCGGTGTATACCCATACGAGTGTATAGCGAACTCAACATTTATCTAGAGTTGATAAATAAATATAATAATACATAACTTTGGAAAGAAAGGAAAAATACATTATACATTATATATATATATATAATGTATTTTTCACTAATAATAATATACACTATAACATACTAATATTATACACTTCTTCTTATATACACTATATTGTTATAAATGTGTGCGCGCAGACATTACTTCACTTTATTTCATTCACTCTCAAATTCTAATGGGACGATAATTCGATACGACTGATGAGAGAACAGACCCATGACCGACGGCTTTATGTGTTCATCGAGGCACGGGGGTGAGTCACATCCAACTTCTCAACTCTGGGCTGTTACTGAGACTTTCTTAACTGAAAGATCAATAACTAAACTTGGCTCGACACGGGACTCGAACCCAGCACAGGCGGATGTCGTACGTGCTAGCCACTACACCACCGAGGCAATGAGTAAGTATCTCAAGAAAAGTTACGAAATACAACATCAAAGTAAATTTGAAATTGATTTGAAGGATAAAGACCAATCAGTCTTCGTAAATATTTGAAAGGTAGTGCCTAATTGAGTTCTTGTTAATGGTGAAAAAGACGAAATGGTTTATATTAATTATTTAAATAGCAATGAATTACTTTTGACATAAGTTTTTTTTTTTACTCAAAAGATATATTTTAAATGACTTTCAAATTTATCATTGAACTTGTAATGGTAAAACTGCTAAATCCACCCTAATACCTCATAAGCTTAAAAATGAATAAATAAATATTTAAATATAAAAAAAATATATTTATTTTTAATAGATATCAAAAAAAAAAAATATTATTAAAATCTATTCGTATCTTTTTTTATTGAATTCGCACCCCAAAAGTATGGATAGATTAGAATGTATGTATCTAATATATTTAAACGAGCAATTCTTGTATATTTATTTATTTATACCGGCGATCGCGGCTCTAACGAAATTTGGTATGTGGAGTTTCCGGAGGCGAAAATCGATCTAGATAAACCTTATGTCAGGGAAAACACGTGTTTTCGAGTGTTCATGCGGTTTTAAAGGAAACAAAGTTTTTACTTTTGTTTTTTTATGTATCTAAAATTACGATACCTATAACAAAAAAGATCTACGAGCGAAGCTCTGTCGCCCAGATACTGATAGCTATTATATTATATTATTACCTAAAGCTTGGTTACTTGAAACTTCAATATGTCTTTTTTTATAATTTTATATCAAATCTAATTATGAGAAATTATAGAATATAATTTAATTTAAAGACCTTTTATTTAAAAGTTTGCAAATTAGAAACAGTACGCACTATACTTTGGGCCTTGATTACATATATTACGATAATTATAAATATAAATAAATTCGGTTTTAAAAAAAATCTAATAAATATTAAGATCTTAAACTTTCCTTATTTCCTACGGTGGGGAATAATATTGACGTACAATGGTACATATATAGTAAAGGTTCGCAACCTCTTCATTAAATTATAACTGTATTACATGAAGTTATGTCAACATAATTTTCTTGTTCAAACATACGAAAAATTGTAATACGAAAAAAATAACGCTTTGTAATTTTAGTCAACAAACAAAAAATTACTATTTATATCTTAATTATTTTTTTTTTATTGTTCTGCAACGACAAAATGTTTTCGTACCCGTACAGAAGGGCTTGCCCCAATACTGATGCTATCCCTAAGCCTACCAGTGGCGAAGGATGAAATTTTAGCAGAGATGAGCCGTTCCAAAAATATACAATTTTTATATACTTATTATAATGCAAAAAGAAATAAAGCTATTATTATCTTTATATATATAATTCTTCTGTGAGTGTGTATGTCACTGAACTTCTCTCAAACGACTGGACCGATTTTGATGAAATTTTTTGTGTGTGTTCAAGGGGATCTGGGAATGGTTTAGATTCACAATTTTGTCCAAAAAGTTTGAAATTTTCAAATTAAAGACGTGTAGACAGGACAACGTCTGTCGGGTCCGCTAGTATATGTATACATTTGCAAAAGAACATTTATACATTTAAAAAATTAAATGTATGTAAAATTATAGCAAAATAATTTTAAGGTAAGACGTCTTGTATGGACCCTTCGCCACTGAAGCCTATCCTATCGATTGCCTATCCCTCCACCCTTTCTGATTGTATCTTTTGACTACTATTAGGTAGCTAGATGAATTTTGCTACGAGCGGTAATCGAACCCGCGACATCCAGCAACACGCGCAAATACATGTCTCTACGGTGTGGTATTGTTATAATATAGTTCCTAATAAATCTACTTCCATTGCTGACCTTGGGAAACCTGAGAAACCTGAACCGTTACCTAATGTTATAGGAATTAGATGTAATGGAATCTAAAATTACGATTTTCTCTCAAACAACTGTTGTCTCGGCAAACTAATTATTATGGTAAAGTATCTCAGTTCCTACCAAAAGAAAGCCACGTTCTTTCTGAGTGTCATAGGCTATATATTAACCCAAAGAATGAAAAGACTTTCATATAAATATATATATATATATATATATATATATATATATATATATATATATATATATATATATATATATATTTTTCATACGAGAATAATATTGATTTTTAAATGTCATTTCTTTTGTCACAATTTAGCGCTCAATAAATTCTCGGGCTTATATAAGATGGTATTCTACAATAGTTTATGCTAATTTAAAATTGAAATTGTATCCATGACATTTAAGTGTTGTTATATTGATACCCATAATACTTGTTTAATATAGTGACAATAGGAGAACATCTGTTGCAAAACGAGAAAATTGCAAACAAATTGCAAAGTAAACTCGTTTAAGTCTAATACTTTGCAGTTTCTTTTAAAAAAAAAATGGTTTTTGTTTTTTTTATATACATAATATACATTCAATAATCTTCTTATAGAGTATAAGTGAAATCGAAGCTAACATTTTTATATTGCACATTTTCCTTTATATATAGGTAGGTATTTCCTGGTCATTTTTCAACGTCAACTTATCACAATCAGAGGAGTGACTGAAGTTTTTCGTTAAAAGCCCGACAGTGTAAGCATTTTTTTAGCTTTTCCTCTTAAAAAGGGCAAGTGCCCTTAAAAATTAATAAGTACTTTGTTGAAGTACCAGACATTAAAATTGGCAAAAACTTTTTTCTTGGTGTTTGCCTCTTATTTATAATATGTATACATATAATAAAACTGTAGAGATCGAATGTCTTTACATAGAAAAAATGCTAAAAACCAAGTCAGGGGGACGTAAGAAGAGAAACAGAACAAATCCAATTTTTTTTCATTTTTTTTTGTTTCTCTGTCGGTTTGTTTGTTTGTACGGGCTAATCTCCGAAACTGTTGAACCGATTTAAATTAAATTTTGTATGGTGATACCTTATATTCCCGGTCAACGTCTTAGGTACTTTTCATATATAGTTAAAAAAACTATAGTAACTTATACAGCTTAGTACACAATAACTACTGATTGGATTTTAATGAAACTTTACAATAATATAGTTCATACATTAGAATAAAAAATAGGCTACTTTTCATCCCAGAAAAATGTACGGTTCCCGTGAGATAGATTTGTTTTTGTTTGTCTTGTTACTTGTTTGTATATATTATTATTGTGATTTGTGTTATCAACTTCAATAACAACATACATCATACAGCTATTATTTAAATTTACTTTATATTATTCTTTAATTACATAATATGTTAAAATTATTTGCTGAATGCAAGAATATTTTACAGAAAACTGCTATAGTCATAGTATAAAAATATATACATAACAATATGCATTATACAATTTATTCCATAGAGTCCTCGTGATAAATATAAATATATTGGGACATTAACACACAGCGCCATCTAGTTCCATGGTAAGCTATAAAGCTTTGTTGTGGATACCAGATAGTTGATACACTACACATATATAACTTAAAATACATACATATTATAAAACATGACTGGAGTACAAACATTCGTTCTTATCACACAAAAGAAGGCCCCCAGCGGGACTCGAACCCGCGACCGCTGCCACAGCAAGCAACCCTACAAACTGAGCCAAATGTTGCGTTAAATATGATAATCCAAACTAACAGGAAACATAACATTTCCTTCCTTTGTTATTATTATATTTACCTAAATATATAAATTGAATGAATACATATCAGATTCTCGTACAAGAGCGTTCCTGCTGAACCAATTTAGTAAACGGTTATCGCTGACGATATTGGGCACCGCAGGCCTAATATTCTATCTACGAACACACATAATCTCATTTAATGCAAAAAATAAGTACATAACCTAGATATATGTAGATATTTAAGTATAATATACAATTTTATTAATAAATCATTTTCAAATGATTTTCATTTTCACAATTATAAGAATCAATATATCTATTACAGTTATAAAACTATAATCCTACTAATATTTAGAACGCGAAAGTTTGTAAGAATGTATGTATGGATGTGTTTGTTACTCTTTCACGCCAGAACGGCTGAACGGATCTGGATGAAATTTGGCACAGAGATAGATTATAGTCTGGAATAACTCATAGGCTACTCTTTATCCCGGAAAAATATACGCTTCCAGAGAGATAATTTGTCTTTTTTTTTCTAGAGGCGAAACCGAGCGTAGCAAGGGTGAGCTGCTAGTATCACTAAAGGTATTATTCGATTACTATAGGCTTTGGACGACCCACGCTTTACTCGGGTGCATCCTCAGGTGCATTTTGAAAATTGATATACAAAACGTCTACTTGTCTTTACATAAGTATACTGGTATCAATGTAATGTGTAAGTATTCATGTTATAGTAAACAATCAGTGCTACCTTTTGGCAAATTTTATTACTAAAAGAATAGCACAAAGCTTACAGGTCGGTCTTGGTCATAGTGGTATTCTAAAATTTAATTTATTCCATATCAGGTCAGCCATTGCATCCTAAACAAATAAATAGCATTTATAATAGTAAAGTGATTATAATTAGCGAATATTTTAGAATTTAGATCAATCCAATATCAAATAAGATAACAAAGTAAGATGTAACATATTCAAAAAGCGTTCTAACTCATCCCTGTACGAGTATACTGCGTTTAACTTACTACAAACAAATTTCCATTTCACTTGACGAATAAACAATAATTGTAAGTAATATAACCTGAGAGTACTTTGAAATAGGATAACTTTTTCCAAGAAATGTTATATTAAACACAACTTTATTAAACTTTTATATTTGCGAAAGTTTATATATGTTTTGTACTCCTTTACGTAGAAACTACTGGGCGGATTTATATGATATTTAGAGCACAGAAAGACCATGACCTGAAGAAGCACCTAGGCATATGGTAAAGCATCTAGGAGAATACCCAAACGAAGTGATCGTAAGTCACTTTTATATTGTCGCAAACAATATTTATTAGACTATGAACTAATTATAATTAATTATGCATCAGTCAATATGTCTATGTAGAGCGATATTAGTAGATTTTAAGGTCATCTAGACGCATCGCCCAGAAACAGGTAAAAAGATTTGTTTGTTTATTTAAAATTCAAAACAATTGCACTCAAAACCCACGGAAATAATTTTTTCAATATCTAATTACTGTAGAATAAAAATTAGGTACCTTAGGGATCGGAGACATCAAAAAACTACGAGTATCTCTTATGTTACAAAACAGAAAAGTCAAAGTAAATAGAGAAGTAAAAGGTACAGAACAGTGCTTTGTCGTTGCTGATTTATACATATATTGATATTAATGCAGTTGTACTTTTATATGTTTTTATTTACGGTTTCCCAATGTAGCGTTTTATGGCCGGCTTGCAGTAATGATCTTAAATTTATAAATGAAGTGATGAATTTATAAAACAAAGTTTTAAAGGATGTATAGTAAGTCCATCTTACATATAATAAAATTGTAACCAAGCCGAATCTGTACATTAAATATTTTTTGGATAATCTTATTGAAATAAACATTTTTATCGATACAGAGACCGAATCTATAGTTTTTAGAATTTTTGTCTGTCGTCTGTCTGTCTGTTATCGCATCACAGGAAAACCACTGGAGGGATTTTGATGAAATTTAGTATAGTGATAGCGGGTTATCTGGGTCAACATATAGGATAATTTTTACCACGGGAAATTATCTCATTTCTGAGAAAAAATACAAAAACTGCATTATAAGAGTATACTAATATGTAAAACCAAATAATTTGCTTTTTGGTCATCTAAACGCGGGCGGAGCCGCGGGCAATGCTAGTCAAACTATAAAAACAAAAGAGTATACCACAGAAACAATATAAGTAATAATTCATTTTCCAGCTTTTCTTTCAATTGTAAAGCTTGAAGTATAATTCTTAGAAATGCAACTCTTGCTTTGTTTTTGGAGTGTTGTATATATACGAGCTTTGTACAAGTCGGTGTCCTTACTATGAATTTCCAATTTCGAAATCATTTCCTCATTTTATTTATCAAAGCATTTTTCTTTCATATTTACAGAGAATTGTAATGCCTTTGATGTTTGTGTATCTATGGTTATTGGTAGTTACGAGTATGTGTGCTTCCTTCCTTTTAAATAAGTAGAAGAAGCATGATACTTTCTTAGATTGACGCGAATATTTGATATATTAAATGAAACTATCTTTTCGGATTTTATCACGGAATTATTTTGAATTTTTGTTCCCGATGTTTCGTTCTTAAATGGTATTATATGTACATGTTTATTGTTATAGTAATATTAATTTATAATAAAGCGGGTAGATATATAGTCTCTCCAGTAACTATGTTTGCTGCAAAGCATTCGAGACATCGGTAATAGTCCGGGATCCCTGGTACAATTTTACAATAGATTAGTATCAAGCTAATTTTCCGTGAGCAGCTTCATTTTGATGAGACGCCCAACTTTTTCTCTTACAAAAATATTGATCCCGGACTATAACCAAAGTTCAAAATAAAACTGCAACAGAATCTGAAAAGATATTAATTTTAATAAGACAACTCATATTATCTTTAAAATTGTAAAATACTTAATGTTGGAATCTGTAAAACTAGAAAATAACAATGCTTTGTAATAGCACAGATCATATAATACTATACTGTAATACACTGAAAGCTTTGACAATTTAACCAATATTAGTCACTACCCGCGGCTCGGCCTACATGGTTCCTTTACCATTATTATGTAGTTTATGTCATTAAAAGGAAAGAAACTAACAGAACTATTTTCATATTAATTATAATATTAGTATGGATTATCTTTACAGTTAAAATATGCTGGGACATCTTTGGCACATCAACACACAGCACCATCTAGTTGCGTAGTAAGCTATGAGGCATGTATTATGGATACCAGATAGTTGATATACTACATATATAACTTAAAATATATACATATTATAAATATAAACACCCATGCAGCATGTGCTCAACACACAAATGAATGCCCCCAGCGGGACTCGAACCCGCGACCGCTGGCACAGCAAGTAGGGTCACTACAAACTGAGCCAAACGTGTCGTCGTATACATGATATAATAATCAATTCAGCAATTTAGAATTGTGATAGCGACAACTAGAAATAAAAAAAAAACACTTCTGTTATAAACAGACTTAAAATAACTTTTGGTCTTGGTCACCAGGATACTAATATGTTTTGATGGGTGGATTTTAGAGTATAAAAATAATTAGTTTAATTTTAAAATTTATAGGTAATGTCAAAGGCAAACAGTTAAATATTTGATATAAATATTAACTTCATGATTCTGGTAAGGAGCTAATAAAAAGAGCTTTTTATAGTCAGATAAAAAGTCAGTGATAGCCCAGTAGTAACGCACTCGCGCGGGAAACTGACTGAAGCGGGTTCAAATTCACTTACATCACATGTCTTACGATAAAGGAAAATATTGTGAGGAAACCTGCATGTCCGGTAGAACCTAGCACATTTTAGAAAGATATCCAATCCGCACTTGGCTAGCGTGGTGGACTATGGCCTGATCCCCCTCATATTGAAAGGAGGCCCGTGCCCAGCAGTGGAACGTTAAAAAGGGCTTACACCCTTATAGGACTCTGCTTGTACCGATTGATGTATGAAAACTTGAAAATATCTTATTTCAATCTATTCGTATACCTTTCTTATCTAAAGATACGGTAAATCCTTTGAATAAACTGCACACTATCGCTTCTTGAAGCTTTTTACACGTCATATTGTATCACAGTGTATCTAGCGGAAAATTAGGATTGAGCCCAGTCGGGCGTCACCTAATCAATTTTGTACGTGCAACTCGAATGTACGACATGACAAGCAATTTCCGATTACTTTGGTCCACTCACTTCCTGTTTTATATATTTCTGTATAAAAAATGTATAATTTATTATATAATTCAGATCACGCTACAGTCCACCGCGATGGCCAAGTGCGGATTGATAAACTTCACACGACTTCCAAAAACTAGTTAGGTTATCTCAGATATATGCATATTTCCTCCAGATATATACTTTTAAGGCAGTAGCACCCCAGTGGTAACGCGCTCGTTTGGGAAATCGAGTGGAGCGGGTTCAAATCCCGGGTCTTGCACCTCTGATGTTTTCATGTGTGAATCATTTCATTTTGAAGGATGACCCCTGCCCAGCAATGGGAACTTAAAAAGGGCTCAATACAACAAAAAATGTTTAATGTCTAATATTTGTTAAGCTATACAAAAATTACTTCAATCTTTTATAGGATTTGATAAGTTATTAGGTTTCATTTTCTATAATAACCTTGTTTTCCAAGTAAGATCAAATTCCTTTATCTCCATATATCATACCGTATTTTGATACTTCAAATTCACATGTTACTGAAAATTACATATTGACCTTGAATATTAATTCTATTTAGGTACTTATAAATAAAATGGCAGAGAGGTAATTTTTACAAGCTTTTATTTAACTTTCAATGTTTGTATGAATGTTTGTTCGGGTCGAATCTTGCAAGTGAATTTTAAAATACTTGCCTTATGGTAAATGTACATGTACTTATTGTATTGTATTCGGCCCTTTTTAACGTCCCACTACTGGGCCCAGGCCTCCTAGAGAACCTAGAAAAGTTTCCAAAAGCTGTATGCAGTCTGCGAACCCGCACTTGACTATCGTGGTGGACTATTGCCTGATCCGCTCGTATTGAAGGGAGGCCCGTGCCCAGCTGTGGGGCGTAAAAAGGGCTGAATACAGTTTGACTTTCTGCAATCGCAAATGCAAATTTCAAAAACTACTTATATTTCTCAGTGTTGAGATGAGTATAACGACTTTTTGGTTTGGTGATGTCGCCCTCCAGCATCCGCTAGGAGCGCTTGGTGGAAGTGATTCTTTCGGTCTTCAAAATCTGAATGAGGAGAAAGCGACGAATGACTCACCCAATTAGCTGTGTGAGGTCATCAGATAAAGACAATGTACCACCACTATGATTTTATATAGTGCACTAGCATTGCCCGCGGCTAACCCGTGTTCAGATGACCAAGAACCAAATTCTTGGGTTTTACATATTAGTATACTCTTACATTAGTTTTTGTATTTTTTCTCAGAAATGACATATTTTCCCGCGGTAAAAAGTATCCTATATGTTGACCCGGATAACCAGCTATCACCATACCAAATTTTATCAAAATCTCTCCAGTGGTTTTTTTTGTGATGCGGTAACAAACAGACAGACAGACAAACAAAAATTTTAAAAACCATAAATTCGGCCTCTGTTTCGATAATAAAGTATAATGCAATAAGATTTTCCAAAAAAATATTTAATGTACAAATTCGGCTTAGTTACAATTTTATTATATGTAGGTATAGATGATACTGAAAACGTGGATTGTGACTACGATATCGCTCAATATACTGAACTAACCACCAAACATGTCAAGCATGGGAAGTGCAGTTACAGATACTGATCATAGAGATCGGAAACCTATGAACCCAGCTGAGCGACTTTCTTTCAAATTAATTTTAAAACGTATATTTTATCGCTTTCCGATTTTTTTTAACAAAAGCGTAACAAGTAATTAAAATTTCAACCTTGTAGAGTGCATTTCCCTAATAAGTATTGTATTAAAATAATGGAACAGTCAACTTATATCCAATTGTAATACAAAAGCAGACGAGGTAATTGCATGGTGGTCTTAACGTACTCAGAATGTGACCTCGTGATGTTTCGTTATTCGCAAAACAATTTGGCATTAACGGATAAACTGATGTAGCAAAAACATGCTTACAAGGTATTTGGAAAATATTATACTGCTGTTATAAACGATCTACCTATTTCTTTTCTGACACAGTTTTTTCAACTTATAAATAATTGACTTTTATCACGATATTAATAATACCGTATTTTATGTACCCGAAGTTTCGAATGCTTTACAGCAAACGTCGTATTACGAATTACGAAAAATCTAGCTTATCTTTTAAACTAAACCTAAAAGTAGTGAGTCACGAACATCACAATGCGTAACACTTGAAAAATATATTCACTTTATTTATTTAATATGAGAGAGACGCTCAGTGTTCATTTACTAAATATTATAAAAGTTTTTTTCATGAATCGTAAAATTACTAAATTGCCTGTAAACATTAAAAAAGTAAATTCTTAGCGTAAGTACCTATCTTATGTCTTAATAATTAATTAAAAAGTTATAATTAAGGAAAATTCTGTTTGACAGGTGTCTGACAGTTGCAGCATAGCTACTACGGCAGGGTCGGTAAGTTTTTGAGGAAATTAGGTATACTTTCACAATTTATAATTTGAAGCTCAATTTAAAAAAAGTTTGAATATTAATTTTTTTAGCATTTGGCCAGAATGGTGAACTATGGCCTGATCCTCCTTGTAGTAAAGGGAGGCCCGTGCGGCGTGCCAAGCAGTGGGACGTTAAAAAGGGCCGAAAGTGTATTATATGCTCCCGAGTAAAAGTGTTCTGTGATTATATGTCTTCGTTATACAAGAATAAATATTTATAATCTTTGAAATAAGCTCTATTTGTACTTATTGATCTAGAATCAGGAAAGGACAAAAGTCACGACCTGCGGGTTTTTACACGTGTATATATTTTTATTAAAGGCACTGAATGTAAACAACAATACATAAGTACACAATAAGTCGAGGGAATAAGTTTTTTTTTTATGTATCTGACATTAGAAAAAATATTTTTTTATTTAGAATAAAATAAGTGATTTAAGGGTGAATATAAAATACAATTTTTATATTATTACCTATTTACTTTTTAATCACATTTTTTTTCAAAAAATATTAATTAATTGCTCTAATTTTATGTAGGTACCTACTAAATTATAAAATACTTAGCCATGGTTTATTTAATTAAAAGCTTCTTATAGCAATTTATGTAAATATTTAAAATAAAATGAAATCTAATTAAAACTCGTGCATTTTATATATTTCTAAACTATATTAATATTTGATATTATAAAGAGACAGAGTTTGTTTGTTTGTTTGAACGCACTAATCTCAGGAACGGCTAATCCAATTTTAAAAATTCTTTTTGCATTAGATAGCCAGTTTATTGAGGAAGGCTTGTATATTATCATGCTACTAACCAAGGGAGCGGAGCAGTAATCATAAATGTCAACAAATCTAAAAAAGTAATGTATATTACTACAACACTACTACACGCAACAGATTTTGATACGTTTTCACTATCATGTAGAGGTTTTCTTCCGGAAGGTTTATATGTATAATACATGCATATGATAGTAAAGAAAAGCTGAAAATTTCAAAGATTTGTAATGATGTATAAAACATATTTTTGGGCGCTTACATTGCTAACGCCGCGCTGGCTAAACCTTACAATCTTAGAGTAATTGTACATATGCTTTTATATACTCTAAGCTTACAATACACTAAGTACATATAACATATATCAAAATAATGTACCTACTACGGAATTGCATATCTTAAAAAGGTGTAAAGTAAAAGTCCGCGATGGTATATGTCTATACGCTTTTTTTTTAATGTTGGGAAATGCATTTACGCACGAGGTGTGGGATTCACTACTACTACCCACTAAAACCTTCCCCCGTCTTATTGGGGCGTCGCAGGATCGCTTACGCATTCAACTACGACGCCCCGACGGCAGGTCTGCCGAGGCAGACCACAACAACCATGGGGTTGCTCCAAAGTCCACTCTGCTATCAGAGAAGTACCAGGAGCAACCCGCATGGTACACCGCCCTCCGAAGAGAGCCACCTTCCACCGTCCACCGAAGTGGGCCACCTTCCTGTACGTTTCTTGGCTTCGCGCCCGGCTGTATTGCCGGGCACTACTGAGCCCCTCCACCACGACAAGGTGAACGCACGTTGGGGGGGGGGGGGGGGGGGGGGGGTTTATGTCTATACCCTAAGGGTAGCCCACACTAACTATTTTTATTATTTAAATATTAATAAAAAATTATGCGTTTTACAAAGCTATTTTAAATAATACAGTGTTAATACTTATATAATTTAATACGTTAAATTTATGTTATGCATTTTTAATTAAAATTAATAATCTTAGATGTTACAGATTTAAAATTATTAATCGCTCGCAGCGCAACGGCTAACGCTGGCTAAATCTTTAGAGGTACCTACATATATCAAAACACCTTACTAGAAAATTTTAGGTCTTTTAGGCCTACAGAAAAATCCGCGATAGCAAGTGTCTACCTCCTAAGGTAGGTACGCTAACAATAAATATTTTTTTATGTAAAACGTATCAAAAAGATAGTTTTATTTAAAGTGTGAAATATTCGCGTAAATCTAAGAATGTTTTATGAAAAGGACATGTTAGATTGTGCCAATTAAATATATTTGTAAATTAATATATTTAATAGTGATCCTGTCTCTCTATTTTTAACCGACTTTAAAAAGATGTGCATGTAATTCTTTTTTTGATGCATAGGAAGGCTATGCTACAAAGTTGACCCCATACAAATTAAAAAAAAACAATCCTTAAGGTGGACAACCTACTTTTAAGTGATTAATTCTTAAAGTAGTTTCGGTGTACCTTTTTATAAATAGTAGGTATCTTCAAATTGATTGATATATGGTTTTAGACATAACACAAAATCCTGAAACAAAATATTCTTTAACAAATCATTGTTTTGAATAGCCAACACAATTTTAATGTAACTTTTTGTGGCGGATATACTTTTTATCTATACATATAATAAAATTGTAACTAAGCCGAATCTGTACATTAAATATTTTTTGGAAAATCTTATTGAAATAGACATTATTATCGATACAGAGGCCGAATCTATAGTTTTTAGATTTTTTGTCTGTCTGTCTGTTACCGCATCACGGAAAAACCACTGGAGGGATTTTGATGAAATTCGGTATGATGATAGCTGGTTATCCGGGTCAACATAATATAGGATAATTTTTATCGCGGGAAAATATCTCATTTCTGAAAAAAATACAAAAACTGCATTGTAAGAGTATACTAATATGTAAAACCTAAGAATTTGGTTTTTGGTTATCTGAACGCGGACGGAGCCGCGGGCAAGGCTAGTACATCGTATAATAGTGGTATAGTAAGTAAAAGACATCGATCAAAAAGTACAAGATAAACAATCAGCGACAAAAAATGTCCTCACCGAATGAGCGCTCATTTAAACATTTGAGCGCGCTTTTAATTTAAAATTTATTTTGTAAAAACAACTTTAAGCATCGCATTTAAGCTTCAATTTACATTTTTGTATATTTATTTTAATTAGAATAATTACCTAAACACAATTGGTGACAGTTTTAAGAGAACTTTTACATGGGGTTTTGTATCTAGTACTTTTTTGATCGATAGGAAAATATTAGAAAAACAATGGAAAAGCCTATTTTTACTGGACTTTCATACGTAAGCTACTCTTTTGCTACACCAAGCCCAGAGTTCTAAGCTAATGCTAATTTTTAAATACTTTTTAGGCATGAAAAAATGATACACATAAAACGAATATGAAGAAGTTTTATTTAAATGTGAATATATATTTCTTTACATATACAAGAAAATGACACAATATGTATAATTTAAAAAAAAAAAAAACAATATTAAAATATATTTTTTTGATTTTTTTTCATAATTCAATACATTTCTAATTAACTTTCTTTTTTTACTAAGTTAGCAAGAATAGAGTATAATATAACTTTAGGATTTTCTCATGTGTAATAATAATGTCCTCGACGGTCTACGGCGGCCAACCTCACTGAATAGCCAGACGCGCAGGAGATATAGTGCAGCGCGTGTACGCGCAGACACAACGTACCCTCTCTATTCCTTTTACTCTCAAAGTCCGATGAGACGACACAGGCGTCGAACCTAGGACCGCCGTATCTGCAGCCGTACATGCTACGCCACTAGACCACAGAGGCATATACCTAATAATATCATCATCATAACCAATTTCGACCATGGTTGGTAGTAGCCTCTTTGTACCTATCTACCTCAGACTAAGGAATATATCTAGAACTAAATATGAATCCAAACAATAATGTCTCAAAACAATATATATGTTTTAAAACAGTATACAAATATTAGTAGAATATTCATTACTGTGATAAATAAATATTAATAAAAAATTAGCTAAAGAATTTCATTATAATAAAAAAAAATAACTTTTATCTCTATTTCAAGTGGAGGAGATCTAATCCTTAAAAATAACAAAAGAATATTCTATTAATTTTATCCATTCATATTTTCTTTTCAAAAATTGAAAATTAACTACTAATATTTGTATACAGAAGCTATTATTCTTTAAATAAATAATAATATAATAATAAACTAGCTGTAGGTATGGCAAAATCGAGAATGGCTTATATATTAAAATCACACAAATTTTTGTTGTAATTTTTTTTTACAGACTATATAATTCTTTAGTCCGAGCTATCCATATTATGAGACATAATAAAGTGTTTGTATAAACAACCTCCAAATACATAGCAGTTATGGTAACACTAATGTTAAAAATACAGGAATATAGTATACTTATATCACTACTTCAAGTATTTATCTCTATTAAATTATAATTATTATTACTTTATATTTTACAACCCCAGGTTTATAAGGGATCAAAGACATAAATACCCCATCACATCACAACTCAACCTATTCTTCGGGCCATTGTTTTGCCTGAATAGATGATAAATGGTTCTTTATGAAACCTTTCGCACTATTTTGTTATAATATAAAAATGTTACTTATCGATATCCTTATTGGTAAACCAGTTAACTCCATATTATGAGCAAATTTTTCAGGAGACACTTAAAACTTATAATATTGTACACTACTTATTAAAAAATCTAAAATACCTTTAGTAGATAATGGTAAGCTGTTATTTTTGATACTGTAAAATCGTACTAAAATAATCCAACTGAATTACTCTTATGTACAATGTGAATCAAAAAAATATTTTTTGAAGAACTGTCGAGTTGGCTGGTTTACCAATTGAGGTATTGTTATGTTAAATTTATAATACAAATCAGAAAAACACTATAGAAAAAAAAACCAGCTAAGAATAGGCCATGCACATTTATAAGTAATCAAAAGTAGTTGTTCATAAGTAAAAATGTTTACAAAGATGTCAATATTTTATCTTTTTTTATTCTCAGGTGATCTTTTAAATATAATATATATAAAGACAATCCACACAATTTAATAATAAAATAAATCTATCATTTTTTTCAATAATTATACAGACATATTACACCATCTATTGACAACTACATTATTTGAACTAATTTTTCATTTTTTAATTTTCTTTTTTTTTAAAGCATTTTGAAAGTACAATATCCATTTTTTTAGAAGTAGAGAAATGTATGCTCATCAATAGAGTTTATATACAATTTATGAGTATATTTATAAAGTAAACAAAATATGTTATTAATAAAATTTATTTCATTGGAACCAAAAATAAATATTAATGATTATTTCTATGTCCTTATAAGTAGCGACATACTTCTACTGCCTAATAATAGCCAATGAAGCTAACTACAATTAAAGTTATTATGATTTATGATAGTTTCTCATCAGATTAAAAAAATATAATAAAGGCCTACAGCACTCGGCAGTAATATAAATTCCTATCAATGAATGATTTTCAGAATCGAACCAGTTGTTTTAGAGGTTGCCCTCTACAAAGAAAAAGAATATTTATAAAGTGTACCTCTTTATAATATTAGTGTAGATTGCTCTAAATATCCCAGGAACTATTTAATACTAGCAACTCACCCTCGCCTCACTCGGGGTTGTCCCTAGTGAAAAACAACAACAAATTAATCCCACGGGAACCATACATTCTTCCAGGATAAAAAGTGAGCTATGTGCTATTCCATACTCATATAACCTTTCTGTGTCAAATTTCATCCAAATCCGGTCACATTCTAGAGTGATTTAGAAACAAACATCCAAACTTTTGCATTTATAATATTAATGGGATTACATTGGATGCACTTTCAAATAATAATCTTTCTAGACATATAATAATAATTGTTATATTATTCTCCATCTTCTAGAACAGCCATTGCCATTTCTTTAGAAATACAATCTGACATACTATTACTTTCTTCTGTTTCTTTTTCATCACTTGACCACCAACTCTCGTCATCATCGTGAATAAAGCACAAAAATAAATCATCTTCATATGTGGGAAAGTAATATTCAGGTTGATCCCACCTTTCCTTATATAGAGCCCAATGACCCATTTCCTTTAAATGCTTTTCTAAATTTTTTGAATCATCAAAACTTGTGTCACACGACAAGCATTGTTTTAAGTGTATTTGCCTGCGGATGTAGTTTACAATTTTTATTTTATGATAAAAATCAAATCCTGCTGTCGCTTTAGTAAAAGAAAACTCATGTTTTCTTTCCATGTGGTCTAATATATTTTCATATTCCTGTTCTCTGTGGTCGCACAGAAGGCAAGTTATTTGAGGTCCATTTTCTTCAGTCCATTCTGACCATTCAGGGTCGCTATCTACATTTGAATCATGTTCATATTGTTCTCTCTCTTTGAAGAAAGGTGTATTTTTATGCTTAGGAGGTTGTTTATCACCTATATAATTGACTAGAAAGAACTTATCATATTCTTTATTTGAAGGATTAATTCGCTTATGACCTTTTTTCCTCATGTGCTCCTTTAAAATAGTCCTGTCTTTAAATGAGCCTTCACAGAAAATACACTGTAGTCTATCCAACTTTGAACCTATTAAGTCAACAAGATCATCAACAAATATTAAATTATCAGGTTTGGCAATATGAAAATTATGTTTTTCATACAAATGATTTAAAAAGGCGGCCCTTGTACCATTTGAGACAAATCTACAGAAAAGGCATTCTTTTATATAATTTTTGTCTTCTCTTTCAAATGCTTGTCTTTCTAATAATGATTCTAGTTTGCTTTGTCTTACATTAAGACGTAACTCTTTATCCTCAGGTAACACATCACTTAATAAAAAGTATTGTTCATCCTTTGATTTAGTTCCATCGGGTTTGTTGTCAAGAAGCATTGTAGTACAAAAGTATGGAAGATTATGATCTGAAAAACGAAATAATATTGTTTTATAGCTTAATTCTATTACAGTTAAATTGATACCAATATTGTTCAAAATCACTTAGTTTATTTAATAATATATTATATATAAAGTTCAATAAATATTATTTTAATTATAAACCTTTATTGACCAATAAGCAATTCATATATTTTTAAATAAAAATAACCTTTAAATCTAAGCTTCCAATACTTAATATAAGCAATCAGATCAGCCACATCATTCACGTCAGCTATAACCAGACGATGCTCCATGAAGATGTGAGTTAACATCTGCTTTTCAGCTGCAGGCAGCATAAATACTTCATCGCATAGAACACAGGAACTTTCAACTGGTTTCTCACACTTAAAGATAGATGGTTTTTCACTTTTTTGATGTAAAGTTAACGGCCCGAAAAATTGTTTCTCAGTCGTTGCCATAATTGTTAGAAATATATTTAAATTACGTCCGTTTAGATGTTTTTAATGAAATTTACTACTCAATTTATACAATCTTGTAATTAGTGAGATAAGATTAAAGAGATTGGAAAATGTCACCGGACAACGCCGTCCGCCAGTTGTTTGACATTGACACTTGACAGTGTTTTAATTTTTTAAATAAATAATATGACTGTATTACCAGCACATATATATTGGCATCGGCGAGAACTCATAACATCGATTATAAAATCGAATGTATTGAAAAAAAATATTACCGCAACTAAATAGGTGGCAGATGGAAATGATAAATAACTATGTATTAAATGTGTAGTCCAGTCAAATAAGGTCTGAAATCAAAATTTGATATAATGTAATTTTAATGATACAAAAACAATGTGTAAAGGTTTTCATGCCTGCAACCCCCGGCAAGGGTTGAAAAAAAATTGTCAAAAATGTTTTTTCGCAATTACTCGAAAACGGTAAAAATTAGACAAAAAGTTTTAGCAAAAATGTATAGAGCTTCAAATTTTTCATAAAAAAGGTATAATGACTTTTCCTCCGGCCAAAATTAAGCGAGTTATGGAGATTTTAAGTCTAAGGGATGAACGTAAATTTTAAAAAATCGTAGTTAGTAGAAAAATAAGCGATTTTTTTTTCAAATGCTCAATAATATCTAATCTTTAATAATTAAGTGATACAGATTGTCTTTATTGTTAAAAAAATATATAACAATTCGAAAATTTCTAATTAAAATTTTAATACTTAATTATTATTTTTTGCCATATTTAAATTCCTCGTAAAAATTAGGAATTATTACGATTCAAAAAACTTTTTTACCTGGTATATTTCGGCAGGTGTGAATTTATACAGGTATAAAAAAAATTTAAAGTCCTACGTCGTTATTCGTCTCTAAAATTAAAGATTTTGACCGGAGCAAAAAAAGTCATGAAACCTTTTTTATGTAAAATTTTAAGCTCTGCCTACATAATTTTGTTAAAACTTCGGCTGCTTTTGCTTTAACTCGACTTCGAGTTACGACTCTTGCATGTCTATCTTATATAGTCGGTGGGAACGCGTCTTATCTTATCTTAAAAATAAAACAATTTTATTTATATACAATTTATTAAATTTATTCACTTTTCATAATATTATATTTTAAATACACTCTGCGTAAAAATAGTAGGAACTTACATTCTGTTCAACTAAATGCCACATGTAACTAATTTTAATTAGAATAATTAATATTATAACTATTAGAACAAATCAGGACATATCAGTTTATAGTAAATCAACAATTTAACTCATTTAGGAAATGCCTCTCAGGATCATTCTTACATTTACATTATAATCTTATCGTTAATTATTTTTTCACAAGAAAATAAATAAACATTTCTTTAACTGTTTTATATTATGTACACAAAAGAATTATTCCAGTATGACTGGTATAAAAATAACTACTAAAGTTCATAGTACGCTGACAATAAAACTAATACGACTAATACTGATTTGGGTGAAGATAAATTTAAAAATGTACTTATAAATTAATCTTATTTATTAAAATTGATACCTCTACCATGAATTCTAAAATATCCTGGTCTAAGAAAATGGAAAGTCACTTAGTAAAATTAATATGCAGAAATCACTATAATGGAATCGCTTTATTTAAGGAGCGCCCTTACATATTATGTATATTTTAATCAAATTAGGTAAAGGTACGAAACACACAATTTTCTAAAAATTAATAAGTTGTTACATAAGCTGAAATGGAGAAGTTTATTTGTTGCATTCAACTACATTAAATGTCATAAAGTTGCGCTCTGATACCTTTGATTTGTTTACAAAAGCCGGAGATGTGACCATAACCACGTATGACAGCTTTAGAAATTTATTTTTAATGATAAATAGGTATTTAAACTTCCCCATTATTTTATCAATAAACAAAAATCACCCATTATTGTACTAAAGTTCTACAAACATATATCAATACTCATCTTTACATGATACGTTCGTATCAACATATAAAACGTTATATGGCACGGAGCTTCCTTTAGACGAGGCAGTAACTTGAATAGCGTATTTTCTTCCCGCTTTAAGGCCCATTACTTTTTGTACTATCACTCTTGTGCTGCAATTTTATTAAAAATCATTTTTAGATTAAATTTTTATTTGTATTTTATTTATCAGACAGATACGAGAGACCCCAATTGGGGAATCCTTATATTGCTAATATACATATAAGTCAAAATACTGTCCAAAGATATTTCAGGATATTATGACAATGCTGTTTATTTGAACATATTAAAAAAATAAAAATAACATTTGATATGAAAAATAGGTACACAAAATTTACTTACGGAGGTCTCTGCATATGGCTAATACATTGAGTCTTATTTGGGGACTTTTTTGATAAAGTGCAAATAACACTATCGGTATTCACAATTTCACGGGTTAGAATACAGTATCTGAAACATGAAAAAAATAATCATTGTTAAATTTCTGGCTTATTAGGGCTACAGAATATTATCATGATTCATGAATATCATGAATGGTATATATAAACTTTTTTGGTGAAATTCACCTTATAATGTCGGTCACATTATGTGTAGCTGGTAAAAACGCTATATCTACAGATTTGCATGATCGTTTTGGCCTTAATTCACGAACTGTAGCGCCATCTTCCACTAATTCTGGAGTATTTAAGCCCCATCTGCTTGTTGATGCAGCAAGCTGAAAAATATTCATTATTACAATTTTACTATTCAAAATTTATCACAGAATACAAAATATAACTAATAAGCTGTTTTATATTTTGACGACACGTTTGCCTCAGTTTGTAGTGACCCTACTTGCTCTGTCAGCGGTCGCGGGTTCGAGTCCCGCTGGGGGCATTCATTTGTGTGTTGAGCATGAATGTTTGTACTCCAGTCATGGGTGTTTATATTTATAATATGTATGTATTTAAAGTTATATATATGTAGTGTATCGACTATCTGGTATCCATAACACAAGCCTCGTAGCTTACCGTGGAACTAGATGGTGCTGTGTGTAAATGTCTCAACAATCTATGATCTTTGCTTTTTGATATAGGTATGACCTATATTTTATCTATGATGATTAAAAGTGCGCCAAATTTGAATCAATCATTGAATGTTTTAATTTTATTTATTTTTTTTGGGTTGTTTGTTTTTTTGATTTGAGGTTTAATTTTTTTATAGTTTAAACCGTCGGAGTATATCATAGTTATTAATATTTATTTTATGAAGTTTTGTTAAATGAACTAAAAAATTCAATGCCTTAATCTCTTTAACTCTTTGAGTCGGAATCTATTGTTTGTGTATTTATGAATTTACTATTTGGAATTCATCGCGTGTATTATAATACTAAAGACTAACACGATGTCAAAGGGACCGTCTGGAAAGTCCTGGGCGTAAGTTAACAGCAACTACAGAAACTTTAAGCAAATTAATTCAATCACGAAAGTTCGATGTTCTGGTCACTGTAACATAATCCGAAATAGCGCTTTTCATATTTTAAAATATAATTCATGAAATGTTTTACTTGTAAAATGGATGAATCTCGTTTTAGTTTTGTCTTTTTAATTAACTTTTTAACTGCACACCCCTTGTTTTATTTATTTTGTGATCACTGTACCTACACATTATTTAAGTACAACTTAATTGAGAAATATAAAAAAGAATAACTTTTTGCACTTAGCTACTTGATTAGCTCATGCCTTTGATTGCTTTTTTCGAAATACGTTCAATTTCGAATTCACAGTTTGACATTATTACCTATATTATACCTACCAATTAGGTAAGCAATTATTATGAGTAGGTATGGTGTAAATACTAAACCTGTAGTAATATTATAAATTATCAGCCAGAAATTACAATAGAATCTAATTTTAAATGAAGAATAAACTTTTTAATTTTATGTTCAAACTTCTTGGCTTGGCTTTTCCCAAACAAGCGCTTCCATTAGTTTCGTGTAATTTGAGCAAATGACATGTTCTGTGGTTGAATGCAATCATTACTTGGAAATTGTGTGTAAAGTTTCTAGAACTAAAATATTTGATTCTGTTTAAGAAATGACGTATAATGAAAGACACCATAAAGATCCGACGTCATTTAGGTATATTGTAATATTCTTATTATTATATAGGATAATATAATATTAGGTATCTAATTTACTATTAGGTATATCTATATTTATAGAGCTCTTTTTGGTTAAATTGGTCAAAATTTGATATAGTTTCATATTTTAATACTAGAAATAAGACCATTTTTATTTTTATAAGATTTTAACAAGGTACCGCAGACTACTCTTACATTAAAAGGACTGTCTTAAAATTAATTCTATAATTGGTCCGTAAGAAGTAGTTCGTTACAAAACTTTTAGAATAAGTATGTTGTGTTATTTTGGTTTGTAACAAATTTAGGGGACTCTTATATAAACAAGAGTATCTTGCTGCTAAACTACAACTCGTACTTTGCAATTTTTATTTTCTATTAACGACTTACCCTCGCTTCGCTCGGGTGCGTCCTTAGGTACGTTTTGGTTTTTTTAACGGAACCCTAATTCTTTTTGTAGTATAAAAGCAGCCTAAGCCAGTGAAAATCCCGTTAAAATCAGTCAAATCGTTTCGGAGATTAGCCGGAACAGACAGACAGACAGACCGACAAAAAATATTGTTTTTTATATTATATGTACCGTATATAATTTCATTTGCATTTAGTAAAAAGTAGTTGTTTTGACATTACGTACAGGAACTTTAATTTTATTTATCTGTATAGATTACGTCGAATTATAGATATTAATTGTTTACCTCAACTGTGACGGCACCATCAGCATCCCTCTTATTTGGTAACACTCTTATAATATATCTTATTTTAGATTCCTCTGAGCTCGAATCGAATTGTACTGAGCCTTCATCACTTGTTTCTTGCATTGACGAACTAGTTATAGGCGCTGGTACGAAAAATTTTAAATGCGGTTCTGAAATGAAAGTAAAACGAAATTCTTAAGGGAAATATTGTTTTCTAGGTTGTGAAAGGTAGGTTCGACTTTACTTAAGGAAACAAACATAGCATGAAATTGTTTTTTTTTTTTATTGATTAACGAAACAGATAATAAACAATAATACATACTTACTAGTATCGATCGTTAGTAAGCTTTCGTTTATGTGTGGCAAAGACGTATGAATTTAGTGTTATCAATAAATAAAACAAAAAAATGCGTATAATGATTATGTTCGAATTTCGAACACTGGGCGAACACTTACCTATATATATAAAACTAGCGACTCGCTCTCGCTCATCTCGGATTCGTCACTAGTTACGTTTCATATTTAGTATAGATTTCTCAGAGATGAGATATTTTTCCGCAGTAAAAAGTATTTTATATGTTGACCCGAATAACCAGTTAATATCATATCAAATTTCATCAAAATCTGTCCAGTTATTTTCTTGTGATGCGTTCCCAGACAGACAGACCAAAAATTTAAAACTATGACTATGTAGATTCGGTCTCTGTATTGATAATAATGAATATTTCAATAAGATTTTCCAAGAAATATTTAACGTACAGATTCAACTTAGGTAGAATTTTATTATACATAGATATAGATAAGACTTACAAAGTAGGTGATTAATAAAGTTACACAATACATACAACTAGTATGAATAATATTTATTTTTAATCTTACCTATATTTTTTGAGATATACAATTTCTTTCCTCTAACCGACACTTCGATGTCAACTGAACCGCCGCAAGTTGAGACCACCACCCATAATCCTGATCCACTGTTGCCGGACGTCTAAAAAGTAAAAACAGTATTTATTAAAGTAACTATGATTGTTTGTTTGTTGTTTGCTTGTACTGAATAGGCTCCGAAAGTACTGTACCGATTTAGATGAAATTTGGTAAGAAGATAGTTTGAGACCTTGGGAAGGACATTGGATAGTTTTTATCCCGGAAATCAAGTAAGTGGGTGAAAATAGGGATGAAACTTTGTATGGGAAAGCGAGGGTGAGTAGCTATATTCTCTAAATAATTATAATGACGGGACCCGTCAAAAAATGTCAGTCTACATGATATATGTATTTTGCAATACAAAACGTTTACTTTCTTTAAAGCAAAAGGGAAATTTTATATAGTCGTAAATTTTTTTTTTTTAGCATTAGTTCTCTGTTCGTTAAAAGAGAGATAGCATAATATTAGCTTTTTTTTTCTTTATTATAATAAAAACCGTTAGTTATTTTTATTTATTTACTTATCACAGTAGTGAGTGCCTATTCTATATTATTATTATTATATTATTATTATATTTTGCATGAAAATAACTGGATTCCGTCACTAACCACATTTACCTAATAACTTGTAATCAATAACTTTAGATACCTAGAAAAAATACTAAAAAAGTATTATTATTTAAGACTCATTTAGTAATGTATTTTTTTTAATTTTCTTATAGTCATACTTTTTAGGGTTCCGTACCTCAAACGGTAAAAAAGGAACCCTTATAAGATCACTCTCTTGTGTGTCTGTCTGTCCGTGTGTTACCACCGATTTTCTCAGGAACGGGTGGACCTAGCAAGTTGAAATTTATACCAGATACTAAGGTCTATAGTCCCTATTAGGTGTATAAAAATCAGGTTAAGTGAACACGATAAAAAGATATGGGAAAATTTAGATTTTCGCAAAAACTTGTAAGTACCAAAATTTACCTTGATTTTCAACTTTTTTTATTTTTCGGAATTTTGCCTTTACTTGTACTGTGACGTTGCTTTTACCCAAAATTGACAATTCTAGGTCAACCGTCTATAGGTTTTGAGTCGAAAACCTATATGGTAGTTCCTGTTGACGTAGAATCACGAAATTTGGCAAAAAGCAAGGTCTTACAGCACAAATAAAGGAAAAATTCCAAGAAATAAAAAAAAGTTGAAAATTAAAGTTTTAGTACGGAACCGTCGGTGGGCGAGTCCGACTCCCACTTATCCGTAATTTTTTTGCTCAGCATTGGAATTCTTCATTTTGCTACATAAAAAGTCTATTATCAGCATGGAAATAAAATGTCTCACTTCTTAGAAATGCTGGCGAAAGATAGTTGTTGTTTTTTTTTCAATTCTATGTAAAATTACTAGCAGCCCGCTCCAGCTTTGCCTGGCTACTTTTATAACAATTCTCAAAACGCACTTAGTCTTCTATGGGGTGAAATATTTAAAAGGTGAAAATACGTGTTACATTAATGTTGCCAAATTATTATTAAGTTTTACGTTTAAAAAAAACAATTATTTTTTATACAAGATATTCTACCTCTTTTATTTATACTTTTCCTTAGTGGTTACTTAGGTATGTCCGTAATGAATAGATTATCATAATTTTAACCTTTCAAGTGCGGTTTGCTCTAAGAAATGATGAAGAATGGAATAATAACACGGAAATAATCACGTTATTTCTATTTATTTATTTTCATCCTACTAAAACGTGTAAAAACTTATCATAAAAACATACGATATGTAAGACCATTTTTAGAGAGAAATACCTATATCAGTAAATTCAAAAATGTGCACTTGAATATATTTAGTAGACACATTCATTTAGAATTAACATTTGCAATGGATATTATATTTATAAGATCATCCATAGAAGACCCTAGTTGTCTTTATAGGGTACTTGAAAAGCTGCTATTACTTAAAACGTTGTATAAGGTTAGGCTTACACCTTGGAATAATGAAATAGGTTCATTTTTATTCGTTAAGTTGTTAAATAAAATAGACCATATAAAGTAAAACTTTAACAAAATGGTTACGTATTGAATAAACCTATATAAATTAGAATTTAAACTTGGCTCAGTTTGTAGTAACTCCACTTGCTCGGGTTCGAGTCCCGCTAGAGGCATTCATATGTGTGTTGAGCACGAATGTTTGTACTCCAATCATGGGTGTTTATATTTATAATATGTAAGTATATATTTAAAGTTATTCAATTTCCGTGCGGTGGTTCTTAGCTATGTTTGGTTAATATCAGTCCAACAGTGTAAGAGTATCAGCTCTTTTCTAAAATGATATAAGGAATTTTGGCGTATGATTTCTTGATTAGGTAAGTGATTCACGCGTGCCAGTGTAATCGTTAAATGACAATTAATTTGCGTAGGGGTTTTTTTAAATTTTTAATTTATAATTATTCATGTTATTTAACTATGCTAAGTAAGCTATGTGTTAAAATGTATAAGTATAAATAAAAATGAATAATGCTTTATTAGAGAACGGCTGGACTTTTGACGTTTTGACTAATTACATTATTTTTTAAATAATAATAAGCTATACTTGAAAATTTAAATAAGGTTTTTTAGTGACGTTTCTTAGTGATAAAACAGTAATTAAATAAAGGAGTAATGACATTTTCATCATATTTTTACCAATAATAGGTAGTATAATAATATTTTACCTTCAAATAATATACGCTTTTCCCTTTTATTTCAGCTTTATAAGGTATATTTTCTCGCAATCTCTTGGCGGTGGATGTTCGAGGACGAACACTGCCAGTGGCGAGTAACGACCCAGATCGTCTATCACGTGCTACTCCGAAAACACTCACGAAGTATGTCTGCAAAATATGTAAGTATGTTTTTAACAAACTTGAACGTGAATAACGTTTTAATACTAGTTTTTACTCGAAGCTCTGCTCGTGTGGTATGTAGGTGTTTTAATTTTTAAAGATATAAAAATGCATTTTTCTCAGAAAAGACACCTACGTATATTTAGGTGAACTTAAAAAGCAAAGCCTTATCTAAATACAAAATTTGATTCAAATCGTTAGACCTGTTTCCGAGATACATGAAACGAAATATATAGTAATACAAGAATTGCTCATTTAATATTATAAAATTAAGTAATTAAGTTTATTTGTATGAAAATATAAACTAGCATCCATTTTTTTTTTGATGAGATGTCAATTATAAAATTCTAACGGCTTAATCTCGCTTCGCTCGGGCGCATCCCTATGTTTGAATGGTTTAGGAACGCATAAAATACAAATGTCCACAGAATTTTTTTTCAGTATTAGGGACTTTTGCAGGCGTATACAGAATAACTCACCAGACTTTCATTACAATCGGATCAATTTTTTAGAAACACATAGAGGACAAACATACAAACATTCATTTTAATCTATACTAATATCATAAAAATATCAATAGATAAGGTTTGTGAGTTTGCAATATCAAGAGATAAGGTTTGTGAGTTTGTGACGTTCTAGGGGATAATCTCTGGATCTATTAAACCGATTTAGATTAAATTTGGTAAGAATTTACTTGAGACCCTGAAAATGACATAGGATACTTTTTATCCTGAAAACATCCCATAAGGGGATGCAAATAGGGGTGAAAGTTTGTATGGGGAATCAAGCTAGGGACGAACCTGAGCGAAGCGAGGGTGAGTCGCTAGTTTATATATAAAAAGATAGATTAAAAGCCACAAATAATAATAATAATATTCTTTATTGTACACCAAAAATAAATATAAAATAAAAAAAAAACAACAAAGAAAAGATGCATAGCAGGCGGCCTTATCGCTGGAAGCGATCTCTTCCAGGCAACCTTGAGGTGGAGGAGTAAGTGTTCATAAAAACGGTAGGCGGTGTAATTGCTTTAACACGTTTACATATATAAATACTTATAGATAAATAGATACATATACATATAAATGCATATATAGATATATACATACATACATACATACATAAATACATACATACATACACACATACATACCGTGGTAGGATCCAAATTTTCAATTAAATGATGCGTCCTATCTCCCACACATGCAATAACTGGGTCTTCATTTGAAACCTTCGTACTGCGTCCTGTTTTACATAACGGAACTACAATGAAATAATTTATATTTAATAATGATAAAAAAAATATAATTGGGCATAAATATGTGAAAAAAATATATTTTGAAATACACAATAACTTTAAATATTTTGAAAGTTTCTCCACTTAGGTTAGTTTTATAATTATTGTAGATATATATTTGTATCGAAAAGAAAACAACTTTCTTATCCCCTTCTTTATATGGAAGTGCCCAAGAATCCCGTAATTTATATGAAGTTTAATCGATCGATTTATACTTAGCCAAGCTTCCTGTATAATAAAATTACCATCCAGGGTGAAGTTGTTTCTTGAAAATAAGTATAAAGCGTATTAATTAAAAAGTAATCTAAAGTAAAATCGGTTCACAAATGGCGAAAGTAACACATACACACAAAAATCGAATATCTGAATTGAGAACCTTAGTTTTTGAAGTCAGCCAAGAAATCTTGCATAAGTTCTTGAGTAAAACTCAAATAGACAGTCTAAAATTCTTATACTTTTTAGCTTTTCAATTATTACATGTTTAATATGTATGTACGATTCAAAGACCTTATAATGAACTTACCAAACTTCTTTCTTCTATAAATACTCTTAAAATTTTCCTCGAAAATATTAAAACTATCATTATCCAGCTCATTAGCTTCAGCTATCCTTGTATCATTTTCCTTGATTCTATCAGTTTCATTTGACTGGTCCTCGTAGGAATTGAAACGTTTTTCTGAACGGCGCAGCCGAATGTCATATTGGGCCGCACATAGTGACGTATAGTTCTTCCTATGAGATGCAACCACACAGTATGTCGTGGCTTGTGGGTCTATGGGACTGAAATAGTTAACTAAGGTTAAAAAATATTATTAAAATATACATTGTACACATATAGTATGGTGTTAAAGTGAGTGTCCAGAGTTTCCCAGACTTTTTTTCTCATAGACCACTTTCAAAATTTAGCTAGATCTGGTGGACCCCCTGCAGCTACATTTCTACCATATTCCCAAAACTCGACAAAAAATGTGAAGATTCCTTCCCCCGTAGGCCCCCCGTCGAGTCTCCCGTGGACCCCTGGGGTTCCACGTGGACCACTTTGGGAACTAAGATGTTATACGAATCTATTTACGCAAAATCGCGGGTTTTATTTCTAAAGTAGGGACTTGTCTGCACTTCGCTCGGGTAATTACCCAGGTGCTTCTCAAGGGGCTAATACTTTAAAGGGTTTTTTAATTAAAATCCCTTTAAAGTAATCTTAGAAAGTTAAACATTGTAGTTCTATGAATGTTCTCCTGACCGATTCCAACCACGGCGGCCAATCTCATTGAGACTAGCCAACTGCGCAGGAGATATTATAGTGCACAAGTGTACGCGCAGACACAACGTGCACTCTCTATTCCTGTCACTCTCATACTCTGGTGGGACGAGTTTTATGAATAACATACATACGAATAATTGCTTAATAATTAATATTATTGTTTCGTTCTGACTTTCTTTTGAAAGCTTTCGAAGCTTTTCATTCCATACTTATTTTAATTGCTCATTGTAGAAAAAACAGTCTTTAGAAACTTTTATATAATTATATAGCTATTATAGAGCTATTCATTTGTTTTTATATAGTTTTAAAACTGAAATCGTCAAGTTACGTTTAGTCTCAAGTAAAGAGTTTTGAAAAATTCTATTCAATTGCATTAAAGGCAATGTTACATTTACATTTATAGAAACTTACTTAACATTGTATAAAAAACTTGCCCGAAGACGACTTATTCTGATCATTTTGCTAAATAATTTAATGCTTTTAAATCGACTTTTGGACATAAGATTTTTAATAGATATACCACAAAATATAGAAAAATGTGTGAATAATACTTGGAAATATCTAACCTTGTAAACTGTTTGTATTGTATTTTATTGTATATTTTAATTCAACTAAAATACCTACTGTAAAACTTTAAAAATCTATAAAAAAAAAAATATTTAAACGTCGAAAATATAAATACATGTACTAATAGCTACTTATTGCATCTCTAGCTACGTTTTATTTCGATAAAATGGTTATTATGAGCGTATATTAGCAGAAAGAAATATGTTATCGCGGAATTTTGAGTAAGCTTTTTTAATGCTTTTTTAATTATTTTGCAGAATCTCTAAACATTTTGTCAGCGTCACCCATAATGACATATGAAAACAGTTTTTAAAAAAAAAAACGTTTAGGCTCAGGCATTTGGTACAAAATATTTACAAACGTAGTATGGTATAGATAGACTATATCCTATATGATATATTATAGCCTATAGCCTTATGCAATAAACAGGTTATCTAATGCGAAAATAATTTTTCAAATCGGATTAGTAGTTCCTGAGATAAGCGCATACAAACAAACAGTGTTAGTATAGATTATTTATACGGTGATACGGAATGATTTGTATCAAAACCCGTTGCGTGGTTAAGAAGAAGTAAGCGGAGAAACGCACACGCAGACAGCGACAGACTCAGACTTTGTTTTACACTATGTACTCGTATAGATATAATCTATACATATAATAAAATTGTAACTAAGCCGAATCTGTACATTAAATATTTTTTGGAAAATCTTGTTGAAATAAACATTATTATCGACACAGAGGCCGAATCTATAGTTTTTAGAATTTTTGTCTGTCTGTCTGTTACCGCGTCACAGAAAAACCACTGGAGGGATTTTGATGAAATGTGATATGGTAATAGCTGGTTATCCGGGTCAACATATAGGATACTTTTTACCGCGGGAAAATGTCTCATTTCTGAGAAAAAATACAAAAACTGCAATGTAAGAGTATACTAAAATGTAAACCCTAAGAATTTGGTTTTTGGTCATCTGAATGCGGGCGGAGCCGCGGGCAATACTAGTTAAAAATATTAATCGCTAATAATTTACAGAATAACACTCCAAATTAAGTAAATCCAGTCTCTGCTTAAAGTGATAACGCAGCAATTAAAAGCTCCTTATTATATCACACATTCCTTACCGTGGCATCGAAATAATTACTTTTTTATAAAAAGAAATTACAACTAACAGGCCGCCATTATATTAATTAATACGTTCTACTATTGATAAAAAGAGGATTTGCCGTGACAGTAAAAGCTACGAGATTCTACATCGAATGACCGCTTCATTCGTTTTTATTAAACGATGCAACAATGTTTCTATATTATCAGAACAATTTTCTAAGGTATCTAAAGGTACCTATCAATAAAATATCCACGCTCCATACTTTAATGTTATAAAGGTGAAACTGTGTCTGTTTGTCCTTCTTTCACGTCGAAACGGAGCGACGGATGGCGTGATTTTTTGTGTGGAGATAGTAATTAGAATTGACTTGTGTGTTTTTTTTATTATTTTACTCAGTAACTCTTTAGAAAATTACAAAAAAATGCAGTTTTGAAAAAAATAAGCATGCGAGCGAAGCGAGGGTGAGTCGCTAGTACAATAATAAATATTACATCAACTTCTTATACTACTGCTAGTTTTTATGGCTGCGTTAACAGTGTGATAAATAGAGTTAAGGTAGCGCTAAAAAGACTTAGTCTGTACTTTTAAGATAATTCAATTTTCATGTAGAAAAACCATGATTTCATCAACATCTAAGGATATGAATTTGTGGACTAATCAGAATTCAAAAATCTTTCCATAGCTTTTAACTTTAGCTGTTCGATTAACAGCAAATATAATCGCTGGTCATTTATTATTAACTCTTTTAAGTAATACAGGAACAAATATACATAATTATTTACTAATATTTTTAATTTTAGTTCAAATTTTACTATTAATCTTAGAATCTGCTGTTGCTATTATTCAATCTTATGTTATTTCTATTTTAAGAAGCTCTCCTTGTCTTATTCTTCTTCTTCTTCTTAGCTCTATCCCACTTTAAGTGGGGTCGGTCGCTAATCTGTCCTGGGTTGTCGTGTAGGGTAGTTCTATTAGTTAGTAATCAAGGCGAGCAACTAAGCTTCTACATAAAGAACGGCCAACAATTAGTTCAACTGCCTCGGTGGTGTAGTGGCTAGTATGTACGGCTGCACACGGAAGGTCCTGGGTTCGAGTCCCGGCTCAAACCAAGTTTAGTTATTGAGTCTTTCTGTATAGTAAGCCTCAGTAACAGCCCGGAGTTGGGAAGTTGGCGGTGTTTCACCCCCTTGCCTCGGAGAGCACGTAAAGCCGTCGGTCCTGTGCCTTAACTCTCACTGGTCGTATTGAGTGGTCGTCCCACCAGAGTATGAGAGTGACAGGAATAGAGAGTGCACCTGTGTCTGCGAGTTCACTTGTGCACTATAATGTCTCCTGCGCAGTTGGCTAGTCTCAATGAGATTGGCCGCCGTGGCCGGAATCGGTCAGGAGAACATCACATAAAGAACTTTTGTTCAATGTTTCCTTCTAGAAGCAGCTGTTTTTCCGTCTCCTACCAGTTATTCCATGTCAGCGTATTATTAAGAAACATATTGTATTTTACGTGAAAATTTACAAATAGCAATACAAATATGTACTGTAAACAACATTTAAAAGTGCCATTTGCGCAACTTTGCAAACAAAATGTAAACTTCAGACCTTATATGGGCAAAGGTATTAAAAGGGGAGTATTCTAAATCAATTTCAATAGAATGAATAGACCAAGTATAATGATATAGTTAGATCATAAAGAAGTAGCATTATACCTAGATTTATGGTTCGAGAACTGTAAAATGATCCACTAGCCACAGTAGAGCTTAAAATTAGTATTTAAAATAAATCTATATTTCTGCATAATAAACAAAAGTGTCACTAGCTAATTTATTATAAGCTCATTGAAAGCTCTGAAACACATTTCGCTTACACGAAATTCTATTCAACGATAATAACCATAAAGCTCAGATTTGAACAACAAAATTCTGGATAAAGTTTAAGGGTATAAATTGCAACGTAATTTTTGCATTACGTTATAACATATAAGGGTTATATTTGTATAAAAATGCATTAGGAACAAAAACTTGGAGGAATGAAGCTTGTCTTTACGGAATGTTTATTTCTATTTATCGTGTACTATCCCAGTAGCGCTCACTACAAATAGTAGAGACGTCTTAAATTGGCAATTTGAAATACAAGTGTAGAAACTCGTTACGTTGTTAATTATCTTTATAGCACCTAACATCGGTGTGTTTCTTTGCTTTATTTTATTTTACTTATTTAATTTATGCGAGTATAAAATTAGCTTAGATAGTTTTAGTTTTGCATCGCTAATATATTTTTATTGCCTGTGTAAATTTTAATAGATTTTATTACTCACCGATGAAAAGATAGACGAAATGTGTTGCATGTTTTTTTTTTATTATTTTATGTACTAGCATTGCCCGCGGCTCCGCCCGCGTTCAGATGACCAAAAACCAAATTCTTAGATTTTACATATTAATATCCTCTTACATTACAGTTTTTGTATTTTTTCTCAGAAATGAGATATTTTCCCGCGGTAAAAAGTATTCTATATGTTGACCCGGATAACCAGCTATCACCATACCAAATTTAATCAAAATCCTTCCAGTAGTTTTCTTGTGATGCGGTAACAGACAGACAGACAGACAAAAATTCTAAAAACTATAGATTCGGCCTCTGTATCAATAATAATATTTATTTTAATAAGATATTCCAAAAAATATCTAATGTACAGATTCGGCTTAGTTACAATTTTATTTTATGTATAGATTGAAACAGGTGTTGTCAATTTAGATTTTTAAACGCCGTTCTATATAATTCAAGGTTAAAAGAAGTGTTTACTTTTACTTTATACTTATTTATTATGTTCAGAAGATAAGCTTTTGGTAAGCTTATTTATTTAGGGATGTCTTTGTGTACAATTAGGGGCTGTTTTTTTAGATTTTATTACTAGTTTTAAATAGAGCTAAATACTTAGAATTGTACGTTAAATACTGTGGCTTTCTTGTCATTATTAAAATTATTAAAAAAAGGAAAAATTTGAATCTCTATGTTTTCCTACGTTTGCTAAAACTTGCGAGGCTGTATTTTCTTTGGGAATTTCCGCCATTTCCGGATACTCTTTAACACCTAGCTTTCAAGTTCAGCCAAGAGTTATATGTCCAATATATTTGTGCCATTTAGAGAACATATGTTTTATGAACATTTAAGTTATGAAAATATTAGACATTAGATGCAGATTTGCCTGCATTAATAACTATATAGATTACTAAAAAACAAGAACTTTTACTCAAGTTGTATATTTCTATTTGTTTAACTGTTCATTTAAAACTAAATTCTAATTAAACTTAAGTTTATTTAATATATATTTTTTCATTCAAAACATATCAAACTATACTTTATTCAAATAGAGTTTTACAAGCTCTATTGAATCGTTAATTTATATTTTAAATTTAAATTAAATGTCAATATATATGTCTGTGAATAATATCTACCACCGTCTGGAAAGGTAGTTCTGCTGAGAACAAACTTAGCAGCAAACTTAACAGTTATTTTTTTTAAATGTAATATTAATTTACTAGCGGATCATCCTAGCTTCGCTTGGGTTCACCTCTAGGAAAACAGAAACAAACCTATCCCACGGGAACCGTACATTTTTACGGAATAAAAAGTAGCCTATGCGTTATTCTAGACTATAATCTATCTCTGTGCTAAATGTCATCCAGATCCGCTCAGCCGTTCTGGCGTGAAAGAGTAACAAACATCCAAACATACTCACAAGCTTTCACATTTATAATATTAAATAATACGGACAATATTGCAATACAATAATTAAGGTCTTATTCTACGTGAGTATCAACTTATAGTAATTCCACACATTTACTCCAAAGTATTCTATATATATATATATATATATATATATATATATATATATATATATATATATATATATATATATATATATATATAAAATAAAATACAAATATTAATTATTTTTTTTACATAAAATTAACTTTTAGTTAACTGAGCCACTTCTTACAAACGTTAGTATAGAAAGGAATGTGGATGCGGAGGCAGTATTGGTCCGTGATCGTATACAATTAAAACAGTTTCAATGTTTCGTGCCCACTATGCTGTTGCGAGGGAAGTTTTTATGACAAAAAATAACTATAAAACATCAGTTATGATAAAAAAGCAAAAGATAAGTGTAAAACAAGGGCTTGGAATGTCGATCGATTGAATATTAAATATGTAGGAGAGAAGGGTATACTATATACAATGTACATTATTATGAAACGTGCATTTATTAGGTCAATAGTTAAATAAAATACTTCATTCAAATAAATATAGACATTAGGACTTCGTCTAAGGCTGTACCATTTACACAATTGAAAGAAATTCGGCTAAACCCAATATCATCTTATTTTAATTTTTATCTTATCTTACTATAATATTCTTACTAATATTATAAATGTTAACTTCAGAAACCATATATATATATATATTATATATATATATATATATATATATATATATATATATATATATATATATATATATATATATATATATATATATATATATATATATATATATATATATATATATATGTATTGGGTATAGCCCAAAAGTCGTCTAACTCATTTTTTTAATATGCGTACTAATTTTTAAGTTTTATAGCGGTATTTTTAACCATTAAACCAAAAACCTCAAAATATAAGAGAAATGTCTATAACTTAATAATAGCATTTACGTAAGGACCTACACAATATGAGAACATGTAACAGTAATTTCCCAACAAAAAACCGTTTAAATCTATACAAAACTCAATAAAAACATGAAAAATCAAATATTTTCATTTACTTGAGCTTTAACAAGATCCCACACCACATACAGTTAGTTTCCGATCGATCGTCGTAGCTTTTACAAAAAGATTGCGACACTATAAACTTATATCGAATCAACCAAATAAGGTGTATCATAAATTGATCAATACGTCTTGTTCTTGTGAAGAAGGAACGAACGGACAGCGCGGATTTATGGCCTGGGAGAGTTATGGATAACGGAGTTATTCCACTTGCAGGTTTTTATATTAGAATGTTTATTACCGTTATTATTATATACAGTGAGCATATGTCGCCTGTTAAAAAAAATAAACAAGCTTTCATCTCTGGGGTTTGCTTGTAGATTCTTTGTAATTTAAGCTTCGTTTACCTTGAACTATTATTTATTTAGATAACAAATCTATATTAATATTATTAAGAGACTGTTTGTTTGTTTGAACGCGCTAATCTCAGGAACTACTAATTGTGCACTATAATATCTGATGTGCAGTTGGCTAGTCTCAATAAGATTAGCCGCCGTGGCCGGAATCGGTCAGGAGAACATCATAAAATTACTACTTTTGTCCGAATTTGCTTATCTGGTAGTCAAGATAATAAACAATAGTCAATCTAGAATATATTCATAACAAATTCACTCAAGGTATACAACCACGAACAAAACTTTATTTAAAATTGCACACAAAAATAAAAATGACACATACAAAAAAAAACTTTTAAAGAAATGTGCAAAGGCGGCCTTATCACTAAAAGTAATCTCTTACGGGCAACCACTAGAAGTAGGATACAAGTTAACAGAAAGCGGAAAGGTGTGTAAAGTGTACTCAACAGACGACTCTTTTCTTTATAAACACAAAGAGAAAAAATGAAAAAAAAAAATATATAATTAAAAAAATGCTTTATGAGCCTATTA